>JABYQJ010000005.1:600000-1106508 GCA_022606055.1 Trametes gibbosa
GGTGAAGGTAAGCCGCATATCGTGCAGCATGCAGCGCAAATCACAAACGGCGTTGGGTTTACAGCGGCTGTCCCACGAGGTCGGCTGGGGATACAAGGACGTTGTCGACCGTCTGGAGGAGAAGAGGAAGGTCAAGGCTCAGGCTTTCCATGAGCGCAAGGTCCGTCTTCATGTTTCAGGGTGGCGAGACGACATACTAAGTCATTGGCGATCCGCAGACCGCGGCCCTCAAGCTGCGCCAAAAGGCGTTGGCGGACGCAACACCATCTTTTGAAAAGCTGGCGCAGCTCGGCTACTAGATGGAATATCCACATGGCATATCGCACCCGCTCTTCGCGCACCTCTATGATTAGCTGCCTTGACATTCCATGTACCTCGCCTATTGCTATCGTATGCCTGTTCCGCGGGGACGACGCTCAATATGATACTACTGTTGCCGCGGAGGACCTCCCGGTTACCTGTATAACACGACTAGATGTGTTCGAATGCATCGAATGTATCTGGGACGCAGTCCACTAGCCAGTTGTGTGTGATCTGTGTGCGAGTCTGCCAGACTCTGGCTGGCCGAGTCATGTCATCGCGAGCGGCGACGCCGGAGAAAGCGGCCGGAGTGGGCGGAGCGCGGCCGGCATGGGCCGAGTGCGGGCGGTCTGGGCCAGTCGCTGTGAGCAATCGGGCAAGCTTTTGCTCACTCACCTTCTCATCCTCTGTCCACTCGCCCCCTCGTCCCCATCGCCCCGCCCTCGCCCTCCTCGCCCCTCTCACCCCCCGCTCTCCCCCTCCCACCTCGCCATGCCTTCCGACGCTCCTGCCCCCCGCGACAACGGTGCGTACGCCCCTTGAATCCCACATCTTACCGCATTTTCTTACCGACCGACGCCTACAGACTCTGCTCCGCAGTCCCGTTCTCCCTCGCCCGACGGGTCCGACAGTCTGACCCTACGCGCCCTCGTTAGCACCAAGGACGCTGGCGTCATCATTGGCAAGGCAGGAAAAAATGTCGCCGAGCTCCGTGAACAAACGGGCGTCAAGGCTGGCGTCAGCAAGGTCATTCCCGGCGTTCATGAACGGGTGTTGACCGTGACCGGTTCCGTGGAGGGTGTCGCGAAGGTATGCAGCACCCCCAACCATCCGACTCAGAGTGATCTAATCATGCAATAGGCGTACGCTCTCATTGTTTCCCAACTCGTCTCCGCTAGTCCCTCCTCCCCGGTCATGTCCCCCACCACTCCTCCTACCACTGCCATCCGTCTTCTCATCTCGCACAACCTTATGGGAAGCGTGATTGGCCGTAATGGGTTGAAGATTAAAGCCATCCAGGACTCCTCTGGAGCACGGATGGTCGCCTCCAAGGATATGCTACCACAATCGACGGAGCGCATCGTGGAGGTGCAAGGCGCCTCTGAGTCAATAGGCCACGCAATCGAGGAGATTGGGCGCTGTCTCCTTGAGGATTGGGAGCGCGGTGTTGGCACGGTTCTCTTCCATCCGGGTGCGGGTGATGAGCGGGCGGGACGTCGCACACACCAAACAAACCGGAGGAGTAACGGAGACGTCCGTCGATCATCTCCTTCGCCAGGCTCTCCCTCTTCCCCGCCCACCAACCTCCGCACTCAGAACATCTCCATCCCATCCGACATGGTGGGCTGCATCATCGGCCGGAATGGAACCAAAATCACCGAAATTCGACGGCTGTCGGGTTCCAAGATCTCCATCGCGAAGGAGCCACACGATGAGACCGGCGAGCGCATGTTCACCATTGTTGGCACTCCTGAGGCAAACGAGAAGGCTCTATTCCTGTTGTATAACCAACTCGAGAGTGAGAAGGAGAGGCGCGTTGGACGAGACCAGCAGCAACAAGAGGAGCTGCAGGATTAGGCGCACGGAGCCGTCGTCATGCTTGATCTACGCTATGCTATGCCAACGACGGTCGAGTTCTCTCGCTCACCTCTGCGTTGTTAACCCGGTCTACATTGACTTGCCGTTCCCTCCTCCTGTCCCTCGCTCTATCCCAGCGCTAGCCCAAAGGGCTTTGCTATCTTGTCTCATCCCTTCCGTACCTCTCCCCTCCTTCCCAAAAACTCCGTAAACCCCAGTGTACTCTCCGCCTGCCCGCATCTTGACTCTTCCCCCTTCCTCCCCGTCGTTGTCCCGAACATCTCGATGTAGCCCCCCACCATCCCCCGGCCAACATGATGCTTTTTCACTCACCGGCTTAGTGCCATTGTGCGGCCTTATCCTATAGCCTTTGTGCATACGTGCGCCTCCTAGACAGTAAAAGTATGCGTATGTTAATTGCTATCTGACGGTGTTTGGTGCAGCAAGAAGCTTGCTCTCGAGAGCGCTCACCCATGTTCATGTTGTGTACGAAAAGAATGATGTCATGTGTCGGGTTGGAAAGTTTCGCGGTGTCTAGCGCCTACAGTACCTGCTCTGCGCTCTTGTCCTCCCCTCGATGCAGCCTCACCGTCCTCAGCAGCCTCCATACGACTATGCGACGTATCCGCACACTGCCAACAATACTGTTCGCGCTGCCCAAGCCGTTGCCACTGCGCTCGCTAACCCATACGGTCACACATACGGCCGACAGCTCGCATATGCTCAGCCATCCCACTATGCCCAGGCATACGCTCAGTATTATGGTGGCGCAGGGCCCTCACAAGTGACAGCGGACGGCTACACCATCTCGTCTACATACCTTCCAGGGACACAGTACAATGTCCCGCAGCAAGCTAGACCTGCCCCGCAGAGACCACAAGCGCATAGCGGCGGCGGTGGCGGTCAAGGTCCGCCTGGCTGGTACCAGCCTGGTACATGCCGCTGCACGACTCCCGGGTGCTCGTTCACGGGTTCGAAGAAGACTGTTGATGTGCACATGATGGACCGACACCTCATCTACCCGCCCGGGTGGCAGCACCGGAAGAGGAATGACTGGGATGCCGACCCAAGCCTGAAGGGGTATGCTATACAGCATCCCCCCTCTTAGTTCCCGGGACTTCATCTGACTTTCTTGCAGGAAGTCCATCCCCATCCAGGGCACGAGCATCAAGCTTGACACGCCCGAGGCCATCGAGCAGTGGAAAGCGGAGCGCAAGAAGCGCTTCCCGACCGCACAGAGTGTCGAGGACAAGCAGCGGAAGATGCGCGAGGCCATCGAACGCGGACAGCTTCCTTTTGACGATGCGTCGCGGCGTAAGAAACGGCAGAGGACCGACGACGGGCCTGGAGATCGTGGACACTCAAGAGGAGGGAGAGGAGGTCAACATGGCAGAGGGAGAGGTCGGGGCAGGGGACGGGGCAAGGACAGTGGGTGGGGGGGCCGGAATACTGCTGGACATGCTGGCCCACAAATCACAACGCCTACCGACAACGGGCCGTCAGTACAGAGCACGATGCCATCGCAAGTGACGCGACGAGACGACACTTTGTCCGGTGGGAGTTCAGATTCTGAGTCTGACGGCGCGCCGGAGGTCATCTCCTCAAAAGGGCCGGTAGCAGCTTCGGGCCTTCCGGACAAGGTCATGATGGACATAGAAGATGAACAACTAGAGGAGCGCGGAGCGGTGACACTCGTGGCTTCAGCAGAGGCTGGTCATTGTCCTCAGCCTGTCAAGAAGATCAGGCCAAAACAGCCCCGCAGACCCCTTTACAATCCGTTCGCGCAGCGTCCCTCCCTCTTGCGTAATGTGAGAATATGCTCCTTATGCGCCGTCCAAGCTCCTTAGCTCACACATATCCTAGTTACTACTTCCCGAGATCCGCATGACGGTATCAAATCTCTCGCAGGCCATTCACTTTCTGGTGGACAACGACTTCCTCGACAACGTAGAGCTCAAGCCAGGGCAGGCAAGCGAGCGTATGATCGAGGTCGTTGGAGGGTACGCTGCAGCAGCAGGCCCCACCGTTCCCACACAACCTACCCGGGCAGATACTCTCGTTTCTCTGTCCAGCAGTAGCGAGTCATGAGCTGGAAGCTGTGTAATCCCTCTCCGCTACACCGCGAGAACCGACATAATGCTACATATTACCGCCCAATGACGTACTAGATGCTCTACACTATCGGTCGCTCTCAGAATCACTGTCGCAAGAGCTATCCTCGCTGTCCGAGTACTCGTCCGCGTCGACCTGCAGCGTCTTCTGCGAGACGTCGAACCCGATCTTACCAAGGTCCTGCGTGACCTGCTCCGTCTTCGACGGCGCGGTAACGACGACTGCGACGGAGGAGGCGGAGTCAAATAGCGGTGTGAAGTACCGCCGGAGGACGGCGAGCACGTCGTCCTTGGTAATCTCCTGGAACTTCTCGAGCAGCTCGATGTTGAAGTTCTGTGACACGCCCTTGAGACCTTGGTTGACGAAGGACGTGAGCGCCTGTGAAGTGTGGTGAGAAACGATGTACGACATGAGAGATGACGATAATGCTCACGGCGCGCCCTGACGTCGAGACGCTCTTCGCAACACCATATACGATGCTGCTCTTTGCGGCGTCCAGGACTGTATCGTCCAGCGCAATCTGGCAATGAGCAGTGTTAGCCTGAGGTACAAGATATTTTGAGCTGAGCACGCACCGAACCGTCGGTGAGACCCTTGATGACGCCAGACGCCTGCTTGAACGCCTCCATGCTATTCGAGCTCTATACATATAGTGTTAGAGAGTAATAAGCAGCGTTTGCGGGGGGGAACATACGCGGTACAAAGAGAAGTTCACCAGGCCCGCCTCAAGGTCTAGTCCGCAGTTCGCGCCGTACGCCAAACCCGAGCCACGGATGTATCTCTGCGATTCATATATTAGTGACAATGATTAGAGAATCATTCCCCTGGACTTACCCAAAGGTAGCTCTCCGTCGCGTTCAGCACCTCCACAGCGACGCGCATGGCTGGGTACTCAGGGTGGTCCCAGCCCTGAACACCCTTGGTGGTGTGCATGGCGAAGGCGCTCTCGATGGTCGGAAGGCTAACAACGACCGCCTTCTTGACAGGGTTCTTCCCCACAGGGCTGAGGGTATCGATGGCAAGTCGGAAGGGGGCAAGATCGCTCGGCTAGGGGATGTCTCAGGAAGTGCTACGCGCTGCGACCGAGTGCAAGGAACTTACTGGCAGTGCCTGCCCGAAGTGGCGCGCCCATGCACTTCGAGGCTCCTTGAGCGAAAGTATGTTGCCGTTGACCGATATCCGGACGCCGGTCGGGTCCGTCACTGCGCATCTTATTTAGTGCCTGTATGAGGCGAATGGGTATGAGAAGAAACCTACAGTAACTCCGGATCTCCTCGAAGTCTTTCAGCACATCTTCGGGGGAATCTTGTAGCTGCTGAACCACCCTCGGGATGAAATCGATCTGTGGGATGATACTGCTCATCAAAGAGGTCGAGCTCTTGTCGTACAGCAGCTCGGCAGACACAGAGCCCAGAACAGTGTCGCCGTCACGCTTCATCTCAGGCAGAGATTGTTGGACCTTCGCAACGTTGATAGCCAGTCTAGGGAACTAACATGAAATGACTGTTGCCGATAGAAGACTCGTGAGTACGTACCGCTCCTTGTCAAACTGGCTACCATAGACGAGGTCCTTTAGCCAAGCGATAGCGTTCTCGTACTGTGCCGTCTCCACCTTGATGCTCACGCGCATCGTCTCGGTGAACACGCTGTTCACACCGAGCGCAACCTCATACGAAACCGTGTCGCTATCAAGCCGGTGCACGACCTCCTCGTGATTGAGCTTCTCACCCGTGCTCCGCAGCACGGGGAGCGAGAAGAACGCGGAGAGGTAAGTGGACATGTACCTAGGCGGACATTAACGAGAACCCCGTAGGCGCACCACAAAGTGCACTCACGGACGAAGGCGCTCGGGAAGCTTCGCAAGGGAGAAGTACGCGTGAACCATGACGAAATCGGACTAGCGCAAGCATCAGCCCACAGGTTGTCATAGCGCACAACAAACCCGCAGCTTACCTTAACATGATCGTATTGGACGAAGAACGGCAGCGGTGCTCCGTCGTTCTCAATGTGCTTCGCGAGCTCTTCGTTACCATGCGGCGCAGGTGAACGCGTCTTCCCCTTCGTAGGTACGGGCTCCTGGAAGCTCTGGACGGGGATCCATGAAATGCTCTTCACGGAGGGCACGGGGAAGGAGGTCAGGATATCCTTCGGGATCTCCGTCTCGTGTTCTTTCTTAGCTTCCTCGAGCACACGCTCGCATTCCGCCAAACCCGCAGGTCCAAGCTTGGACTTCTGCGCAGCAACACGTTCCATTTCTACTTTCTCGAGCCTGTCAGCCATTTCGCCAGATGGACGTCCGCGGACGACGACACTGGGAGGATCGATGTAGTATCTGGATATTCCAATTAGATTCCGTCGTACGCTGAGTCTCTGGACCACTCACTTGCGAAGGAGGTCAATCCACTGTTGGTTGCTCCACTTCTTCAGCTCAGTGTAGTAGCTGATTTCGTCCATTGACGGTGCGAGATCCGACCCGTCCACAGAGCCGTACAGCGCGTCCGTGATCACGTTGCCCGAGAACGTGTCCCCCTGCGAAGACTCGACTTTGCTACGAAGCTACTCCTTTGTCAGCGTGAAGAACACATACATCCCCTCTTTGGCCTACCTGACGCTCGTCCCGGTTTATGACCATCGCCATCCTGCTCATGTCAAGACCCTCATCAGCGATCCGACGCATGCTCTCCTTCAGCTTCTCATCGAAGGAATCGAGGTGTTCTGTAGGTATAGAGCCGACGTAAACGGGCAGCTCCACGTATGTTGCACGAGTATCTTCCCCGAAGTAGATGTACGTGCACAAGGGGTTTTCGGTCTCAACAAACTCCTTGTTCAATGGCGCTACAGGTGACGATGTCAGGTACGTTCCGAGGATGTCGAGGGCCTTTCTTTCGAGGAATGCTGTGGGGGGCGGGCCCACGAAGCTGAGTAGGAGCTCGCCAACACTCTCGTCCTTTTCAGGGAACTCGACAGTCTCCTTGATCGTCTCTGTGATGGGTTTCCGTTGTGCACTGGGGGTCTCTAGGAAAGGCCGTTTCCATCCCGGTGGCTTGACCCCCTGGTTCTGCCCGTGCGCTACGATACTCGGCTCTACCTGCTTTTGTACGACGTCCAGAAGTGATGTGGTACCAGAAGCTAATTTGCCGCTGACAATAAGCGTTAGGTTGTGCGGAACGTAGTACGTGTGGTGGTATTTCCTGACTATAGGCGACCTATCAGATACATCAATTGCACTAAAAACATTTGAACTTACTCTGCTCGACGGTCAGTACTCGAAGTGCTTCCATGAGACCTCCAGTCTCGCTACGGTAGGCGCTGCCAGGTGGGTAAGCAAGCTGCTGAGCCCTGTAGGTCTCTGTCAATATATGGTTATGCAGTCGATTAGAAGATACCCATACCGCAATGCCATGAGGTCCCCGGATGTGTTCTCGCGGCCTTGCATCTCGCTGTACACCACACCAGAATCTTCGCCCTGGCCGTCTACGTGGTGAACCTGCAATGGATAAGCATTTGGGAGCGTAACATTTCAAAATCTTCCCACCTCCGTGATGAAGCCTGCCTTGGTAAGTGTGGGGTACAGGATATGGTCTACATATATCGGGAGAAGCTGAAGGAAGCCCTGTTCGCCAGCAGTAGAAACGGTGTAGGCAGTGTGGTCCGTATCTGTCCAAGCATTGGTTCCATTCGAGAAGCCACGGTTTGCCAGGTGGTCTATGATACCCTTGTACGGGTACTTTTCGGAGCCCATGAATACCAGACTGAACAATAGTTTATGTCTGGATATTCCGTAGTGAGTAAGCAACTTACTGTTCCAGCGTGTGGGGACATCCGCTGTCGTCGAAAACTATCCCACCGTGAGTTTTGAGACGCGGCGCAATACAGCAGACGTACTTTCGGTGGCAACCACAAAGTATCCGTTGACCAGTGGCGCTATTAACACAAGGACGCATGAGATGTCAAGTATATGATATCCGAGACGTGGAGTCTACCATCATAATCCAGATGGACAACAGATAGACCAGAGGAGCGACTCTTCCACTTGGAGACATGGATGTCCGCGTAATCAAGCTTAAACCTCTTGACCAGATCGAAGTTGCCATGAGTCTCCAGATGCGTTGCACTCAAAGATGTTCCATTTGTAAAGGAAGACATGCTAGCGTGAAATCCACGGAACACAGAAGATGGTCGAGATCTAGACGTGAGCGGAGTGCGTGCAGCCGTGCGAGGCAGGGAGCGGAGAAGCCTGGTGGTCTGGCTTGCGGCGGCGAAAAGACGAGAAATATATGGCATCCGCAAAAGCAGTCGCCCCTGGAGTCGGCGAGAACACAAGCGATATCAGCGAAGAGAGCGGAGGGCAGGGACTGGCGACGATGACCCGACGGTGGCGGCGGTGAGCAAGCTGAGAAAGTGCCTCCAAGGATACTTTCGGCGTAGGCGCCCACGGCTCTCGTTATGTGTCGTGCCACGTGAGCGATCGCAGGCTGAGATCGGCGCTTAGATCTTGGATCTGAGACACGTCCTCCGGGGTGCAATTGCAAACAGTGCAGTGCGCTTCAGCCACTTTCTTACCGGACTCGTTGAGAGCACTGCGACTGATCTCTTTAAATACACACCTACCTCCTACCAGTGTTGAAACAACTCGCTGAGAGGCACTCGGAGCAAGATGAGTGCTTCTATGAGGCTAAGACTAGCTTTTCTCGGGCCCCCTGGATCATATTCCCACCAGGTTTGTTCCTTGCCATGAAATAGGTCCGTGCTATAGCTCGCGTGCTCACCAATCTCATAGTGTGCTCTTGATAGGTTTGAGTCATCCGTGCAGTACGCAGAACAACGCAACATATCAGGCGCGTCAGTCAAGCTGTCCCTTGTATAATTTGGTCGTAGAATTTGGCATTCTTCGCAGACGTATTCCGCGCCGTTTCCCCCGACATACCCTTTGCAGTGATCCCACAAGAAAACAGCGTGTATGGCACTGTCATTGACACATACGACGCTCTTCGGAGTTCTTCCGCTGGAGAGTCCGTGTTCGTACGGGGGGAGCTTACGCTTGCGGTCAAACACTGCTTGGTCGTCCGCCAAGGTGTACAACTAGATCAAATTCAAAGAGTGATCAGCCACGAACAGGTTAGTGTTCTCATCCACATATAGCACGAGCATGTATAGTGATATCTTTGTTAGGCCCTCGGACAGTGTTCTCACTTCCTGACGGAGAACCTCCCCGAGATTCCCCGCGTGAAGGTTCCTTCGACATCTGCGGCAGCTCAAAGTGTACTATACTGTGGAGACGACTCGGGCGAACCAGAGACCGCGGCGATCTGCTCTGCGCAATGCGCCGAGATGTTTGAGGGTCTCGACATACTGTACAAAGATATCCAAAACGAGGCTTGTACGTTCCTCGAGCACGTCTCCGTCCATGATCAACCTAACGCGCCATACCAGCTAACACGACCCGCTTCTTCATCCTTGCTAACTCTCCGGACACTCCCTTGCCCGGTGGCCAACGGGAACATCGTCGGCAGCGCGCCCTCGTCCGTATCAGCAACTCCCCTCTCCAGCGACACGCAGACGAGGCGCCTCTCTCCAACCGCTTACTACACACTGTCACGAGCACACTCATGACAACCTTTGGCTGCGCAGCGCTCCGCATCGACCGGAGGCCGTCCCTGACAGACGTGCCGTTCGACGACGTATATTTCGTAGAGGTTGGCGACGTCAATCTCCCGGTCATGTCCGCAGAGGCAAATAAGTCCTGCGAAGCTGAGTGGTTGAGTCGGGTCCAAGCGGGAGTAGAACGTATTCGTGCTGTGGGAGGAGAGGCTACAATTCTTGGCATGTGGTGAGGAGTATTGGCGGCTTGCTATTCTGTCTGTTATATAGATGCATAACATTTAGATGCGAATACATGTACACTGTATTTCAAGCGAGCTCTAATTAGTCCACAGCAGCGAGCAGTTCAAGCGTTGTGCTGATGGCATGTTCCAGCGTCTAATGCACATTCGAATAAGGAAATTCCCGCCTTCTTGAGAGTCTTGATCAGCGCCTGAAGGGTTGTGTGTCCTTGCACACGGACGTGCATGTGCGAAATGGCTAGCACTCTTACTCTTCCACTCAAGGACATCATAAGTCCCCAGTTCCACCAAAACAACTTTGCTGAAGAGTCTTTTGTCAAAAATGAGTTGGGCCTTAAGCTGGACAAGGGTGCGCAAGTCCGATACACTCGCGCCTCAGCCACTGACCGACAACCATTCGCGCTTGCAGATGACCAGATATGCAGGCTGTCGTTGACCCAAACAGGCTGTCCCCTCGGGCCTCTGCACTGCCCACTGCGACACACGGCCCCTTCCGTGCAGAACTTCCAGCCACCGAAACAGTTGCCCACACATCCGCGCGAACGAGAGCGGCTCGCGACCGTCTGCAAGCACTGGCTGCGCGGCCTGTGTAAGAAGGGCGACGCCTGTGAGTTCTTGCACGAGTACAACCTCCGCCGCATGCCCGAGTGCTGGTGGTACGCCAAGTACGGCTACTGCTCCGCGGGCGACGAGTGCCTCTACGCGCACCCGAAAGAGCGCCGCGTAGAGTGCCCGGATTACAACCGGGGCTTCTGCAAGCTAGGTGCGTATCCCTGCCCCGTTCCCCCCTAACCCCGCACTTCGCACTCACGTTGCTCCCTTCGCCCATCTCTGCATACGCAAAGGCCCCACCTGCCCGCGGAAACATGTGCGACGGGTGGCATGCCAACTCTACCTGACCGGGTTCTGCCCAATGGGCCCCGAATGCCCCCGCGGCCAGTGCGTTACCCCCTCTCCTCCACTTGCCTGATATGCACCACTCACCCCTTCCCCCTTCCCCCGCCCACAGCCCCAAACCAGGCATCCCCCCCGCTAAAGCGTACGATCCCCCAGAGCCGCCCTCGGTGCGCGACCTCGGGCCGCCGCCGCCAGGATACGGTCGGTACGCGGACTTTGACCGCGGCGCTAACTTCCCGGGGCAGCACCCGCCCGGGCTCGGGGGCTCCGGCGGACCCCCAGGCCCCCGGCGGAACCTCGAGGACGTGGTGTGCTACAAGGTGCGTGCGCCACCATGGCGGCCATTGCCAGCGCAGCCGCGGACGGCCCTAGGCTGACGGTCGGACCATCGTCTGGACAGTGCGGGGAGAAGGGCCATTACGCGAACCACTGCCGCCATCATGCGTACAAGCCGTACAAGCGATGAGGGGACGCGGGAGGATTCGCGCGGTGTGCTTTCCGTGCGGGGGGGTTGGTAGCCACGTTGTATTCTATTGGTTCCAGTAATGTATCCTAGGACTGAGCCAATCTCCCGTGTGCGAGGGGCCTGTGTACCCGACAGTAGTAGTGTTCACGTATGTCACTTTTCGGTCAAAGCTGAGAGTCCAAAAGTCCCAAAAGAGTGAAATGTAACGAACGAGGACGGTGGAGTAAGATACCTAGGATCTTGGAGTGTGTGCGGCAGGTATGACGGTACGATGGTGGAGCGAGCAGTCCGCGCTAACGCCTACGGTACGGCCCAGACTGTATGAACAGCAGCGGGGAGCGGAGAAGAAGTACGAACAAGCTTTTATACACGGTGGAGCAGGTCGCTGCCAGCTAATTATACAGTCCTTCCAAACCAAAACAGAAGACCATAAGTCCGCGATAAGAAGCACAGTGTGACCCATCTGACGGGGCGGCTAAGCGTGAACAACAACATGAGCGATTTCGGGGCGCAAAAGAGTGAGAGGGAGCACATTCTAGGAATGTTCGAGCAACGAGTTCCGGGGAAGGGGGGAGCCGACATTCATTGAGAGTATGAGGGGCCACCGTGCGAGTAGGAAACGGAGCGAATGGTAGGTGTTGCCCAGTTGGAGAGAGAGGTGCCGACAGTGGGGGATGATGCGCTCGTGATGGACCCGACCATACCGGTCATGGCCGTCGGCGAATCCGAGTTCGGCTCGTACTGCGTGCTATCCGGGAGCGGCGCGCTCGTCCCGTCCGTCGGCATCGTCTCCTTTGAAAAGACCCCGGCGTGTGAGAAGGGATAGAGCGGCACGCCGACCTCGAGCGGCTGCATCTGGGTAGTCATCCTGACGATTTCGGTCATCAGCCCTTGAAGGAGCTTCTCTTGCCGTGCTACGATAGGAGGATGTGTGTCAGCGTGAGGGAGGCGAGAAAGCATGACGCCACCACGCACTGCCTATAGGAGACCGGCTTCCATAGGTGAGCATCGCGAAGCTGCGATCGAGACATCTGTCAGCAATACGCTTATGGCGCAACGACAGCCAGAAAGGCGTACCGAAGAGCGTTGATCTCTCCCCAGACCGTCTGTTCTCTCGCAGTATCCCCGATCTCAATGAAGTACTTGCATAGCTGCGTCTGCACAACAGCGGCTAGGTACCAGCAAATCTGCAAAGATGATCGTCAGATTCACAGAGGATCTAGGCGATGCACGGTATCTACACTTACCGTCGCGAATGGATGCAGTCGCGTGATGTCAAGGGACGTCTCCGAGAGCCTGTAGTACGCCGCCAAGATCGAGCGCGTAGCATGTATGCATCGCCGAGTCGAGATGCTCGACGAGTCGGAGAAGTTGAGATAGGGGTTGTGCAGGGTAATCGCGGCACTGCGCAGGTATCATCTCAACAACGGCTGAATCACATGAGACGAGCATGAGTACGTACGCGTGTGGCACGAGATGGACCATGTATAAGTCGGTATCCAGGGCACCATCGCTGGTGATGTCAACGTGCTTGAACTGTGGCGGAAGACTCTCGAGAAAGTCCTGCGCGACCAGTCGATCAAGCGCTTTGAAACCGGGGAAGACGAACGGGTTCTGGTTCTTCGACGGTGGGGCGTTCGCACGAAGGTTGCTGCGCGTGTTGTAGTCCGTGACTCTGCCGAACATCATCACCGCCTTGAGGAAGAGGATGAACGAGTCTGTGTACATGGGTATGTGTCGGACCAAAACGTCTTCCGTGGACAAATCTTGCGGATTGTGAGGTACATTCGCCTGCCGACGGCCGTCAGCTGCGGACTGTCACGGGGAAGTCAGAACCTTACATTCGTCTCAAAGTCAATGTGCCGAAGCGGAAACTCCGTGCCAATGTCCCGTTCGTCCACACCGTGCAACCATCCACCAACGGATACGATGCGGTCGAACATGATCGTCATCCACCATGTCCGTCTACGGCATTCCAAGTCTCTGAGGTCCTTGGGCGGTGCAAGATACGCGCCGGGATTGCTGGCGCCGTCAGTAGAGAAGGTACCGGGGTAATTTAGCCGCAGTGGGACAGCGGCGCGGGTTTGGAAGCCAGCAAAAATCCACACTTCGACCCACCGGCCTTCCTGATAGAAGTACCAAGATAGAATGATGCATGCCTGCATGACCGGAAAGATGTCCTGGCCAGTGGCCATCGTTCTGTCGATGTACGCCCTCGCCTTGCTCACATGAATGTCCGCAAACTTGTCGCGACGGGTGCCATCCGGCAAAGCCACGATCTCCTGGGACGTCCATCTGGACGCGGAAGCGCACTGCGCAATGACACCGTCAGCCTTTGTCCGAGTAATTCAGCGCTTATCCTTACGATGGCATGGAGGATAGCCGGATGCGGGTAGTTGGGATCTTTTGGGTGCAGATGCATCGAGGCCAGGAAGGATGGCCGGTGGAGGACACGCGAGCCACAGGGGTCACACTTGAAGAAGATTTCGATACTATCGCGGACGGGTAAGGTGGCCGAGAACGGGCGACAACAACGCATGCACGCACTAGTGATCAAGGGTGTCTGGGTCAGGGAGGTCGGGATCCCATCCAGCAAAGAGCAAGTCCATGAGAGGGTCAGGGACAACTTGGTTGCCATGTCGTAGTTCGGGGCTGGACGTAGAGCCTCGTTGGAGAGAGCCGGTGCTATCTGGGGACAGCTGATGAACGGCATCTAGAGACGCGTGTGGGAGGACGATGCCACCGCCGTTGGGGCTGTTTTCGGGGGTCTGGCCATTTGACGACCCGGACGTTATCCGGTGGCCATTATGGGAATACTGAGCACGACGTGGGGATGCAGAGCGTGAGTCGTAGTTTCGCGACTCGTTGAGCTGATTCTTCAGCTGGACTGCGGCACCGTTTACACAAGGTAAGACGCGAGCGGGAGGGAGGTGAGCACTCACAGATCTGCTCCTCTAACATGCGAATCCTCTCGCTGGGCTCGACGTTTGGAGCAATAGGGAGGCCTTCTATGGGATCGTACGAACACTGCGGCTCCGTCGGGTGCCTGGGGCGAGGGTCGTCAGGGCGAAGAAGCAGGAGGTAGGAATCGCTTGGCCACTTACGCGTATCCCACGGGCGGGGGCACACTAATGAGCGACTGCCATTGCCTGTACCAGGCATAAGCGCGATTGCGGGGTGCGTGAGGCACTAGACACTCACTTGACGCAGGTTCCGCAGTGCGGGCGGGCAGCGTCACATTTCTGTAGTGGCCTCTGTTAGTGAGGGGAGTGGCGAGATGGGGGGAGGCGAAGGGACTGACGAGCTTCCTCTTTCTGCAGGAGAGACAGGCCTGTTTGATTGGAGATAGGGAGAAGAGAATGAGCACGGAGAAGTGGTATAGGCGGATGCGCAGTACCTGATTTCTGCGAAGCGCGGGACGGGCGGAGCTGGAGGAGGTGGGTGCCTTTGGCATGGGGCGTGCTTGTGTGTGGGCGCGGGGGTCGGGGCGGGGCGCGGGGCTGGAAGGACGGAGAGGAGGAGGCGGGCGGGGAGGGCGAGGGTGATGGGGCGCGGTACGGTATATAAGAACGCGATGTGGGAAGAGAAAGGCGCGGTCGGGAACTTGCGAAGGCTTCGCGAGCGGGGGTACGTACGCGGCAGAGCAGGCGCCCAGTCCTCCGCGGGGTCTTGTACCGTCGGCCCACCCCCCGGGAACCCGGCTCCTGCCCCTCGGCAATTGCTGTGTTGCCACGAGCGTCGCCTTGACTTCCGCAGCCCGAGTCGCTCGTATGCCCTCGCAGTCTGAGCAGACGAGGGCGAGCTCGCGAGGGCAGAGCGTGCGTCGACGACTGCGGAGGACGCCTGCCACGCCGTTAATTGGTCCCATCGAGTCCGGACCCACCGTCCGTCAGGGGGTGATGTGCGTGCATGCGCACCTCCTCGACGCCGCTCCTGTGCCGCTCGCACAGTTTTGACCCGGGCTCGTCCCCGTTAATGTCGCGTACGAGTGCTATTCACGTCCGGTCCCAATCTGGCCAAACACGCACAATTGCCAAGGCACGCCCAGGGACGCTCTGTGGACAACCCCGCTTCCACGGAGAACCTGCGAGTGCGAGGACTCGCTCGCGGCTGCCAGTACTTGCTCACACTCGGATGCGTGAAGACTCGCGCATCCCGTCGTCAGACCCGACCGCTCCCCCTTTCTCGACATTGGCCCGTTTCTTGTCCGATCCCTCGCTCCAGCACCCCTATAGTTACCGGCGTGTCACCCAGAACGACGCACCGCAACCTAGGCTCGACCGCCGGCAGCCACCCGGTCAACTAAACAAGACCGTCTCGTCGAACACAGGTGCGAGGGTTCTCCTGATAAATTGCTCTAGCGCCTCGAAAATCTCTCAATCCCATTAATCCGAGACCCTCGGCCTTCTGTGCACTTTCCCCAGACTCGTCCCGCCGCGGCACCTCTTTGTTCTTAGGGGGGCCCGCGATCCTGTCGAGCATGTCTCCGGTGCCGGCCATCCGTACAGTGCGCTAGCCACAGGCATACCATCTGTCCGCAGCTGCGAAAGCCGCAAGCGGGACGAGTACGACGATGCTGCCGACGCCTGCCCACAAGTAGTGGCAGAATCGTGTCTTCACATCCACCACGATCCGTTCTCAATAACCTTTCCGACGTGTTCGGACCACACGGTCACAACATTGCGATCGGGCGCGTCTCTCCCGATCCTGGAGGCCTGGGGAAGGCAAACATGACTTCCTGTGGACTCCTATAGGCGCGGCGGTGTTTACATCTTGTTCGTCAAGGTTCGCGCTTCCGTATCGAGAAATACGATGGCCAGAACGGCGTGCCGTCCCCCTCTTTTCGATCACCACATACGCGACTTGTTCTTCTTACGACCTGCGAACCGGTCCCACCGGCACGAGCGATGAGCACGGGTAAAGGAAGACAAGGGCCCGATTGTGACACCGGGACTCACAGGATGGTGGCGACCACACGCCTCGAATGCGGCGCATGTCTGAACTCCGTAAGGTAGATGCCTGACGAGCGGTGCAGCAGACCGTGATCGATGGGTAACCGCCCACGCCCGCCCGATGGCCGAGCGGTAAACACCATAACCGGGTCGTCGAAATCACATCGAGCGGATGGGCAGATGGCGGCGGCGAATGGAAACACAAGCAAGCAAGCAAAATTCAATGGCACGAACGGCTCGATGGCTCCCGGACGCTGCTACGTACCCTGCCATGTGCCCAGGTTGAGACGGCCGTCTGTGATAGGAAGGCACAGCGACGTTCCGATGAGGGAAGCCTTCGTGTGCGATGCCCTGTCAAAAAGAAACGCGAACGCAGGCAAAAAGTCCGGGCGCTCTCTATCAACGTTTCACAGCACAGAGCAGCGCGCGAGAAGCACTTACGAGTCGCTACAGAGCGTGTCGCCCGTGTCGACAAGCGGTGCGGCGTGTTTCCAAGGAACGGAGGCGTAGAAGAACGACCGTGAGCACTTCCCCAGAGCTGTGCCAGCGGTAGATTGCACCCTGCGCCTGCTGCAAGAGCACTTACTCTGGGCCTTCATCCGTATGCAGCCAGTCTAGGTCTTCGGGCACAATCTTGTCGAGTGCCATGTCCATGTCTGTCCACCACAATACAGTCGGTATTAGCCTCTTGGCGTCACGCGCCGCAAAGGTCGGGTGTGCGGAGGCGGGCTCTCTCACCTCTCCGAACGTCTGCGTTTCACAAAAAATGAGCAATCAGCGAGCAGGCGCGTGGCAGAGGTGGCTATACCTCTGTCGTAGTTCTCATTGATTGTAAGGGCGGCAGACGTGTGCTGGCTGCAACGTCCAAAGGCCCGCGCGAGCCCGTCAGTGTCCGCTGACTGCTGGGCCGGTACGGCCAGCGTCGACTGCGCCGGATAGGAGCACGCACATGAAGAGGTACAGCATACCGACCTGTTGAAATGGGCCAAAAGCGCGTCAGTACACTAGTTCCAATCGGTGTCGCCGGCTCGGACAATCAGGAATCGTGCACCACGGATGCAGACGCGGGGACATCGAAAGATATCGCCCCAGCCCGTCCAGATCAACTGCCAAATCCCATCCTGGGTATATAATCACCGCACAGGAGCGGTGAAAGACTCTCAGGACACTTGCGCTCCCCGTCGCTCCCGCAGCAAGAGCAGCAGGATCGTCGGCGGTCGCCCGTGCAGAAGGTAGGAGTTACCACAGAAACCGATAGAAGGATGGTGATGCCGACCTGGACTCCTCGCAACCCTGTGTCGATCTGCGCAAGCACCTCATCGGTCACGAGGTGGCAACCCTTGCTCCGGCGCGCGAGAGTGAACGTCTTCTGCCAGCCCATCGTCCGAGGTCGTCGTGTGTGGTCGTGGGTATCCCGAGGAGTTGTGCTCTGGCGAACTTAAGGCCCACGGAGGCGTTGAGCGATCGAGAAGGCAGAGCGGGGCGATCAAAGTACGCCGGTCAGATTGAATTCCGATCGGCGTGAACAAACAGCCCTAAATTAGGGGTATGACCTCATCTCCCTCCTCGCCCGCGGCGATCTCAGCTACTATGTACTCCCCCGCAGGATATGACCCGCGGAAACGGTAAACAAGACATTCCAGTTCACATCCAGGTGCAATTTCGGACGGCACACGAGTGAGATGTGGTAATATTTGTTCAAGCCCTCGCCTACTAGACCCAGTGGGACTATTGAGCCGTCATCTGACTCGACAGTAGAATCTACTAGTAGCACACCACTGCCGCGAATGCACCCTCACCAGGTTCCAGGGCATTGACCGGAGTCCATCTGCTGCACCTACCGCCAGATTCCGGGAGCAACCTCCCGGTGGCCGATCAGTTGAAAGGGCACCCGCGGCTTTTGAGCGATATCAACGGCGACTGACGATTTAATGATGGACGAACCTGGTTTGCAGAGTCCAAGTTGGTGGGCAGCGCCTCGAGGGTATCGGGTGTTCTCGTGAGCTTGCACACCCGATTTGACGTGGATGGCTCGAGGTCGCCGTGAACGTGGGTTCGAAGGGGCAGAAGGGAACTCGATGGAAGGCGTGTGCCAGACAAGAGGCAGTCTAGGCTGGCGGAAGTGCAGACCGGGTAGCCGCGCTTAGAACTAACTTTGATCTTGCGAGAAGGCGTGCGGGTATGTTCGCGCATGTCCCTCGGGGCATGACAAGGTGGGTACGCGGCACCTCACCGCGTCCTGCTTGAACGATCATCCAATTCCTATTTTATGCTACTATTCAATCGAGTCAGCATGCTGGTGAAGATACGGTGACATCGCGGCGGTGATACCGACGCACCATATTTTACACACCGTCGAGTACTACAGCGCTGTGCGAGTGCCAAGGCCCAGGCAGAGATAGTTTTACGGTTCATGACGCGTTGGCGGCTTTCCGCTCCGCCTCGAGAATGGCATCAAACTCAGCTTGCGCTTGCGCGCGGGGGTCCTGGATTTCGGCAGATTCCTTGTGCTGGACTTGTCCAGCGGTACGCTGGCGTTCATGCCGTTGTCGTAGTTCGTCCCACGAAGAGTGCCTGGCGCTGGCGCGGGCATTGGCCTCCCGGATAGCCTCCCATGTACTCTTCTGACGGGCGGGAGGTTCGTGGGACGCTGGAGGGAGATGGGCGCGTAAATACAACCTCGCAACCTCCGCAACGAGGATGACATACCGCCTGAGGGTGGCGGGGTGCCTGTGAAGGATGTGCTGTCCGTGGAGTCGTTGATGTCGGTTACAATCTCGACTCCGGCGTCGAGTACCTCGCCGTTCTCTTCCCTCCGTTTCCTGATCCTTTCCATGATCCGGTCCCTGTCGACCTGTGGGAAGAGAGGCACCGTATTGCCGAGGCGTCTGTTAACATTGTCGAGGACAACGAGGAAGGCCTCTCTGTCCTCCAGCTGACGTGCAAACCGTTTGTGCTCGGTGAAGTAGTGAACGATTCCTGTGCCATAGCCTGTAGCGGCCGAAACGCCGATTATGGTTGTCGGAAAGCGGATTTTGGACTTGAAACGGAAG
Organism: Trametes gibbosa; assembly: GCA_022606055.1. Taxonomy (NCBI): domain Eukaryota; kingdom Fungi; phylum Basidiomycota; class Agaricomycetes; order Polyporales; family Polyporaceae; genus Trametes; species Trametes gibbosa. The sequence goes on from JABYQJ010000005.1 coordinate 619,202, forward strand.
ACGGCGACACCAGCAAGTGCACCCCAGGCGGCAGTGTGTATGTACTGGGAAGCAGCAGGTATCAAGACAGAGGGCACCGCAGCGAATGAGAGAGACGCACAGGAAGGTACCGGACGGGTCCGGGGAGGAAGGAGACCGCGAGGGCGTAGTCGCGGGGGCTGAGGAGGCCAGACTCGAGGTCGGGGCGGAGGAGCGTCTCTGTGCGTGCGCGCGAGCTAAAGGCGTGGTCGAACCAGCTCTTGGACGACATCTTGCACGGAGGCGGAGGCGGATTGACGGCGGGAGGGAGAGAGAGCGAGAGAGAAACGCGTCTTGGACGGACAGCGATTGGACCGCGTCTGCGCACGTGACTCTGTCTGGGCCGCAGGAACGTGCAGCAGGGCGGCAGAACTGAAGCGAGGACATCGACTGTCGACATCTTCACCTCTCCTCATCGTACACGGAGGGCCTCCTGCGTCCAGGTACTGCGACACTCTCCGGCGCACATATCTCCTTCTGTCTTTCCTTCCTCCATCTTGCTCTCGCGCCGCCACGCTCATTCACGATCTACCTCTCCCTCATGGCCGTCCCAGACACACATCCAAAGCCCCTCCCACCGCCCGCCAAGGACGAAAAGCTACCGTCGCTACCTCCGCCAGACTTCGACAATCGCTCCCTACCCCCGCCGCCCCCCAAGATTGTTCATGATCTCGCCCCCGACGCATATCCACCCCACAAGCCTCTACCGCCCATCGATGTCAAGGCTTCTCTTGGCACCTCTGACCTCTGTACGTATTCTCACACATCTGCCACGCAACCTCTCTCAACAGCCCTGCATCTACAAAGCCCTCGGCTCTGCCCCTCTCACCCCTCTCACGCCTGCTCCCGGCTCGCTGCCATCCATGCCCCCTTCTCCTTCCGAGGGAAAGCACAAGAAGGCGAACCCACTCACCGACCTCATTGACACAGAGAAGGTTTATGTGGATCTACTCACAGGGATCATCCGTGTATGTATCTCTACACCTCCTTCGCTGCCGTAACACCAATCAATCCCCGCCCGTGTACAGAAAGTCGCCGCCGCATGGTCGCGTTCCAACCTCCCACCGCCAGAATTGGATACCATGTTTCGAAGCATCGAGAGTATCTACAAAGCTAATCGGTCCCTGCTGGGGGTGCGTCTAATTTTGTACAGTTCCTCACGCCCCATCTCACGTCCAATGCCCGCTCCAGAAACTGAAGGAGATTGGGACGAACCCCTCTTCGCCCAAGGCCCTCGGTGACTTGCTGATGCGATGGGTGAGTGCGCATCGTTGGCCGATTCACTGCTACTTACACGCTCCTAGATCGATGATCTAGACGGCCCCTACACGAATTATGCTGCCAAGTATTGCAACGGTTTCGACGACTGGGAGCCCATTCAGTCTAATGCTCGCGTCCGCACCATCCTCGCCATGTTCTCCTCGACCAATCCTCCGCCCTTACCGGCATCGTCCCCGGCGCATCCATCAGAACCGCCCATATGGTCGCTTGATGAGCTGTTCATACTGCCAAAGGGGCGAATCAAGTACTACAAGAAGTTGTATGGGCGCCTGCTGAAAAGCACCACCCCCGGTCGCAGTGACCACCGGCTACTTAGTGGCGCACTGGACAAGCTGGACAAGCTGCTTGCTACGATCGAGCGTCGAGGGGAGATACGCGTTGGTGGGGATATCCCGGCACCGGCCGCACCGCCGATTGAGACGGAAGACGAGGTCGTGATCGACATGCGCACACGGCAGAGCACACTGGTCCCTCAGCCGCGTGAACCCTCTTCGATCAATGCATCGCCTTCCCAGCGTGCGAGTGATTCTACCCGTGCCAGTGGAAGCCTTTCCAGCAGGTCAGTCCCCGTTTGCGGGTATGATGATGTACTGACAAAGGATGTTTAGTGGGAGGAGGTCGGAGGACACGGCTCCAACGACGGATAGCAGAGGATCGACATCGACATTGAACATGCCCGTAGCAGATCTCGAACGCCGCCTTTCCACCGATCGCACCTTAGACATATTCTCAATGAAACCCAAGGCGCGTCCTGAGCTTTGTATTGCGTTGATCTACGTGATTGATTGTATCATATGCACTACAGCAAGTCCGGCTTCAAATATCCCCTCCAAACCTACACTATACCCGAGAGCTGCGCTGCTCTACACCGGTAATCATGTCCATTACGCCCAAAGCAACCGGCGTCGAGGTGGTGCAGGAACGCGGACACATCTTCCTGCTCACGGACTTGATGCTTGTATGCGAACGCATGAGCCAGAAGGAGATGGAGACCGCTGGCCGCGATGGGCCAGACATGTGGCTGTTATACCCGCCTCTTACTGGCAGACATCTGCGCGTAGCGCCCGTAGATGGTGAGTCTTGTCGAAACATTGGTGGTCTATCCTTCTCTGATGGACTGCACCTCTACTAGATTACTCGCTGTCTGTTACCATCCTTCGAAAGGAGACGCTGCTACTGCGCACGGACTCGACATCCGCCCGCGACCGGCTCATCACGGACTTCAGAGAATGCATTGACACGGCATCCATGCGTACGTATCCCACCATTGACGTTGTCACTTTTATCCATGGCTTTTAACAAACAATTTCATCGATGTGCAGTGTTTACCCCATCTTCTAAGAACCCTCCGCCTCCAGTTCCCGCGCTGCCGTCCACAGGAAGCAACATGGGCAACAGCGTATCAAACCTGCCGACCGCCCCCCTCGATCGGAGCCAGACGTCGTCAGTTTCGGAGATGCCTTCTGAACGGTCCAGCGCAAACATGAGCCCCGCACGCGCATTGTCGCCCGCCAGCGTATCCTCCTCGTCACGTCGCTCAAATGATGCCATGTCGGGCCCGCCATCGCGCGTCAATTCGGCTTCGATGGCGCTAGCAGACGCCGCCCTGTCCGCAAGCATGTCAAGGATGGACATGGGTGGCCCAGCGCAGCAACAAGGATATCCCCAACGCTCGACCTCCGTGGGCTCCGGTGGCGGCCCGCCGGGTCCCCCGCCATCGTTCGGTCCTGGCCAGATGATGCCTCCGCAGAGCTTCGGACCAGGACAGACCATGCCTCAACGGGGACCTGTCGGGCCAGGACAGATGATGCCGCCACAGTCCTTCCAGCCGGGACAAGTCATGCCGCCACAGGCATATGGTCCGGGGCCAGGCATGCCGATGAATGGTCCGGGAGGAATGGGGCGACCACCGCCGTCGGCGTACGGGCAGGGCATGCCGCCGTCGCGCAACCCGAGTCTGTCGTCGCAAGGCCCGCCACAAATCGGGCAAACGTATCAGGGAGGACCACCGCAAGTTGGACAATCATATCAAGGAGCGCCCCCTCAGCAACGTCCACCTCCGCAAGGGTTTATGCCCGGTCCCCGACCCGGTATGGGACCCGGTGTGTACCCGCCTCCACGTCCACCTTCTGAACCTACCATGGATACTGGCCTGCGGAAGTCCCCCTCGTCCCGTTCCATGGCGGCGCAGTATGATCGCCAGCAACAGTTCGTCTCTCCGCCGCCGATGCCTGGCTATCCTGGCGACCTGCCTCCGCCGCGCCCCGGGTTTCTCCCCAGGAGCGACTCGTCGAGCTCACTGCCCTCGATGTCCAGCTCGGGGCTACACGCACCGCAACCACGTACTCTGCTGCCCTCTGCACAGCTCAGCATGCGCTCCGTGTCGACTGCGGGGTCGTTCTCGATCGAGGAGCCAAGCCCGCCCGGATCGCCGGTGGAGGAGCGGGTGCAGACAGGACCAGTGACGTCCGTCATATCCGCACAGATGAAGTGCAAGGTGTTCCTGAAGCGCGAGCACGCGCAGTGGAAGTCGCTTGGGAGCGCGCGTCTGCGGCTGTACCGCGAGGACCCGACGAACATCAAGCAGCTTGTTGTCGAGGCGGACAACAAGGACAAGACGGTGGTCATCTCAACGATCGTCCTCACAGACGGCGTGGAACGCGTGGGCAAGACGGGCATCGCGATCGAGCTCAGCGACAAGGGCCTTCGCACAGGGATCGTGTACATGTTGCAGCTACGCAACGAGAAGAGCGCCCTCGGCCTATTCGACGAGCTTCTCGCTGGCTCTGATCGTGCGGCGCGGTGAGCCGCTCCTCTCTTGACTACCACGTGTAGACCTGTAGTGTTCGCTTGGGTTTGTTGACGTCTGCCGCTATCTCTTCTCTTCGTCTCACGTTGGACCCAGCAGCAACTATCGCTGCTCGCATTACGCACACTTCTAGCCGGACACTTCCCACCCCCTTAGGTATCGCCACACTGATTGATCGTCTTACCAAACGCACCGTCGTCGCAGTCTCCTTCACGTCCATATTATCATAGACCCGTCTATTAGCATATCTCGGTTTCCGTTCCCTCTCCTACCCGTTCACTCTACACGGCTGTAGCCTTCAATGCTCCCCAAACTCTAATCGAAGCGCTTGTGTATACGGAACATCCCTGGCTAGTATGTACGCGTGCCACCGATGTTTCTAGTGTGCGTGCAACTAGAGCGGTGGCCAGTGCAGCTCCGCCGCGAGAGAAATGTGGTCGCTCCCGCAGACGCCTTTCCGAGGCAGGCCCTCCCCGAACGCCTCTTTGCGATGCGGCTTTGCAAGGCGCAACACGGACACATCTCGTCCAGGGGCATCGAAGACAAAGATGTAATCTGCAAAGCAGAGCCTCCTACATCAGCGTGGGCACATTGCAGTATGAACAAAGCTACGTACCTAGCACCGCCTGCCAATACTGCGACGTGGTTCAGCTCGCTACAAATTTGTAAGAAGCGGGGGGTCTTACATGTGTGTAGCTCGTGTAGACCGGTTCAAACCCGCCACGGCGTCCCTCGGGCACAGACACCCTGCACCCAAACGTGAGCGCGCTGTCCGAGATGCCCGAGATGAGTCTCTGCCCCGCATCGTAAGTGCTGGTGACACGCCCGGACCGCTTGAAGAGCTGTTCGAGCTCAGTGGCGTTCAAGAGGCCATCAGACGGTTGTGCGAGTCGTGCATTGACAATGATTCGGTCCGGGTCGGTTTCTCTTGCTTCTGCGCCCTCGTCTTCCTCCTCTGCTGGCGTGGCAGCAGTCGCGGTGACGGTGGGGTCTATCGTCTTGTGCACCACATATGAGGATTCTAAACGCTTCTTTTGCTCCGGGAGGAGCGGGTCGCCCATAAGCAGTGCGTATGCCGGGTCGTCTGGTCCGAAGTTGAAGTCTGCATTGGAGAAAAATCAACAACTTTTCGGAAGTACTGGGCAGTGATGCTCAGAAGCTCTGCCCACCGCCAGCGATGATGGATGGCCATCGCCGTTCTTGATCTGGGCCTTCGCTGCGGAACTTGGCAACCTCTCTCAATAAGATGGCGGCCTGCCTATCACCAGTACGTACGGTCAGCTGGGCAGGATCCTACAAATGAATCCCAAACGGCATACCTAGCGCGTTCGTAAGCATACCTGACAACTAGACATGAGCACAAAATCCTGCGGTGTAGTCTAGACCGACGTACGCAGGATGCCAGAAGAGGTGCGTCGTCGCGACGATCACGCCGTCGCCTTCGGCATCCAACTTTCGAAGCGCAACGAGGGAACCGATGTTCTTAGTGCGGAAGCTCGAGCCCCGTCGAGCCTGCTCTTCGCCTTCTACCCGGACGTCTTGCTCATCGTAGACTACGACCTTTCGCCGCACACACTGGTACGCGTCTTTGCGGAATGCAATGAGGCATCCGTGCTTCTTGCGGGGTCCGAGGGCGTAAACCCAGGCGTAGCCCGCCTTCTCCAGTTCAGGGAAGAGTTTCTCCGTTCTATCAACTTCCTGCGGGTTTTTTCGGACGAAGTGAGTAGCGGAAGCGGCAACGATGCACGGCAACGTACCTGCATGCAGCAGATGTCCGCTTTGTGTGATGCGATCTCGCGGTAGAGCATATGCTCTCGCTGGCTTGCCTTCAGACAGTCGCTTGTGGGGAAGAGTTGTCTCCCTACGCAGTGTTAATTAAACACTGTTGCACAGTCAGTATTTGCTGAAAACACTCACGAACGAGAGTTTGTGCCAAGATCTAAGTGCCAATCACGCCATGAGCTAATACGTTACACGGAAATTACTCAACCAACATTCCAAGTCATCACGCGAATGGTTTGTCCCGCTGTCTCCAGTGTTGCAGGAACCACGTCTGCCCATTCGCGGGATAAGATCTGGCCGCGTTCGTCATCGACCTTCACCGCAGGGGCCGGGGTTTTCTTTGCTTGCTCTTTCCTGAGACGACGCTCTTCTATCTTTGCCACGTCTTCTGCTGACGGTTGGTATGCTTTGGACATCGTGCATAGAATGCAGGCGGATACGTGCTGCACCCTCTGGGAACGAAAACCTGTCAATCTATAGCTGGCAGGCCTAGAATGGCGCACTGGTCTATGAAGACCGGAGGTTAACACGTTCGCCCTCAGCTTTTAATTCACGCACGATCCTCGGTAGGATGGGCTGGTCTAATTGTAGGGGCGAGCAATGCTTGCAGAGACGGCGACGAAGAGTTAGCTGTACTAGCTTTGAATTTGAAGCCTTGCGTTGCGGCAAACACAGCTCGCTTGTGTCACATGACAACATCGGGGGCATGTCTGTGTGGAGAGATCACATCTCGAAGGCCATTTAGAGCACGATTACATGACGTAGGGAATAGGCATCGGAGCGAAGAGCTCGGGATGCAGAGCGGCCTGTACAATGCAATATGATATCTCTGAAGACACTAGCTAGAACGGACGCCGGAGAAGAAGGGCAGACATAGACGACTGAAGGTGCCCGCAAGCCCCGTGGAGAATTAGAAGTAAACGCGGCTATCCATCGACTCACTATATTCCTATGTGACGGAAATCAGAGTCATGGCGAGAACAGACGGGGCATACACAAGTCGTAAATGGTTGCAAGATCGTAAATGGTATGATGATAGTCGTACTGGCAGGTCATGATTCAGCGTAGCTCCAACAGGAGCTCAAGCAATAATGCACTTGGAGCTCTTGCTCCCCTTCTTGGTGGGTTGCGGAGGAGGGTTCACTGTAGCGCAATTCTGCGATCAGAACTTATTCTCACACGTCTGAATCGCACAGGTACTTACGGACTGCGCGGATGGCTTCGTCAAAGACAGTCTTGAGGCCTTTCTGGGTCAGGGCAGAACATTCCAGGTACTTGACAGCACCAATGTCGCGAGCCATCTGAACACCCTGAGAGTACTGGATAGGCGCCATGCGACTATGGTCGTCTTGTTGAGAAATCCCTCCAGATCTGTAGGACGGGTTGACGTACCGGTCTCTCAGCTTCTCAATCGTTGCGGGGTCCTCACGCAGATCCAACTTCGTTCCCACGAGGACAATGGACGTTGAGGGCGCATGGTGTGAGATCTCGGGATACCACTTGAAACGATCATTGGGAGCAATCGGGATCAGGATGTCTACTGCCGACCTGCGCACGCCACGTACCTTGGTCCGCACGTTCTCGAAACTCGGGGGACTGACGAGGGAGAAGCAGATGAGGAACACGTCCGTCTGGGGGTAGGACAGCGGCCGGAGACGATCGTAATCCTCCTGACCAGCGGTATCCCAAAGACCGAGGGAGATGGTCTTGCCATCGACCATGACATTTGCCGAGTAGTTATCGAATACTGGGGTGGGAAATCGTTACGGCGTCGCTCAATATCTTCCGGACAACGTGTGTACTCACCAGTCGGGATATATTCTCCCTATAAGGCGTAACGTCAACAAGGCGCCCAACAAGGCAAAAACTGTACGTACGGGGAAGGCATTGGTGGTGTATGAGATGAGAAGACAGGTCTACGATGGTCGAATGGTGAGCTGAGGGTGTCGTCGCTTCTCCAGGGAGCGTACTCGCCTTTCCCACAGCACCATCTCCTACAACAACACCTGACTGCGTGTCAGCACACGATGGTGCGCGCGGCCAGGGGATTGACTCACATTTAATGGCCTGCATTCTGTGTATTCAGAGTCGTCTAAGAGAGCTCTCGTTTCGTGGCGGCAAGGGGGATATCTTTGTGGAGGTTGGAGTAGAGAGGTTACGAGGCGAGATTGGGATAGGCGAGCAGTGACGACGAATGTGGCAACGCGAGTGAGACGACAGGAACGGGAGATGATATGGGTGTAGACGGTGCGTTACCTGGATAGATACAAGAGAGGAAGAAGGCCAGGCGTAAGAAATGTGGTGTAGGAGGAGGAGGAGGAGGAGGAGGAAGAGGAATGGAGTGAAGATTGGCTGTAGGCTGTACTGATGGTCCTTACCAGGTTGGTTCTACGCCAAAGTAACCATATCCGAAATCATCATCCTCTTTCTCACGTTGGCGCCCTCTTGGCCCAGCCCCGCTTCCGCTTTATTCGTCCTTTCTTCTCCATCCTACCCTCCTTCTCCCAGCGAATGCTCGGACGGTGTTGTGTGCGGTATGGAGCAGCACACGCACGCCGTGGGCCGACAGGCGTAGCGTAGACACACTGCACATTCAAACTCCTTCCATCGGACGTTCCTGCGAGCTCGTTCCTCCATCCGGGACGACCTCCCTTTGCGCCTGACCGCGTTCTCATGCGAACGCTGGGAGAGGGACCTGTAGCTCCTTCTCAAACCGATCCTGCGCAATCGGACTTTGAGTCAAACCTAGGAGGAGCACGCCTGCTGACCGGAATTGCCGACCACCGGCTCGCGAACTGCATCGATGAGCAAGCGGCTGATGTGTGCGTCTGTATGCTCGTCCGACTCGTCCGAGACTCTGGCTGTTATCAAGATGGAAGTTGGCCCCCTCATGAGGATAGGCTGGCTGGGAGACGTCCCAACGATTCCCATTCGCACGTACACCGGGCCACTGCCTGAGAGGCGTCAACCGCCCCCTGTTACTAGCCAATGACATCAGTCGAAAGCTTCACAGTCCACATGCACATATAGCAAGTTGTACTAAAGCCTGTAGAGTTCCTCCTTGACTGCTACGCTCATCCACTATCTGCCTAGCCATTGCCATGTCTGAACGTCCTATGCCCCGTCTCTTCCTCATCCGTCACGGTATGGATCAATATCCCACTCACTGCTATGTCATGCACTATAGTCTGGCTGAAATCTCATGCGTCGCTTTCAGGACAGACGGAATGGTCCATCAATGGGTCAGTCTGCGTGCGATACCGTAATACAAACCTGTTGTTCGATACTGACCGATACGCCACTCATGACAGTCGTCACGTCTGTCGCCCTTCATTTCTTATCCAACGCTTTTAAAGATTGACGGACGTGGCTAATTTTATCAGACCGGTCGCACCGACATTCCTCTCACTGCTGAAGGTGAACGGGAAGCCACTGAAGAGGCTCGTGTCCTAGTCGGCGAGGGCAGTAAGTACCCTGCAGTCTATGATATGATATGAAACATCGGGGTATGAATTATCGTTTGCAGAGATAATAGACCCCAAGAATATTTGCACGGTGTTTGTGTCACCTAGGATTCGTGCTCACAGGACGTTCCATCTACTTTTCGAGCATCTCCCCAAAATTCCACATCACGTCACTACGGAAGAGGTGAGGGAATGGGACTACGGCGAGTATGAGGGTCTCAAGCCCGCAGAAATCAAGCAACTGAACCCGACCTGGACGATCTGGAAGGACGGGTGAATAGCGTGCTGCGATCCGTCACGTTTCCTACCTGACCGCTCTGCAGTTGCCCTGGAGGCGAAAGCACTGCTGAGATGTGCCATCGCGTAGACTCTGTTATTGAAAAGGTGGGGCTCCTGCACCTCTCACGGCAACTGTCCTGATCGTTGGCAGGTCCGCGAGCATCACCGCGCATGGAAGGAAGAAGGCCAGGGCTGCCGTGACGTTGTTATCGTTGCCCATGGTCATTTCAGTCGCGTCCTTATCTCGCGCTGGATCAACTTCCCACTTTCCCTCGGTGCGTTGAGTAATCACACCGCACTTGAGTCACATCATGCTGAACGGATGTGTTAGGGACGCACTTCAATGTCGAGCCTGCCGGGGTGAGTACGAGATTGCATGAGGCAAGCTCAGTCCGAACTGACGCCCTGCCAGGTTGCCATCCTTGGGTACAACCACAAAAACCTTGCTGAGCCTGCGCTGAACGCGCTGAACCTGTATGCCAAGCCTCTTTGATGAGTCACCGCCAGCCTAGAGTATAGTCATCGTCGAGAGGGCAATCGGTACTGTTGCGTACACAGTGCAAATTTCATACACGGTGTATTGTGTAGTACGAGGTAGAAGAGCTGTTTGTATTAATTGTAGTAAACGTACGGTGATTCGTGGCGCGGCTTAGAAGCCCGCCCTATTTACGCGCTTGTACTTGTGTAATTGTTTGCTTGCCGGCTCCGGGTCTATCACAAACCCCCATCCTGTGGTGATCCCACTCCACGCACTGTGCTCCCGCACAGTTTTCTACTCTTACTGAAACACTCTAATGTCCCAAGTCGAAGCTCAGGCGGTCCCGGCGCCCGATCCTCAGGTCCAAGAGGACGAGGCTCATTCTGAAGGCTCCGGCGCGGTGGAGGCGGTTCACGCGGAGACGGACGGCGAACACGAGGCATCTGACGTGGTAGATGTAACTTCGGAGGGAGGCACTGCGGAGAGCGTGGCGGAGGAAAAGCCTGCTGAAGATGACGCGGACGTGGCGAAGGACACCGAGCCTGCTTCCGCCGACATGCCCAAGGAGAACACACAGCCAGCTACATCTCCCCCTGCCTCTCCGGCGAAGAAAGTCACGGCAAAGTCCTCCATTAGCGTAAAGCCGCCAGCCGGGAAGACTGCAGGAGGCCCGCCCACGCCGTTGGTCAAGAAGGTGCGTGTCATATCCGTGAAAACAACGATGAAGGCAGCCTGCGCTAGACATGCACAATCTATTAACGCCGCGCACAGATCATCAATTCGGGCACGTTTGGGTCTGGTGCCGTCAAGGCTGCACCTGCCGGGACCAAGGCGACAGCCGCGCCTGCCACCAGAACGTCGTCTGCGACCACCGCTCTCAAGAAGTCTGTGAGTGCTGGCGCCCCTGCCGCGAAGCCTACTACCGCCCCCGCTACCAAAGCCATGCCTCCCCCAAGACAGAACTCGACCTCTGTTGCGCCTTCTGCTACGAACCCGGTGAGACGGCAGTCAATCGCTCCGAGGGCCCCGCCTTCTACTACCACCACTGGGAGGACGCCTGTGGTATCCTCCACCGCGAGCAAGCCCACCCCACCCCCCCGTACTTCCACCGCAACTCCAGATTCTGTCGCAGCTCTTCGGACTGCGTCCACCGCTCGTCCCCGCGCTTCAGTGTCGGAGGGCGTAAAGCGGACGGTTTCCGGCACGAAGGCCAGCACTACTTCAAGTTCAACAGCCAGGCCACCGAGTACTGCTTCTACTCGGGCGACAAGGACGCCGGGAGCTCAGTCTATTTCCTCCATCAAGGAAGTTCGCGACGATAGTAAGGCGGTCACCGAGCTGCAGGGCAAGGTACGTATTTTGCTGGCAGTCAGCCAGCCATCCGTTCATATGACTTCCGCAGTTGGACGATGCCGCCAGCGCGCTCAGCTCGAAGACGGAGGTGATCTCCGGACTCGAGGGCGAGGTGGAGAACCTGAAAAGTTCCCTGCAGGCTGCTCAAGCAGAAGTAGATGCAAAGGCGTCGGCGGTGGCGGAGCTCGAAGCTGCCAAATTGAAGGCTGAGGAAGACCTCGCGGCCATTCGAGCGACCTTGGAGAAACTTCAGTCAGAGCAGTCCGAAGACTCCGTACAGCTCGAGGCAGTCCGCGCAGAGGCAAGTGCATCCATTCAACTTCTTCGTATAGCTCCGTCTGATGGCGAGTACCATAGCTTGAGGCGTCTAGGGCTGCTAATGCCACTCAGGCGGAGCTCATCGCCTCCCTCCAATCTCAGCTTGATGCACTTCAGGTTGAAGTCACTGCGGCGAAGGAGAACCTCGAAGCGCTCCGTGCTTCAGGTGACGCGGCTACCGACGCCACCGCAGCCGCCGAGGCCGAGCACGCTGCTCTTCTCCAAGCAAAGGCTGACCTCGACGCTATCAAGGTTGAAACCGATGCACTAAAGACTGCGCAGGACGAAGCTCTCGGGGCGGCGGAGGCTAAGATCAAGGAGCTGGAAGAGAAGAGCTCTCGTCTCGACGCCCTCGTTTCTGAGGTTGATGACCTCAAGCGCGAGAACGAGGAGAAGGCCAACAAGGTCTCCGAACTCGAAGTAGAAATCCTGGAACTCAAGGATGACCAGGAAACATCTGGAGACGAGCACACGAAGGCTCTTGCCCGCCTCAAGACTCTGGAAGAGGAGCTCGCGAAGTCCGCCGCCGCTGTTCAGCAAGCTTTGGAGGATGCTCAGGCTAGGGAGGCCGACTTCACTACGAAGTCTGAGGAGGTATCGAAGTCTCACCAGGAGCAGCTTGAACAAGCTAGGGCAGAGTATGCCGATCTACAGGGCAAGCTCGGAGCTCTCGAGGCCGAGCTAGCGCAAGCGATTTCTGCCAACGAGGAAGCGAAGCTTGAGGCTCACACCATTGCGGAGGCTCACCAAGGGCAGCTTGCGGACGCTGAGAAGCTCCGTCAAGAGGTCGAGGCCAAGCTGTCGGAGGAAATTGCAAGGATCACGGCCGAGCTCGAGGTACGTTTGAGATACATTCTCAATACGCATATACTCACATCTCTACAGAGCCAGGAGTCGAAGTACAACGACAAGGTTGACGCGGTAAAGGCCGAGCACGATCAGCTCCTGCAGGAGGCGTTCGAGCGCGCCAAGGTCAGATGGAAGTTTTTTGCTCATCGTCCTCATTCTGACGCTCTTGTAGAATGAGGCCAGCGATATTCACAGCCAGGATCTCCAGAAGCTCCGCGCCGAGTCTCAGGCTGCCATCGAACAACTTCGTGTTGCACACCAACATACCATCGACGAGCTCAAGTCCGAGCACGAGGCTGCGCTTGAAGGCCAAGTTAAGGCTCTCGAGAAGCAGCTGGCGAACCAGAATCTCGAGCTCAAAGCGACTCAGGAAGATCTTGCAAAGGCAAAAGCCGCTGTGGCCACCGTGACTCGCGAGCTGGAGTCGACTAAGGCGCATCTCGAAGAGGCGCGCCAGCTCGTGGCATCTTTGGACAAGTCTGACAAGGACGAGGTCATCGCTCAGCTCAACAGCGATCTGGCCAATCTTCGTGAGGATCATGCGTCGCTCAACGAGATGTTCCACGCAACGAAGGGCTCGCTCGGGGAGATGGCTGACAACCACGTGAAGGAGCTTGAGGAAGCCGCGAAGACCCGTGCTGAGGAGGCCACCAAGCTCCGTGCCGCCCACCAGGAGGAGGTTTCCGCTCTCTCGAAGGAGAATACGCAACTCCTCACGAGGCTGTCTGACCTCGAGGGCGAGCTCGCCACGACGAAAGCCACGCTTGCTGCTGGCCCTGCCACGCCCTCCAAGAGCAATGGCTCTGCACATCAGCGCAGCTCGAGCGTGTCCCGGGATGATCTTCAGAAGCTGCACGAGGCGCACAACGCGAGGATGCACGATATCGAGGCTGCGCACGAGCGGGCGTTGCGCGCGGTGAGGGAGGAGCTCGAGATTGTACGTGTCAAGGCGGACGATCTCCAGCAAGAGGTTGCCCGCAAGGCCATGGAAATTCAGTACCTCGAGCAAGAGCAAGACGAGAACCAGGACCAAATCACACGGTACGTGAAGGTTTTCGGATTCAAAAGCTTTCTCGGGGCGCTGTTCACGCTGGCCGTCATTTACGGACTCTTTTGAACTTTTATCATGGCCACTCCTTTTCATTCGTTTTTGCTTTCCTTCTTTATTGACTTGCTTCCATCACCCCGTTCATCCATCGTTTCCGTTCGCATATATTGCTATATCTGGATAACGCTCCTCGCTCTTTCCTCGTTTTATCATATTCGCACTCTCGGACGATGCCCTAATACTCATGCCACGCTCCTTTCCTTGTCATGGACTTTCCCTCACAGATTGAAAGAAGACCTCGAACACGCACTGAAGGTCAAGGAGGACGCATGATTGGTCGATCCGGCGGCCTCGTGGCGCCGGTGCGGAATCCACACCTACGCGCGCCGGCTATCGTCGCTTCGCCTCAATGGAACGAACCCGCTGCGGACCCTCGTTTTCACAGGACGCTCGTCGCACGGACGCAACACACAATACGCACCACGACCCAACGCTGGGTAATACTGTTTCCTTCACTCTCCATACCCCTTCTCTGCCTTCCGCCAACACAGTTTCCAATAGCACCGCTGGTCCCACCTGCTTCCTACTCGACCCCCTTTGGCACTCTTTCACCCTCTCGTCCTCCTTATGTTACCCGCTGCACACCTATACCCGTCTGCCGCTCTCACACCACCGCCACCCCTGCCTGCTACGGACGTCCTGCTAGCCTACACAATACTGTTGTTGCCGCGTAATCGAAGCGTCGAGGTTGGCCAGATATCTTCGCGCGCGTGATCGTATATGCCTGAACTGAGACATCAAACGGTGCTCCGTCAAATGCTCTGGTGGCATTAGCTTGAGATTGACGTGGAACGACGATTGGTAATGATCAGGTTCTCTGCAAATATAGTGGAATGATGTATGTCTCATCAGACGAGGAGATGGAAGATTACTGCAGTCTATACACAACACGGCTGACCCTATGTATTTATATTGAACAAACAAGACGCTATAGTACATATTCCGTTGTCTACGACTAGACGTCTCCTCACTATTACTATCGCGCATGTTGTCTCCAACCTTAAGATTCGTTGCCGAGCCTGCTGTGCTGTGAAGCCCCCGAAAAGTTGAAGCACGGGGGCACGAAAGGGCTGAGTCACCCGGGCTAGAAAAGAGTGAAGGAGCACATCATAATCCTGCTCACGCTGCGGTACGCCATCACGTTCTCTCAAACCGGTCGTCTTCTATGGCGACACATGCCGCTTTAATCTCGTCCGCAACCTCGCGGAGTCGCCGCTCTCCTTCGGGCTGCAAGAGATCACAGCCCCAGCGGGTGGCAGGCGCGGTGTCGTTCATCTTGGTAGGGTGTGTCGGGATGGCCACCGGGCTGATCTCTGCCTCTTCATCTCCCGTGTCCAGGGTGTAGAAGCACATGCCGGTACCCAACGCGCTGACAGCATGCAGTGTACTGAGAGGGTAGAGTGCTGCATCGTGGTCAGTAAGCAGTAGATACTGTACTATTGATGTCCAGGTAGATACCGGTGACATCACTGACCGGCTAGATCGTTCATGCGCTCTCTGATCTGCATGTCCGCCGCCCGCCGCTTTGAGGGGTACTCCCGGTGAGTTTGAGGCTTGGCCTGGAAGATGAGGACTGGGTTGTTCACGAGATGGAGCTCGAACATGACGACGAAGTCGGACGAGGTGCGGTAGTCACCGGGCTGGGGCACAACTACAAAATCGGTGTCGGCAGGGAATAGGGTGTATAGCAGCTTGTTGTAAGGACCGTGGAAGTCGTCCTCGGTGGGATTCTGAGGGATAGCGGCAAACTGGCGGAGTATGTTCTCGGGCCACATGGTGAGCGATGCTAGCTATAGTGCTGGTGATTGATACTAGAAGCTGCCTGGTAAGGGCGCTTGGGTGTCCACGGCGGGCTGCGGTAATCTAAGCGAAACAAAGTGCGGGCGAACGTTGTGCCGGTTTGCGACCACGATTGAGGCCGGCATGGGCCGGCAGGAGCGGCACGGCAGCAGTCAAGTGGCACAAGCAACCGTTCTCATCCCGGTTGGCCAGCACAGCTCTCTCTGATCAGTCTCTGGCACACCTTGAATAAGTAAGTATTGACTGCATATCACACGGCCCCGGAAACCGCCAGACGCCAAATTGACTCAGTCTTCGCAAGCGAGCTGTAGTAGCCGCAGTGTATATACTCTGTCAACTAGCACACTCCGTGACATTGCCAGTTCTCGTTCTCCCCTCTTCCATCGCTCAGTGATCCCTTCCGCTCATTTTGACTGCCGTAATTCGACATAAACACTATGGTATCTGCCACGTCCTCCAGCTCCTCTCCCCGCCGCTCAGATGAGCGTGAGACGACTCCTGTTGACACCTCACACCCCGTACATGCTGGAGTGGTACTAACACTGAGCCCTCCCGTTAGCGAGGGCGTAGTAGTAAACGAGAAGGATCCAGATCCTGGACGCGAAAGCCAATCAGAATCAGACGTAGTTGTAAATCTTGCGAGCGAGCCGGCCAAGGTGCAAGTCCAGCCCGTCTCCTTCTTACAACTCTTTAGGTGTGTTCAACTTCACGCATGATATTAAATTACATTGCTCACAACGTCATCTCAGGTACTCTACTCGTACTGAGGTTCTCCTCAACTATATTGGCATATTTGCGGCGATATGCGCGGGTGCTGCTCAGGTACTGTGCTCCATTATCTGACTGTGTTTAAATCTGGCTAATTCGCTCCCCTAGCCCTTGATGACCTTTGTGTTTGGACGTCTCACTCAGGATTTCGTCAACTTCGCGACGACCGCCCTTGCCGGTGGAGGCGCGAATGATCCGCAGCTGCAAGCTCAAGTTGCAGCTGCTTTCAAGCACACAGCTGCTCAGAACGCGTCTTACTTGGTGTACATCGGTAGGAATTCTTCTTTGTAAGGGTGCCACATTTGTGATATTCTGATCCTTACCACAGGCATTGGAATGTTCATATGCACATATATCTACATGGTCACGTGGGTATACACCGGCGAGGTCAATGCGAAGCGCATCCGCGAGCGTTATTTCCGTGCCGTTCTTCGTCAAGACGTCGCCTACTTCGACAATGTCGGTGCGGGAGAGATCACTACTCGCATTCAAGGCGATACACGTACGTTCTTCATCTCCGGATTTTACGAGTGTTATTTAGACGTTGCGGTTAGATCTGGTGCAGCAAGGAATATCGGAGAAGGTAGCACTCACCGCCAATTATCTATCGTCGTTTGTCACCGGATACGTGATTGCGTACGTCCGCTCATGGCGTCTCGCACTTGCGATGTCTTCGATCCTCCCGTGCACAATCATCGCGACCGCAATATTTGGCAAGTTCATTGCGAAATACACGGTGGTGTCGCTTCAGTACGGCGCCGAGAGCGGTACGCTTGCCGAAGAAGTTATTTCGACTATTCGCACCGTTCAGGCCTTCGGTATTCAACGAATCCTCTTCGAATTGTACAACCAGCATGTCCAGAAAAGTCGCCGTGTAGAGTTTCAGACAGCGATCTGGCAAGGCGTCTACCTCTCGTTCTGGACCTTCCTCATGTATGCTGCTTATGGATTGGCGTTCAACTTCGGTACTACCCTTATCAACCACGGTCAATGTAAGCCTGCCAGTGCCATCGCTGAGGCCGTCCACTAACCTACGAAATGCTTTAGCCAATGCGGGAGAAGTAATCAGTGTCATTCTTGCCATCCTCATCGGCTCGATTTCTCTTGCACAATTAGCACCGGAATCACAAGGTTCGGCCGTCTGCATATACGTGCCGCGATGAAAACCTGAAAGCCCCCGCATAGCGATCGTACAAGCCTGTGGTGCTGCAGCCAAGCTCTATGCGACCATTGAGCGTGTCCCATCTATTGACTCTGCCTCCTCCTCGGGCCTGACGCCCGAGACCTGCGCCGGGGAAGTCACTTTCGAGCATATCGACTTCAATTACCCCTCGCGCCCCGACGTCGTTATCCTCAAGGACCTGTCGCTCACTTTCCCTGTTGGCAAAACGTCAGCACTCGTTGGTGCCTCGGGGTCAGGAAAATCTACGATCATCGCGCTTACGGAACGGTTCTACGACCCGCTCAGTGGTGTCGTGAAGCTCGACGGTGTTGACATCAAGACGCTGAACATCAGGTGGCTCCGTTCTCATATCGGACTGGTCTCCCAGGAGCCTATTCTTTTCTCCACTTCGATCAAGAGCAACGTCGCCCATGGTCTTATTGGTACCCAGTACGAGAATGCCTCGGAGGATGAGAAGCTTCGTCTGGTGAAGGAAGCTTGCGTTATGGCTAATGCCGATGGCTTCGTCTCTAAGCTTCCTCACGGCTACGACACAGTCGTCGGGGAGCGCGGCTTTCTACTCTCCGGCGGCCAAAAACAGCGAATCGCTATCGCACGCGCCATTGTCTCCGACCCGCGCATCCTTCTTCTTGATGAAGCAACATCTGCTTTGGACACACAAAGCGAAGGTGTCGTCCAGAATGCACTCGAGAAGGCCTCTCACGGCCGTACAACCATCACGATTGCTCATCGGCTGTCAACTATCCGCGACGCTGATTGCATTCATGTCATGGCAAATGGCGTCGTTGTCGAGTCGGGCACTCATGCGGAACTCCTACTCAACGAGGGAGGGGCCTACTCTCGTCTGGTACTGGCACAGAAACTTCGGGAAGGTGAAGATGGTCATGTACCTGGTGCTGTCGGCAGCGACCTCGACACATCGTATGAGGCGGAGAAGGATGCTGAGAAGCAGCCTGTCTCGGAGGCACCTAGTCTTCGGCGCGAGAAGACTGAACAATCTATCGCGAGCGAGGCTGCCGTGCAAGGTCGGAACAAAGCCGCGGAACGCACGTATTCTATGACCAGTGTTCTCAAGCGACTGCTTAACATCAATCGCGACGTGTGGCTGCAGTATGTCGGAGGGTCGCTGGGTGCCATCGGTAACGGTGCAGCATATCCAGCCATGGGCGTCGTCTTCGCGCTAGGTATCAACGGATTCTCCGACACCACGAACCCTCAACGGCGACATGACGGTGATAGGAACGCGCTGTGGTTCTTGATCATTGCTCTGGGCGGCATGGTCGTCAATGGGGTCCAGCATAGCTGCTTTGGAAACGCCGCCGTGATACTCTCTGCGCGACTCCGTGGCCTCGCCTTCCGCTCCATGCTCCGTCAGGATGTCGAGTTCTTCGACAAGGACGAGAACAACACCGGGCAGCTCACCGCTTCCCTCAGCGGCAATGCGCAGAAGGTCCAGGCTTTTGCAGGAATGACCATCAGCATCATTGTGCAGTGCATCGCGACACTCGTCATCGGCGTCGTTCTCGGTGTTATATTCGCTTGGCAGATCGGCCTCGTTGGGTTGGCGTGCACTCCCGTCATGCTCTCGGCAGGCTACGTCCGCCTGGTATGTTGTGACGCTCCTTTGGTATATTGTAATACTCTGACCCATCTCTCAGCGAGTTGTCGTGGAAAATGACCTACGAAACAAGAAGGCCCACGAGGTCTCCGCGCAGTTGGCGTGTGAGGCCGCTGGTGCCGTCCGAACGATCGCGTCTCTAACGCGTGAAGAGGAGTGCTGCCGGCTCTACAACGAGTCTCTGGATGAACCGTACCGGCGGACGGCGAAGATTGCGCTATACTCGAACGCCGTCTACGCCCTGACGCAGGCGATCGTCTTCTGGGTCATCGCGCTGGTCTTCTGGTATGGCTCCCTGCTCGTGGCCGAGGGGAAACGGTCCACCTTCGAATTTTTCGTGGGCTTGATGGTTCGTTGCCCTCCCTGCAAGTTCTTCCACTCACTGAATCTCGACGTTTCAGAGCACGACGTTCTCCGCCACGCAAGTTGGCAGCGTCTTCGCGGTCATACCTGACATC
Source organism: Trametes gibbosa (assembly GCA_022606055.1). Taxonomy (NCBI): domain Eukaryota; kingdom Fungi; phylum Basidiomycota; class Agaricomycetes; order Polyporales; family Polyporaceae; genus Trametes; species Trametes gibbosa. The sequence continues at coordinate 638,768 of JABYQJ010000005.1, forward strand.
GCTAGCGCGAAGAACGCCGCGGTGGACATCCTCAAACTGCTGGACTCGAAACCCAAGATCGATGCCGACTCCACGGAAGGTACGATACCGACGAACGTCGGTGGTCGCATTGAGTTCAAGGACGTGCACTTCCGCTACCCTACTCGCCCCGACGTCCCTGTCTTGCGAGGCCTCAACATCACAGTCGAGCCTGGCACCTACGTGGCTCTCGTCGGCGCGAGCGGGTGCGGTAAGAGTACGACGGTCCAACTCATAGAGAGGTTTTACGAACCTCGTTCTGGGGACATCTACGTGAGCATGCTTTCCATGAGTAGTCCTGCGGAGAAGCGTGCTGAGTTTACTTACTTCAGCTCGACAATCGCCCCATTACCGAACTCAACGTCGCAGAGTATCGCAAGAACATCGCGTTAGTGTCCCAGGAGCCGAACTTATATGCCGGAACCGTCCGCTTCAATGTCCTATTGGGTGCCACGAAGCCGGAGAGCGAAGTCACTCAGGAAGAGATCGAAACGGCCTGCCGCAACGCGAATATACTGGAGTTCATCCAATCGTTGCCGAAGTGAGCGATCAACTAAATACGTGCTCTGGATCGTGGCTGACCCGATCGTGTAGCGGTTTCGATACTGAGGTCGGCGGGAAAGGCTCGCAGTTGTCCGGTGGGCAGAAGCGTGAGTATCTGATCAACCTTCGTGGGGTGAATGTTCACGTTGTCTCTAGAACGCATCGCAATCGCCCGAGCCCTCTTGCGCAACCCGAAGGTGTTGCTCTTGGATGAAGCCACTTCCGCCCTCGATTCCACTTCTGAGAAGGTCGTGCAGGAAGCACTCGACGTGGCCGCCAAGGGTCGCACAACCATCGCCATCGCCCATCGCCTGTCCACGATCCAAAATGCAGACCGTATGTACGTATATATGTTGTGCATCTGTTCGATGCGTCCCTCTTTACTAACGTGGGTACGACCTTCCAGCTACTTCATCCGCGATGGCGCGGTTACTGAATCTGGCACGCACGACGAGTTGCTCGCGCTCAGAGGCGGCTACCATGAGTACGTCCAGCTGCAGGCTCACGGGTAGTAATGGCAGGCCTCCCAGGTGCTGCCACACGTCGTCGATACGCTCCTGTCCCCTTCAGTAGTATATCTGGGCCACAATGATGAACCGATACGGACTTCGGACAATTCGTCACGCTGATTTATCTCCTCTTCTCTTACCGTTACACGACCACCACTCTCAGATATTGCTACGATACCCGAATCACCACCTCTCTGCTTGTTTAGCCTAGACCGCTGTCCTTTCTTGACACTCTCGCTGTACTCGTCCTGTTCATCGCTCTCGCGTTACCTCGCATTTTCTAATCGCACACCATGCTTTTCCTGGCGCGCTTTACCTGCTCCCACGTCCTAAAATTGTTCTACCCTGACCAAGCTCCCTGAAAGATACGATTCATACACGGAACCTGGATTTTATATACAACTGCACATTTTGGTTTTCCCACGAATTCATAACAAGCGCCGCATCGTTCGAGTCGCTGCGGACTGTGATGAACGGCTGCGCACTGATGATATTTGCCTCCGGCCGCAGTGAGTGCAAAGTCTTACCATGCATACATTCAACTGCGTACTGTTCTTTTGAAGTCTGTACCCCTAACTCGTACTCAGTTTATTTATATTTGAACGCGTATTAACGAACTTTACCAACGAGTCGGACACCAACGCTGGGATCATACAAGTACGTTGAATCTAGTTAGACAGATCCCGAGGGTACTCCGTAATAAGATTGTCTACATAGGGATATTTTAGATGCTGGGGACTGTGATCATCGTGTCTGCACAGTGCTATTGGCGGCAACGTTGCGCAGTACTGACGACGTCGCTGGCTACAGTATACCTGTACCGGCTGCGTTGACATTTTTTCGACGGCCCTTATCATCCTGACGGACTAACTGATCCAATGACCCACTAACGAGCCCTGATGCCTTGGGAGCCCCTCAAACAGTTTGCGTATCTTGTGATGCTCTCTGCACGTGCAAATGCATCCCGCAGACTACAACACTTCCCACACACTATGGCTACAAGTTTTTCAAACCAAATTACAGAGAGAACACTGACAAAGACTAGGTCAGTACGATTTGCACGGGTCCCGTAGTTCGTCCTATCGTGTCAGTTGTGAATTAACATCCACAGCATGAAAACATCATGCGCCGCAGAGAGGGGACGGTACTCACGCCCATTGCCAGTGTGTGAACAATTCGCGTCTCCATCACGGATTGAGTGCCGACAGCGTACTGAGGAGATGGGTGGCGCCCGCAGCGTCCGACACATCTAGCACAGTGCGCAGACGTTCAACACTGCGGATACGTCTATTAGACCGTTGGCGAACCGACATGGTTCTAGGTTGCGCTTTACAGTTCTGCGGTGCACACGGTTGCGCATGATTTGGAGGAATTTAAAAGGGCAGGGTGAGCCTCTCGGTCCACCCAATCCTCTTCGCAATGCTCTTGACAGCTGTGCTTGTCCTTTTTCTCCGTCTGGCTAGCGGAACGCCTGTCGCATACAACACTCATCGTTGGTCTCGGGATGGCGTACGAGGTCAACCTATATCCTTGAACTTTGCTAACGTACGCAATACATCGTTCCGAACAGGACTCGTGTGCGAATGCCTCAATTGTCCAATGGGGAGCGTGCGACCCCGCCCTTGGAATTGACCCAAATCTGTCGTGCGCATTCTTCGAGATACCACTGGACTATCATAACGCCTCTGCGGGGACCGGGAAGCTCGCCCTAATCAAGGCCAATGCGACAGCTATCCGCCGTGGCACGATGTTCCTCAACCCGGGTACGTCATAGACGCATTACGTTCAGGTAGAACCCCAATCTCAATGTCTTGTGACTCACTTCTAGGTGGTCCCGGAGTATCAGGAATACAGACCATTAACAGTACCAGTGCCCTTGTCCTCAACTTTACCGGGGGCGAATACGACGTGGTCAGCTGGGACCCGCGCGGCGTCGGGTCTCTCACCGTGTGAGCCTTAAGTGCTATCTGACCCACATGCTACTGACCACTAAGTCATCTTATATTAGGCCGGGAGACGTACACTGCTTCGACAGCCTGAATGACTACAACACGTTCTGGAACGGCACGATCGAACTCAACGGCATCGAGATGACCGGAAACTTCACCAACCAGACCGACATCGACCGCCTGATGTCCCAGGCACCGCTCATGCAGAGCAAGTACGAAGAGCTCGGCCAACGATGCCTAAACCACTCGAACGGACAGTTCCTACAGTATGTCGGAACGGCAGCCACCGCGCGTGATATGGTCGCCATGGCGGACGCCCTCGACGGGGCTGGCGCCCCGGTAAACTACTGGGGTCTGTCGTACGGGACTCTTCTTGGTTCCTGGTTCATCAATAGTGAGTCCACATCGTTCGCCTCATCCTCCCTTTTAAGAGAATATCGGTTCTTACTTCATCGGCAGTGTTTCCCGATGTACGTCATGATTCGTGAAACTCTGCCGCTTGATCTAATCTACAGTACAGCGGGTCGGCCATGTCATTTTGGACGGGGTTGTAGACCCCGTCGGTTTTGCCACCGAGGAAGCGGCATTGGTGCGCCAATCACCTCGCGTGTGCAATGCATCATAGTGCGTAGACTTACCCCTCCGTATGCAGGCATGGTCCACGCAACTTGTGGATGACGACTACGCTTACGAAGGATTCTTCACGGGTTGCGCGCTCGCTGGTCCGGAACATTGTTCGATCGCTTCTGCGGGTCAGACTCCGTCGGAGGTCAACGGCAACATACAGGCACTTTTGCAGGCTGCACATGACGCTACGTTCCGAGGGAGCGGTCCTGTTCCCGTAACATCGGGGCTTATTCGAGGTGGGCACCGAGATGTCACATGTGCAGATATATCATTAACCTAATGGTGATGTAGCAACTTTGCGGCCGGAAATCTATTTCCCCGCAGGTTGGGCCAATCTGGCCAATTCGGTGTACCCAACGTTCGCCTCAGGAGTACAGCAGGAAATCGGGGTATCGACGAACGGTAGCGGCAACGTGTCTATCCCTCGGTCGAGGTGAACATCCACGCAAAGTCCCACCTCTAAAGGTTGCTTGGGTTCTAATAGTCTCGCTCATAGCTTCAGTAAGAGAGCCGAACAAGACACCCCACCATACAGCACGGAAGCAATTCTGTGCGGAGACAGCATCGACCTCACGAATACATCTATGGCGGACGTGTTCCAGAATATCATCGCGACATCTCAGAATATTTCGCACATGTGTAAGTGGGCCACAAGCTCACTGTCAGCCGACCGCGAGGCTAAGCTCCACCCCTGGCCCCATAGTTGCTGCTGCGTGGCCGTTCGCATCGTACTACTGCTCTACTTGGCCTGTCCGCGCAGTAGAACGCTATCAAGGACCGTTCAACAATACGCTCGCCAATCCGATTCTCATAATTGGGAACACGGTGAGCCATCGCAGGGTTTGCTCATGGACCTCGTGCATTGCTGATATTTTTACGCACAGTTTGACCCGGCGACACCTTTCGCTTCCGCGAAGAACCTCTCTGACGTTCTCGGTGATCAGGCTAGGCTGGTCAGACTGAACACCTTCGGCGTGAGTCTGAGACTGTGTCCAAGTGCTTCGGAAGGCTACGCCTGCTGACGCGTGTTACCCGGATTCATAGCATACATCGGAAGCGGCACCCTCACAGTGTATCGGCAGGATCATACGCACGTACATGACAAACGGAACGGTGCGCTCTCACTCGGTCTGAATTGTCTCTGCCTCCTGACGTTGGGAAACCGCAGCTCCCGGTCGATAATCATGGCATCTGCGAGGTCGATCTCGACTTTGAGATTTTCCCGGGGATCACCATAGAGCGTACGATTGCCAATCTCCCTGACCATGCTGGTATATAGCAGCTTCACGCTTGGCATCTACTCCCAGAGACAGTCCACGCAACATTAGGGACCTACGTTGATACATCCATAGCACACATTATGATGATGGTCACCCGTTTCCTCGGTCGAAATCAAGGAGACGTGCCGTATCCCGTTCATCCCAACCTAAATTTTCGCGAATCGGACCGTGCCTCTCTTCGCAAACTGCGCCAAGCGTCCCCGCACTATGCCCTCGACCTCGGCCATATCCCGATGCACCCCCGGCCACAGGTTGACGCCCACGTCCAGCGCGCCGAGGGCGCGGAACGCCGGGCCCGCTAGGACGGCGTTCAGATCGTGCCAGTCGAGCGCATCAAGGCTTCCTAAGAGACGGATATTGAGTGCTAGCGCACGGATGTTCGAGGTTGAGGCCGAGTCCTCAGCTTGGAGCGTCGAGAGGAGCGAGACGACCCAGGGCACGCTGGTGCTGTAGTGCACGGGGAACCGGAGATCAAGGCTCTTGAGCGCTGAACATGCTGCGAGCGACACCGTAGGCGGCAATTCGATCGCTGTGGGAATTACGGAACCTGTCAGAACCACTGATAGAGAGGCAGAGAGCGGTGCTAATGGCAATGGTAGAGCCAGGAACGAGTACGTGAAACAGATGCGGGACGTACTTTTGTCCCCGATGAAGCTCCAGTCAAGCTCGAGCTCGCGCAGGTTGGGGCCGGCGAGCTTGAGGAACGGTCCGACAAGATCGGTGTCGGCCTCTGACGCGCAGCGGGCGGCGAGGGCAGTGATGGACGTGTGGAGCTCGGCCGCGACGAGCCATTCGAACAGACGTGGAGTGTAGACATCCCGCACGAGTGCGAGGCTCTTCAAGGAGGGGATCGATCTTGCCGCGGGGACCCGGAGCTCTTCCGTCCACGTCAGGCCAGCAAGAGAGAGCCTGTTCAGGCTGGGAAAGGAGTTGACGAGGTCGACGATATCGGCGAAATCGGCGAACTGACAGTACGAGAGGTTGACGTCTGTGAGTGAAGTGTGGCGAAGGGGTCTAAACTCTTTGACATTTTTCAGGTCCATGTGCGCCAGAGTAAGGGCGTGGAGGTGCGGGAGGTGGGCGAAAATACGGGGGAAAGCATCCTCTGCCGACAGCGACTGCTTGGTAGGAAGTAGTACGTCCACGGAAGTGGTGAGTTTGGCGACAGTCAGCTGCCGAACGTAGAACCCGAGGTCTGGTGTGCTGCTAAGAAGTCTTTGGAAGGATGAAGCGAGGTTGTGGTTTTGCAGAACGATAGAGCGGAAGAGATGAAAGCGAGCGGCCGGGGCCCACGCACGGCACACGCGGGCGCACGCAGCGAGGGAGCGGGCATCGTTGTGGAGGAAATCGATGATGGAGTCGGAGAGCTCGAGAGGTACTTTCGGCATGATGGGTGCTAAACGGGGTAGGTGTCAGTCAGTTGATGGTGCTGGCAGCCCGGTTATGTATGCACCTCTCGTAGATATGAAGGCGGCCGGCATGATGGGTGGGTTCGCTTTGGCGGGAGGTGGCTTCCGCGGACTCGGAGACTTTATACTCGCTGTACCCAACTGTCAAGAGGGATGTCCTCGAGGAGCAGCGCTAGCCTTGGTTTACGACATAGATACGCCGCGCGTGCCCAACGTAAGGCCGCATCGTCCGTACCAGCCTCGTCGGCTAGCAGTTGCGATGCAGCCCACGAACGTCCTCGTTCGCCGCATGCCCGATATAGCAGCGCACTTGGGCAAGCGCTCGGCTCCTGTGGGCGTACTCGCGTCCGGCGAGGCTTGCGATCATGTTTAGAACATAAAACCGAGGAGATGAGCTGCGCTAGGCTGCGTGCCGCGGGCGAGTGCGTAATATTCGGAGGCTGCGGCGTTGCCTGTGTAGAACACGGTGTCAGTTTCAGTCATAACGAGCGGCGGGCGATTCGCCGCGCGCCAGTCTGCGCTACCTAGACTGCGCCAGCAACAAAATATACCTCGTCTTGGATCATCCCCGGACCCATCCTCTGACGTAGCAGGGTGCGCGGCTTTCGGGGGCCTCTGAGTCTCATTGGTGGATCTACCGACCACGACGTGGACTGCGCGCGTGCCTGACAATGTTTGTGCGGGACTCCGCTTCCAGTCGTGATGCTAAAGTAAGTACAGAAAGCGGCCGCCCCAAGCCTCCCGCGGAATACACCTGCGAGCGAGACCTTCTTGTGTAGCGTCCCGGATTGTATAGACTCGGATGGTCGTACCATGTGCGGTGGTCCGAGGCGGGCAGCCGTAGTGTATTAGAGATGATGGCTCCGCGCGAAATGGCGCGGTAACGCGTGTTTGCACCGGCCAAATAACTCGTCCTTAGCCGCCGCCCCTGCCCCAATATTTGGTGGGCTCCCCTCCGTTTCGCGCTCCCTCTCCCTCTCCCCTTTCTTCGCCCCTCTCCCTCTCCTTCTTTCCGTTTTCACGACCCCGTCCACGCGCAGCCATGGCCATCACAAAGGAGCCCGGTCAGAAAGGCGTCAACTGGTCCAACATCGCCGTCGGTGAGTCTCTGCGGTGCCTGCTGAGCTGGCCCACGTGAATGTTGATCGTCGTACCCCACAGGTGGAATAATGAACATGGTGCGCCTCTCCCCCTGCCTATTCACCCTTCTCAGATCACTGAAGTGCGCGTCCGGCTTGGTGTTCGCGACGTGTAGTTTGTGAGTGCTCATTCATTTACGTGTCACGATTAGAACGTAACTGACCTCTGACGTAGGAGGCAAGTCTACCGCAATGCCCATGGGCCGGGGGCACATAGCTTACAGTCGATGCTCAGGTTACGACACTCGGCCAGCCGCTTGAGGTCCTCAAGACGCAAATGGCGGCCAACCGGCAGCAAACAATGTTCCAGGCCGTACAGACTGTGTGGAGTCGTGGTGGTGTGGCAGGGTTTTACCAGGGTCTGATCCCATGGGTGCGCACGAGATGATAGCACTTGGACTCATTGCGTTTTGCTCATCCGGCTCGTGTAGGCGTGGATTGAGGCGTCAACGAAGGGTGCCGTCCTACTCTTCACCGCGTCGGAGATTGAGACTGCGACGGTTGGGCTGGGCGTTAACCCCGCGGTAGCTGGCCTCCTCGGCGGTATGGGCGGAGGCATTGTACAGGCATATGCGACTATGGGTGCGCATCTCCGTTATGTCTTTCTTGTGCCAGTCCTGAGCCGGAACGACAGGTTTCTGCACGTGCATGAAGACTGCGGAGATCACCCGGCATAAGCAGATGGCGACTGGGATAAAACCCCCGTCCACCTGGGCTGTGTTCGCAGACATCTACCGCCGGGAAGGTATCGCGGGCATCAACAAGGGCGTGAACGCGGTCGCGGTCCGACAATGCACGAACTGGGGGTCCCGGATGGGCTTTGCGCGTCTTGCGGAGAACACCATCCGGAACGTGAAGGGCAAGGGCGAAAACGAGAAGCTCACGCCGTTTGAGAAGATCATGTCTTCGTCAATTGGCGGTGCTCTCGCCACGTGGAATCAACCTATTGAGGTTGTCCGCGTTGAGGTGTGTCCATTCAAAGATGTGGCCATGGTCGTTTGTCGGGGCTGACGCTGCGTAGATGCAATCCATGGCCAAGTCTGCAGACCGGGAAGGAAAGAAAACGATCATAAACACACTGCAATACATTTACAAGGAGAATGGTATCAAGGGTCTCTACCGCGGTGTCACTCCCCGGATAGGTCTCGGCATCTGGCAGACAATCTGCATGGTGTCGTTGGCGGACTACGTCAAGGCTTGGTACGTTGTCCTGCCTCAGTTGGCCTCCAGTTGGCAAGGTACTGACGTTTCTTGATGCACAGGGTCAAGGGCGAATGACCGTCGTCACTCCTTTAGGATACGGTTCTGCTTAGATACCTAGATCTATATTCGCTCTGGAGTTTACTTTGTTATCCCGTGCCTATTTTCTACCTTACCCCCATATCAATACATGGATTACAGCGCATGCAGCGAAAAGTTGGATATGTGGTCCACACCTGGCCAGCCAGGAGGCGGCGTTCTCGAGGTTGTCCAGTCCAGACGTTGCTCAATGGTCTCTGCGTGTTCGGGACTTTGCTTAGCGCGAGATTTAGGCTCTGAGATGATTGAATGTTCTTTGATGGGCGCGGGAACAGTTGGAACCTGGAAGGAGAGTCAGACCAGTCGTTGGCGTTGCTAGCTCGAGCAACGCTAGTGTTAGCACATAAGCTGATCGCGAGACACGGTCCCATGCGAGAGCCGAGAGCAGCAGTTCAAGCAGAAAGTGCGGGGAGGATAAAAGGCCGAAATAGCCGGAGCCCCAGAGAAGGGGCAGCTGCTATAGATCGCGATCGAGATCTGGGCAGCTGGGCCCTGGCTGGTTCTTGGACTCAGGCGTATATATATCATCTACCCTCCTTCGTCTCATGATCCCCTCCCCATCCTCCTCATCCCCACCATCTCGCTGGCAACCATGAGCACCGCCGTCGCCCCCCGCAAGCTCAACCCCCTCCTCGCGGCATACCTCCGCAACCTGAGCACTAACCCCCTGCGCACCAAGGCAATCACCACAGGCACGTCCCCCCGTCCACACGCACCCTTAGCATGCACGCGCTCACACCCCTGTCACACCCGCCTGACGCTCCCCTTGGCACACAGCGTTCCTCCAGTTCTTCCAGGAGATCCTGGCGTCGCACCTCGCCGGGGCGCCCCCGCCGCGTGTGAGCAAGGACGCGCCCTTCCTCGTGCATGTCTTCGCGCGCGCGCAGGTGTCCTCGAAGGCATTCAAGATGGCCGCCTACGGCTTCCTCATATCCGCACCCATGTCGCACACGCTCATCAACGCGCTCACGCGCGTGTTCGCTGGCAAGTCGGGCCTCACAGCGCGCGTCGGCATGCTCCTTGCGAGCCAGCTCGTCGTCGCGCCCATCCAGATCTTCGGTGAGTGCCGCGGGCATGCGTGGGGCGCCATCGTTGACGCGCTGCGCCTCAGCGTTCTTGTCGTGCATGGCGATCATCAACGGCGCAACGTCCGTGGACCAAGTTGCGAAGACCGTCAAGGCTGGCTTCGGGAAGGTCATTCGGGTAGGTTTTACCTCCATGCGCGCGCGTCGGGCGCCGTGGGCGTTCGTTTGCTCATGAACATTATTTCCTAATAGATCACATGGATGACATCCCCGGTGTACACCGTGTTCGCCCAGCAGTTCCTGCCCACAGAGCTATGGGTCCCGTTCTTCACCTTCATGCAGTTCCTCACAGGGGTGAGTGCTCTCGCTCCCACACGCTCGCCTGAGGTTTCTCACAGCCGAGCCTACGTTGCAGACGTACTTCAACACCAAAATCAAGAGGATGCAAATCGAGGCCGAGGCGAAGAAGAAAGAGAAGGAGACCAAGAAGGACTGATCCTACAGCGCTCCGCTGCACTCTTCGCTCGCAGCGATACCCTCGTACCCTTGCTCTTTCACTATCTTCGGATTCTGGAAATATGTACGCTACGCTATAATACCTATATACGCGCCCTACGCAAGTCGCCCAATGTCGACGACTGTCACACAGGACCGCTCGCCCGCCTGCGGGCGCTGCACGTACCGCAACTGTCGTGATCGCCAGGCAGGCAGCGCCCCAGGGACTGCATCGGACGGTGCGGGCGAAGTGGGTTCACCGACCTCAGTCTCAGCCGTCCAGGAGTCGAGGGTGTAGCACCCTGGCCGGGTTACCCACAGCCTTGTTTGTGTAGTGGATGACTGGGAGGGGTCAAGTACTCTGCGAAAAGTCAGGCGGCCAGCATATGGTGGCGGCAGGAGGTTGCTAGAGGGGTTAAAGACGGGGGTCAGCAGACGTCGCGATCGCGAGCCACTGCACACACGTACTGGGCAGGGTTGCCTTCCGGGGTCTCCGCCAGCTTGAGCGTGATCCGTGCTGGGTGTGTGAGGGAGAGGTTCCTGAACGTGAACGCGACAGGGACGTGACACGGTCTATCACCAAGAGTGTAAGACTCCCCCTCCGGATGGCAGCAGAAACATTCGGGAGAAACGCACCCCTGTCTAAAGTCGTGCTCCACGATGCCGCCCTCGTGCACGAATACGGCAACAGGGTCGTCCTCGCGGTTCCACTCGCACGCCTGCACAGCCTCGAGGATCGCGGCGCGCTCGCGCTGCGTCTCCGCGTACATCGACCGCTTCACCTTCATACTTCGTGCGGCGGTCACGAGCTCGCGCAGTGGCGCGTGCCCCGCGCCGAGTGTCGGACCCTGCAGTAGGATGTGGCCCGTGCGCCTCAGCGCGGGCAGCTCCCAGAAAAGGACGATGTCGATCGTGGATGGATTGTACAAGGAGAAGATCGAGCGGTGCAGCCGGGTGGGGATGTCGGGGTGCGACGCTGCGGTTGCTTGGGCGGTCATGGTCCGCCGGCCGCAGTGGATGAAGTGGCGGGTAGCGGGCGTATTCACGGGTACGATATTCGCGTCCTACGAATCGTTTTCGTTTAAACCAGTCAATCGACACCGGGAACATTGACAGCTTACCGGTGCAATGTGCGTGCAAGTCAGGTCCAAAGGAGGAGGCTCCGAGGCATCAACTTGTTCGCCTTCTAGCACTACTTTGAGCTTGCGAACTACAAATTCTCCCGTCTCGGACGGGCCTGTGCCCGGTTTCGTAGGGCGTGCACCTAGTGAGATGTTCGCAAGCTGGCGAGGGGGGACCACCACGCTGAGATGCAGAGGTCAGGACAAACTCCCTCAATGTAAGCTCGTGGTTGAACTCACAGAGAGGGTGGAAGCATCGGTGAACACTCCCACGATGCACCAATGGTCAACAACTGCTTCAGCTCGATGTTGCTCGACCCCATGACGTTTTCGATCTCGACATTGATAATGTATGTTTCATTCGCGGATGCGCTGGGTCGTGCAGACGTCGTGACCTTGAGTATAGGTTTCACCTCATATCTTCGCGTCACCCGAGTTGAGTGGAATTCGGAGCCCTCGGTCTATGTGTATTTTGTCAGTCCAATGACAGGACAGCTCGATTATGCCAATCACCTCCCGGAACACAAAGAGCAGGGACAGATCCTTCTCGCCATGATGAGCTGCATGAAGAATGAAGGGTAGCTGCATTTCTTCCCCTGGAGCCAGCTGTGGTGCCGAGTGTATCGCATCCAGCGATATCCGGTATGGTTTCCTCGGTGCTAGGGAGTTGGAGGAATGCAATACTTCGGTCTTCGCCGAAGAGGACGACGACGGATCCGCTGAAAGTTCGTCAGTCGAGCAGTCAGCCAAAAGTAGCACTGAACGACCAACTCGTGTTGTCGACGTTACAAGCATCGAACCACAACTCGTCCTGCTCTCCGCCTATCACCCAGATGTCCCTGATCGGCCGTGTTCCTGAATTCGTCAGCCACACACGCTGATGCTTGTACTCTCCTTGGGCAAGATTTAGATGGCTGTCGTCTACGAAATGGGCATGGAGGCGCTGTTCCGCTTCCTCGACTTCAACAGTCATCAGAACATCCGGCGCGTACACCTTGTCTTGCCGTTGGATCGGGGTATCGTTGAGGCGGCGACCACGCACGGCGAGAGATTCTACAGCCGGGAGGAGCGAGAAAAACTCATAGACGGCATTTGTGACCACCAGAACTACCGGTTGCGAAGACTTCACTGAGACGGGTATCTGCAGGATATGCCGGTAAGTCATGGACCCGGATGAGAAGGGAAACACGTACCGTGCGGGTATCTTTGGGGCCGAGAACGATGTCATCAACAATGTCCACCTCCACGAAGTCTGGTGCTGCGTCAGCTTCCTCCGCAGATGCCTCCCGTACGGTCACGGTCAGCCTTGTGAGGGTGACTTCAACATCCAAGGGGTTCCGCAGAGCGACATCGACCCAGAAGTTCTCTAGTAGTAACGTTGGGTCCAAAAAGTCCCTTTCGTATGCTCGCATCACGCACCATTTACCGCAGCCTTGCCGCTCTTCCCCAGCTTCTCTTTCCCACGTAGCGACCAGAACTCCGACCAATCCTGTTCGAGCTTCTCCCACGCGGCAGAATCGCCCTGAACTGAGTCTCCGGGGAACCTAATGCACGTCTGCTTCGCTTGGCAGAACGTTATGGGGAGCCGCAGCGAGAGTTGCTTCCACGTGTCGCCTTCGGTCGTCTTGAAGTGCTGCGAGCTGCGTTTCGATGGACATCCGTAGCACGAAGCAGAGCTGGCGCACCTTGAAAGCTACCCTGAAGTCCTCAAGATAGACCTTGTCTCGGCTGGGCTGTGGTAACAGCGGGGACCCTGTTCCGTTGGCTGCATGTGGGGAGTGTAGCTGCGGCCCATGCTGCACGGGAGGCTTCAGTAGTCCGAGGAAGTACTTCACTGCGGCAGCGGTGTCGCCAGTGGTGTAAAGCAGCCTTCCTGGGTCAGAATATCCACGTGAGGGGTTGTTGCGAATATGGCAGAATGCATGCCACCCACCTAGTTCATGCTCGATAGCCGAGAGAACGGCCGGAAACCCTTCCCATTCGGTTGGACTACGGTCCTCGCTCTCCCAGAACGCCGGCGACAGCTCTTTTGAGGGCGAATCACGATACAAACTATGAGCTTTGCGGAAGAAGTACATCGCCAACGGTTTCTGTCGCCGTTGCGTGTCAGTGATGAGCAAAAGAGAGTAGTACGACGCCCGCGTACAATCCCAGTTTTCTCGAGCTTTTCCGCAGCGATGAGGTACCAAAATGCTGCTTTACGCCTTCCACCCCTAGATTCACTGAGGAAGGCAGCATGTGCGTACAGGATAGCGGTCGGAGGTTCTTCTGCCTTGAAGCAGCCATCAGCTTTCCTTGTACACCATGGAAATGGAATTTTAACAACATACACTGGAGGCGGCTTTGACAAGCCATCTCTCTCCCTCAAGGGTAGGGCCTAGGAATTCCTGGCGGTCGATACCTGTCTCCCACCTGACCGCGTAGGCTAATGCCCTAAGCTGCGCATGAGCAGGAACTTCATACGCTGCAATTTGTCGAGGCTGTGGTCCTCTAAGCGTCGAGAGTGCATGATCTGCATGTAAAGACAAGGCGGGAGAAGGTGCGGAAAGCAATGGCAGAACATCCTAGGCGCAATATCTTCAGTCTCTCTGCAAGATCCATACTGCGGGCGTAAAACCTACAGAGCCTCCTCTACCGTCTTTCCTCAGTGTTTCCCACACCGATATTGCTAGCTTGTAGTCGCCTAGGATTGTCGCAAACTCTGCGAGCCGTCGTTGTTGGTTCACGATACCTCCGCCCATAGTAGAAACAGACGTAACAGACGCGATGGAGCTGACGGAGCTATTCTGTCCATGGGTGAGTCTCGAGGTAACAGACGAAACCGATGGGCTGGAACCGTGGGTGGGCGTAGCCGGCGCAGAAGCAGAGGACGCTCCAAACAAACGACGAGTGGAGGAGAATAAACGAGAAGGAAGACGTCGTGAGGAGGAATACTGTGGAGGTTTAGCAAGATATCAACCAAAGAGTGCTCCTTTTGACCTACAGTCTCGTTCCACTCCATCACGCACTTCTCCATCCATGGGATTAAACTCATTGTCACAAACTCACGCACGAAGCGTCCGATTTGCTGAATGTCATCTTGTGTCAGTCTCAGCGTGCTGCCGGTGTATACTGTGGGTGATGAGGGAGGGTTATCGGACGCTTTGTTAGTAAGAGGAGGAGGTTTAGCCGCGGATGGCATAGGTGAGGCGGGGTGAGGGGGTGGTGTTGGTGTTGGTACTGGAGATAACATATTGCTTCCGGGGAGAGCTGGCTGCGGGGTGTGGGGCACTGTCTGAAGAGAGGGAAGTGCAGGTAGTCTTGGAGGTAGGGAGGGCACGGGTACTGGTGGGGGCAAGGGGTCTGTGGGGAGATGGAGGGGGAGGAGGAAGCTATGGAGGCCATATTGCTTCTTTACTGCGTTGAATAAAGCCTCCGCGCTACAGAGCGATATCCAGTACAATTAGCGGGAATGAGGGTATTGGGAAAAGCAAAGACTCACATAGGATCCGCAAGCGGGGCATTCGCGGGATGGATGATTAGAAAATAGCGCATAGACGTAAGATCCACCCATGGCGGAAAGTCGAACGCGCGTGTGGTGAGATCCTGAAGAGCCTGTAATGGGTTCGCCGCGGTGGTGGTGACAACCGATATGACTGAAAAGCGCAAAACGCCATATGGTCAACATACGTTTCATAGGAACACCATGCTGGTCGGACGTACGCGACACAGGATGATTCCACCCCTCCGAGCTGCTGGGGACATAGTCCCCTTCTACGCATCGCTTCACCTCCTCCCACCATGGTGTCCGGTCCCTCCACATCTTGCTACCACCTCCCGAAGCCGCCGACTCCAGCATGTCCACCCACCGCTCGCAGCGTTCGGAGATGCGCGAGCCCATCCAGTCTAGCATTCTCCCGGCGCGCTGTTCTTCATCCTCGTGCACGGCGTTCTCGATCTCTACGACGTCTGAGAAGCGTAACGCGAATGACGCATGTGGTACGGAGGTCAAAGAAGTCGTCCTGGTCGTGACTGGAAAGGGTGGTAGATCAGTACACATTCGCTACAGGCACATAGTGCCCCATGACCGATGCGCGCACGTACTTTGCGGGAGGGGCGAGAAACATTGCAGGATCTCCGGCAGAGAAGGCAGACCTGCGCCTTCGAGGACCTCCTGGACGTCGGGGGATGCCAATATACAAACATGAGGGCTGAGGGAAGTAGGCAAGGTAGGCGGCGCCATATTCTAGCCTCTCAAGTAGAGTGGACCTTCGCGATATATCTTCGGACGACGGAAAGACAATGAACTCTAATCTATCCACAGTACTCTAGCTTGCCACAAAGCCAGATTTCATGAAGGTGAGTACAAAGCAGAGAACGTTGGTGATGCACGCGGAGACGATAATGGCGCGAAAGCGCGCAGGGGTCGTGGTCGGTGCTGAGAACGATCTCGCGTCGGTCTCCTTACTCCTCGATCACCTTGTGCGCTCGCCTCGTCCCCATATGTTCGTAATCTCTGATGTCTTGAACACTATCAACCCACCTTATTTTGTTGCTGTGCCGGCTACCACATTGGCTGAAAAGGGGCTACTGTAATTGGGCTGTGCAAATCAACTTTCCCAAAAACTCGTGTCAATGTGTATGTACTCTACAACAATTTGCTTGTCCTTTATCATACATGCAGACAACGACTGGAACGGTGGAACACATATACAGGCAATACGTTACAGTCCACGTCCACTGAACGCCCAAGATGTAGTTGCCTCCACTTGTGATTTAGAAGCCTCCACCGCCGAACCCTCCGTCAAATCCGCTACCGCCGCCGTCGAATCCTCCGCCCCCAAACCCTCCATCACCAAAACCTCCCCCAAAGCCAGGGCCATCGAGCATGTCCCCAAGTAGCAGACCGCCAGCTGCTCCAGCCAGAAGAGGGAAGCCCAACCCTCCGCCGCCAAAGCCCGATCGGCCATATCTTCCCCCACCGAATCCGCCCAGGCCTCCACCTAAGCCGCCTCCACCATACCCGCCACTAAAGCCGCCTCCCATACCGTACGGGTTCCCCATCGGCGCAGCATACATCGATTGGCCGTACGCCCTCCTCTGCCCCAAGCTGCCCAAGCCGCCGAGTGGTGAAGACATGCGTTGCTGCTGCCTACGACGGTGCTGCTCGGCCAACTGCTGCATGTACTGTTACCCAATGGTGGTTGAGCTGTTGTCGGTGAAGTATCATTGTGATTGTACTCACCAGCTCTTCCTGCCTCCTTTCTTCCCGTCTCTTAGCTTCGCGCTCCTCCTTCGTCCCAATAGCCTTGTCCTTCAGCTTGCCGAAGAAACCCCTGTCGTGCTGGGGTTTCTCAACAGCAGGAGTCCCAGGCTGCGAATGTGCATTTCGCCTATCCTCCGTGGGCACGTTCAGGTGTGATCCGGAAGTGTGAGAAGACGATCCGGAGTATGAATGACGCCTGGGGGTATAGGGAGGGGGTGCTTCGCTGGGCGTCGCACGATGGTCGCGCGCAAGACGATCTCGCACATCCGGATGCTCGCGGAGGAACTGCTCATCCTCGAAAGGATGGACCCAGATGGCCCGAGGAGGCCTCGCCGTTGTGTCAACCTGTTGATCGTGGTCTGTGAGCATGGATTCCTATGATATGAGTGTGTCCAGGCTCGTACCCAGAACGGATGCTTTGTCTTCTGGTCATACTCTTCAACCCAGCCAGAAGGAAGTGCTTCGTCTACGTGGCTCATGGTGGTCGTGGTGATGGAAAGCAAACAGCTGAGCAGAGGCTCTGTGTTTATGTCTGCACCAAAAGACTGCGGGGCTCTGTAAGGCACGCCGGAGCATGTGGCGCTGACGTCATTAAGGGTTTCACGATCGAGATCATTGCAGACATTTACGGCATTTCATATGCTTCCAGAGAGGTGTAAATGAATATATGATACAAGGATGGACTGTGGTTCCAACACCAATATAGTACAGTATGGCGAAAGGTATTCCTGAATTCAGTGTTAATACGAGTAGAAATAGTCCGCACATTGGGGGAAGTCCGTGAGAGAGCAAGCGGCGTCTTGTACGCGCGACGATCCGAGAGGCAGCTCCGAAGCACACCGAAGACCTGTTCGGTGTGTGTACCAACAACTAGGAAGCATGTGAGTACTGCATCGATGTGTGCGACGGATATGAAACAAGACATACTAAAGATGTTTAGTACATATTCGCCCTCTGGCCCTGCTGAGCCTCGACCCGACGAGTCACGCTATCGGGCACGTGCCCCCCCTTCCCTGCCTGCTTGCGCTGACCGCGGCCGCGCTGACGGCGTCGCCGCTTGTTCCGCTGCGACGGCCTCGTCTCTGAGGACTGCGGCGGGGTCGCGTCAGAGGGCTGCGACTGCCCTGTCTTCCGCAGCGTCTCATCCTCGCCGGGCAGCGGGCCCCAGTCCGCCTCGACGTCGTCCGGCCAGTACTTGCGCTCGACCGCAATCCGCATCATCGACATCGTGCCATGGGAGCGGGGACCCCACTGGTACGGCGGCTGGTAGACGGGCCGGTCGAACCCGCCTTCTGCAGGGTCGAAGGACCCGCCCGCGAACCAATAGCCCGCGACTCCGTCGTACTCGTCGACCGGCCATTCCTCCTCATTGTCGCCCCAATCGTCGAACTTCTCCTGCCAGTTCTCTTCCTCGTACTCCTTGTCGTATTTCGTGATGAATACGTCCATGTGGGCCGGCGTCTCCCTACGAGATGCCGCCTCGAGCCCGTCCAGCCAAAAGTTGACGTACGCGGTCAAGCGTACGGACGTGTACAGCTCTCCTTCCCAAGCTGATTCGCCCTTCGGGACCGTGGGCGTGGTCCAGTCGCTCTCAACCTCGCGGTTGAAGTCCCATAGAGCGACTTCCGCGAGCTTCGTCTGGTGCTTTGAGTTCTCGCGTTCGTGGCGGAGAGCCGCCGCGAGGGACATCGGTTGGCCCTGGGGACGGTCTGGCGGTGTGCAGATTTTGCAGTAGACTTGGCCGCGGCGGCCCTTGACAGGCACGAAGTCTGGCATAGTCGAACATGGATGAGCCACTCTGTGCAGTACCCGGGGCAGTTGAGATGAGATGTGGAGGCGGGACTCACCTTGGGGGTATTTGAACTCGGAGACAGTCTGCTTGCAGTCTTTGGCCATTGCGAAAGCGAGATGGTGTAGTTATAGGAGCGGTGGTAGTGCAAGAAGACAGAGAGGTAGGTGGTGGAAAGAGGCAAAGGGCAGCGGAATGGGGGACAGAGCCCGTTATATAGGCCGCCTCCCGAGCCACTCCTTTGTCCTTTGAGCCGTGCTAAGCGCCTTAAGCAAGACTCACTGATATGGCAGATCCAGCCATAGATCTGTGGCGCTAATGATCGGCTAGCCCGGATTGGCTCCGGATCGATCATCTAGACGCTGCAATACCCCTGTGGCACTTGCCGGGACACGACGACAAAGGATGGAGCAGCTTGCTGCAGCGCTGTTGCATGTCATTGTCTCTCACGTCGCCGCCCTCGGCGAAAGTTCTGGGCACACGAGATTGCGGCGGTCGGCGCCGGAGCTTGGGAAGGAGGATACAACTATAGTTCAGTGTCCGTGTAGAGTATACTTACAAACCCGATTAAGAACAGCGAGTCCGCCGTAAGTGCATGATAGAAGGTCTGAGTCTACTACGAAGGCCCCGGAAGAGGGTCCATCCATGTTCCGTTCGGATAGAGCGTCGCAGCCATCGTGAAGTCGCCGGACACCCCCGAGCTTGTGAACTGCCGCGGAGAAGCGTGTCAGCGGTAGTCCAGGCATCCCGTTACAATACATGGGGGCGCGAACAAGCTCTAGAGGGGATGGGAAGAAACTCACTGCCAGCCGGAAGAAGTGGAGGAGTCCGGGATCGAGCGCAGAAAGGGAGTAGTTGAGGGCCGTTCCGACGTATCGCTCCACGTCGTCCACCAAGAGCGCAAAGCCGTCCCACCCCTCACCATCTGGAAGGGCATTCCAGAAGATGGTCTGGTTTAGGAACGGGGTGGAAGGGTTGTAATTGGTAGAGTTTGTGACGAAAGATGGCAGGTCTGAGCCAAGCGGGGCATCGCGCCGCAGCTGCGGGTCGAAAAGCGAAGGTCAACTAGCGCAGCGAGAGCAAGAGAAGATGAACCACTCACATCAGCGGCGGTCTGGAGTATAGAGTCAAATCCGAAGGCAGCAACCCCATTGAGGAACATTCCCAGCAGGAAGCCCTGGTATATTGCGGAGAGTCGGGTCGGGAACCCGGTTCCAGGCATGAGAACCATGGCAAGAATGTAGTGGTGTAACCTAAGCTCCAGCCCCGGCAGCTGTGAGAGGACCAGAGTGACAAGCCCTCCCGCGATATACCATCCGAGGTACCATGGGAGCCAACCCGTCTTCCTTATCACTCTCACCTGGTTGATCACGATGACCACAAGGATGATAATGATGATGATAAGTGCGGTCAACCCTCCCGGCCGTGCTGAGATGTCGGCCGCGGTGAGGCGGTCGATGGGAATCTTGTCTGTGGTCAGGTTGGTCAGAACCCCGGCCCAGTACGGAGCCAGGTACCAGACTGTGAATTCGATTGGGGCTCTGCGGAAAGCGGGTAGTGTGTACCGGAAGGCTAGCCGCCAGAATGCGTATGCGACGAATAGTGCGGGGAGAAATTGCTGGAAAGCCACGTCTAGGGGAGGAGGGCTCGCTTGCGGCTGGGAGAAAAGGGTGACATGCCAGAAGCCAATGCAGACTAGACACCAGTATGCAACGATGGGTTTGGGGCGGAGTACTAGGAAGATGAGCGCAGTGATGATGATGTTGAATGCCAGTGCTTCGTTGCGGAGATCAGAGCAGCTATGCAAGGTTGTTGTTGGAAGAAACCGGAAAGAGAGCGGGAAGATGGTTGGAAACCCTATTGAAGACAGGCCATTGGCGGAGAAAGGGAGAAAACTGGTGAAATTGCCAACTAGCTCAAGCGTCGCGCAGCCACCTCTGGAGTTACTTATGAGGCCTCTGCAGGATATATTAGTTCGATATATCACATGGAATCAACGAACTCACGCTTGCACCGCAGCAGCGCAGATGAACGTGTCTCCTCGATATGTTCGGTTCTGGTCACCTCCTCCTACGATCAGAGGAACAAATTCGACTTGTTCATCCCCCACCGTCCGCGGGTTCTGCAAGATAACCGAATTGCATTGTGCGGGACACCGGAAATCGAATGTGGCATTCTCGAAAGGACCGCAAGCCTGGCCGTCGAGACCGCAACCATCGTTTGCGCTCCAGTACGTAGCTGTGCATCCGATGAACGAATCCGCCGGTGTGAGGAAAGACTGTGCGCGCGCGAAAAATGCGAAGCCGATGATATAGCCTATGGCAAGGACGACAAAGAGCCAGGGGTTCGTGAATGTGCGAGAGTATCTGATCCAAGAGGGTTCTAAGGAAATGCTAAAGACCTTTTGTCGCCAACGGTGCGTACGACCGAAAAATGGAGTGGGATCTGCGCGGCTAAGCTGCAGGGTTCTGTCACTGGACAAAACAAAAAGGTTCACGTACCTGGGAGGTCTACTTTGGGACGGGGACCGCGAAGGTAGAGCCATACACGGCGCACGCGGGGGTGGTCCAGCCAAAATGCCCTCCGTAGTCGATGTTGGATGGTTGTCGGGGGCATCGCTACAGGGAGCAACTCTGCCTCCTGGACCTCGAAAGTATGTTCAGGTGTATACTTCGCGGGGAGCTCCGAGTCCGTGTTGGGGATTTCGTCGCCAATATGAGTCAAGCGAGAGGACGACTCGGACCTGGAGGTGGAAGTCGACGCCATTCCATGAGATGCGTAGGGAAAGAGAGCGCGAACAAGAGGTGAAATTCAGGAGTGCATGGACAGGAGGAGAGTTGCCATAAGCAGTGTGTGCAGGACTGCTATTCTTGGACGTGCAGACACGGGCGCTTGCACTGATGCTACTCCGAACGTTTCATATGCATGAAACCGTCACCTTGTGCCCCCCGCACCTACGCGGTATAGATATGGCTGCATGCCACCCGCCGTACAACTATCGGAGGGAGTTCCACTTATCAGGCTGTTGCTCATCGCTCAGGCATTTGGGAAGGGTGCCGGAAAGTGTTTGTAGGTGTCTCACGCATCACCTTCTGCAGGACCAACGCAGAACGTCCATTGCCTACACTGCAATATGGTATGGTTATAATTCCTTCCCTAAATCTTTTAATCCTTCGCCGGCAACGCAACTGACGTGATAAGACGGTCTTACTAGGTCAGATGAGGCTCATGTCCTTCACCAGGCGTATCCTCTGGGCCGATCTTAGCGTGCGCGGGTGCAGAAGCACACTCGTCAATGATGCTGGAGTGAACTCATGCGCGTCGCTGGCTTGCATCTTTTGGCAGATCCATGTGATAGGATGTGGTAGACTCGTAGGCTGCGCTGTCGTCGTCACTGCGCTGTATAAATACTGCCAAGTGTAGAGACGCCTTCCGTGCAATCCCTCCAGCTTCCGTCCATCACCATGGCTGCCCCCGCAGAGATGACCACCCGCGATATCAGCGGCAAATACATGATGGTCAGTACCTATAGAGACCTACAGTTACCGCCAATACAGCTAACATATTCATTCGCACCTAGAATAAGTCGCTGAGCGACGATAGCGACGAGATCCTCCGCCTGCAAGGTGTCAGCTGGATGACGCGCAAGGCCATCGCCTATGCGACCCTCTACCTCTCTGTCAACCATTACAAGGACGACAGTGGCGTCGAGCACATCGACGTTGACCAAACGCTGACGGGAGGTGTCAAGGGCACCAACGAATACCGGACATTGGACTGGACGGAAAGGTCCAGCGAGGACTACGTCTTCGGCCCCGTGCTTGGAAAGAGCAGACGCGTGTCGCTCTCCGGGGTCGAGCGAGAGTGGCTCAAAAAGGATTGGCTGGACGATTCTTTTGAGGACGGCGCGATCATCTTCACTCGCGCAAACAGCGACACGCCGAAGAGCGGGAAAACCTGGTCCACTGAGCAGGCGAGTACGTTCGTCTCCGCGAGCGGGCAGTATGAGAACCCATGCTTTTTAGACTTGGGGTTTCGAACAGATCAGCGGGGGGAAGATGTATACGAGGCACATCTTCTTTCAAGGACCCGGCGGCGAAGTGATCGAGATACGCCTGGTGTATGATTATCGTGAGTACAGATGTTGAGACATGCTGCATATCCTCTAACGGGGTGCATAGAGGGCCCCCTGTGATACGACGATACACTAGACGAAGAGATATGCGTAAGAAACTATACATACCTGTTGTAAGAACAGCGCTTGCATAGCCTTGCCTACCTTGATTCAATCTTTTTTCGGGGAGAACAAGCTGATCACCTTCCACATCGCATCCTTACCTCGCTCCCAAGCTTGCGGGCCCCTACTCTCCTCCCCACCAAACTCAACCATGATTCCGTCCTTCGCCCACTCGCACCAGATACCTATCGACCCCGACGAAGGACCCGCGCCTCCGCCCTTGCGATCCGGCTCACCCATAATGAGCACGAAGTCCTTTCCTGTCGTCTCTAGCGTTATACTGATCCTATCCGCGCGTGTTTTCCCTTCCCTGTCAGGCGGAAGGGGCACTAGACTGAGGACGATCGGCGAGATCGGGTAGGACGTGTACGAAGACTTGGTCGCGCGCGCTGCGTTCGCGCCTTCTTTCGGCGTCCGCACGTTGTAAATATCAATGCCTTCCAGCTCGAGATTGTCATCCTGGAGGTCCTCGCGCTTGAGCCCTGCCCTTGGCTTATAGCCGTTAACGGGCTTGAAGAGGATACTGAGGCCGAGAGGGTAGTAGTTGAAGTATATCGCATCGGAGTACGACTTGACTTCTGGCGTGACGGATTCAGGGTTCGTAGCTTTGGACAACAGTGTGGATATATGTTCGGACAGAGCAGAAGAAGAAGGCTTCTGTCCGAGGAGCTGTTTGAGGTCGCCAGCCATGGTCGTGGTATGTAGGCAAGGGTATGATTATTTCATCACGTGGGGATGACGTACATAGCGTTAAGTTACATTATCACGCCTGTCCAAGGCTCTCTTCAGCCTCACCGTATAAGAACGCTCCAACCTGCTCATGCACATGTCTTGCCATTGCTAGCATGGAATCCTCAAAGACTGAGACAGATGCTGAGCAACGCGACAACCTCCGCAAGAAGGTCGTCGAGGATACTGGCGGCATCCTCAGCTACTTCTGGCCCCTGCGTCCCATTCGCCTCTTCATTGACATAATCCTTGCCGCTCTCCGCCTTGTACAGCCCCTGGCGCCCCAACTGGTTCCCCTCGCTGTATTCTCTATTTCGCTTCCTTTGATCATTTTTCTGTCCGTTGGGTCGGGGTACTGGGTATGGAAGAGTGTTGCGGTTGGTTGGGAGACAGAGATCTTCCTGCAGTATGGGTATGTTGCGCGAATGTATGCACCGGGAATATTTGGTTCTGACCCTTTGGATAGGGACAGTTCGGTACCCTACGCAGAGGCGATACTACCCAACGTTGTCGCCCAGCAGCCTTATGACATCTCCTTGCACTTGTTGGTCCCCGCAAACGAGGCCAACTTTGCGCTGGGGAACTTTATGGCATCCCTCACGCTGCTCACCGCGAGAAACAGCACCCTGGCTGCGGTCCGCAAACCAGTAAGTCCACAAGATAGACCCCTTTCAGGTCATCCAACCAACGTGCTGCAGGCGATTGTACTCCCCCCTTCCGCTTCGCCTTGGTCGTTCTTGTACAATCCACCCGGCACAGTCGACTTGAACATTCCGATGTTGAGGGAGTTCACACTGGGCGTGGCGCGTCCGATCGCGCGAGTTGAGCTCGGCCGTAGGGACCTATGGAAGACACTCGGCCAGGGCCATGGGCGCGAGATCTCCGTCATCTCGGGGTATATCCGCGGGATAGTCCTGCACCGTGGTGTACGGTATGCACGAACCGCCGTTGAATCAGTTCCGCGTCTACATATACTGACGCATTACATGCAGCGGCATCATCTCTCGCTTCCCCATTGCGTCAGCGATGGTGGCATCCGCAGTGTTCTTCCTCATCCTGTTTGTCGGGATGGTCGCTTGTCTGATGCCTGCAGTCGAATGGCACTTCCCCTCGGACGTCAATCAGGAACCAAAGTTTGACGATAGGGCTCGGAGACGCAAACGGTCGCGTCGGCGAACGGAGGGCCAAGCTGGTGAGCAGAAATACAGGACGAAAGCAGGGACTCAGAGCGACAGCAGCTCCAGAGTACGCCCAGCTGTGAGTGCCACATATTTCCGGGGTCATCTGCAAGTCCTGACCAGGATCTGGTGCATTCAGAGTGAAGTATATGATCAGGAGGTGAAGACAGAGCCCGAAGCGGAAGACTGGGATACGGCACAGATCCTGGAAGCATCTGCACAAACACCAATGCGTCGGCGTCAGCCGAGGAGAGACTACTTCGAAGAGGATTGAGTCTTCTTTAGTTCCATCGCCAGAATGGATGTACGTTGTACAAGGCACGTTGTGCAAGGCACGAGCGATCGATGGTTGACTAGTAATAATCTAATGAAACAACCGAAGTCGTATGCCATTATACCAGAGCGACAACGTTGTGAAACTGGTTCACGACTTCATCTGGGTCCATATTCCTCCAAGTCCAATGCATCCGATCGCTATGTGTACATCAATGTATTCAAATCGTCAACGCCAAAACGTGAATGAGCGTGATCCCGTCCCGACCTATGCATCCTTCGCCCCGCTACTTGGTGTCTCGCCCGACACTTCAGTTGGCTTCACATCGTCAGTCTTCGTCTCCTGAACTGCATCCGGCTCTGTTGTCGCCGCAGGTTCTACCTTCTCTATCTTAACCTTTCCCTGAGCCTCTATCTTAGTATCCTTGTGGACCACCGCCATGACCTCCTCCTTCGGGTTATCCAGCTTGGGCGTTGATGAGTTTCCACCCAAGCTCTTCACGAGCTCGTTCGCGTCCGCCTCGCCCAACCCCAACTCCTCAACAAGCGCAAGTAGGTCATCCTCCGTCACATTCACCCCATTGAGTCCCGAGTCCCCAAGCTGCTCTCCAGCGTCGAGCTCGCCCTCGCGGGGCTTGGTCCTGATGGGAGACGGCGCGGGGGAGACGTGGGAGGGGTTCATCTGCGCGGGAGAATATGCGCCCGGAATGCCAACAGGGACAGCGCGGAGAAGGGGTTTCTCGCCCTCGAGCGGCGCCCACTCCTCGTTGAGACGTAGGTAGGCGTCGAGCTCGCCGAATTCCACAGCTTCCTCGCTAGGAGCCGTAATACCTCAGCGCGGTTCGGGCGATCGGACCAGCGGGACTTACAACTCCTGAAATGACTGTGTGCGCGAGTACATTCGTCAATACAGATACATGTATATGCGAATGAAGCACCTACACCGGGGTATTCACCACCGATGAGGAGGCCGGGCAGTTGTTGCTTGTCTGTACCGCATACGGCGCAGTTAACAACGCCTGCCCGGACGCGTGCGAAAAAACACACGAGTACTAGCCTAGTGGTGCCTTTCTCCGCCATAGCTTCTTCGCATCCTCATCCGAGGCAAGGTCGTACGAGGTGAACGTCACCTTCTTGACCTGCAAGACACGGAGCACATATTCTGGACAGTGTGACGCGCAAACTGTCAGCGGCAACATTAGCGCGAGATCTCTAGCAACTGCACAGACCTTGACGTTGCCTCAACGCAGGCTGCGACGCAATGGTAGTGAGGAAGACCTGGATTGGAGGGGAAGGCATGTTGAGAGAGTGGAGATGAAGAGATCATGGATGTGCAGCCACCACACATCTAGACAACAGACGCCGGTACGGATCACGGACGCGCTATGGGCGCCTGTGGCATTTACCCCACATGATCATCCCCGCGCTCTTCCTCAAGTGCCGGTCTATAAGTGTTACCGTGACCTAGGCCGACGCCCTCCCGCTCCCCCTTCTCATCCGCGTCGCACTCACCACCACCGATGCCGACGTGCCCTCACGCCATGCATATCGCCAAGCTTCCCCGCACAGCACGGTTACCCGTGCGCTCGTATGCCACCACCTCCAGCTCGCGTACACCTCTCAGCGGTTTGAGCGTGACCGCCAAGGCGAAGGCCGAGAAACTCTCCCAGGAGTGGAAGGGTACAAGCGCAACGGGAGAGAACACCCGGAACTTCATTGGCGGCGAGTTTGTCGAAAGCAAGGCCGACAAATGGATCGACGTCGTGGACCCAGTAAGTCTTGACACAGATGTACCGCTGGACGTCCATCATACTTATACTGGCGTAGGCAACACAAACCCTCTTGACCAGGGTTCCTGAGACGACATCTTCAGAGTTCGAGCAGGCTGTGAATGCAGCGTCGCAGGCGTACAAGACATGGAGCCGTACTAGCGTCCTGACTCGTCAGAGATTCGTTATGGAGTGCGTAACAACATACATGCACTCGGAGTCACGCCTGACACGTGCTGTAGTCTCCAGCACTTGCTCAGACAGCACGGCGACGCCGTAGCAAGTAGCATAGTACTCGAGCAAGGCAAAACTTATGCTGGTGCGTCCTCTGCATCTTTGAGGTGTCGTGAGCGTTGAGCATAACAAGCATGCTGACGTTCACTCGGCCGACAGATGCCCAGGGTGACCTGTTGCGGGGTTTGCAGGTGGTTGAGACTGCCGCTGGCATTCCTAGCGCGCTTCTTGGACAGACGATCGAGGGTATGCTCATTGAAGTCGTGGTCTTCGTTCTCGACTGACGTACCTCACAGTATCCAAAGACATGGATACTTCAACGCGTCGGCTGCCGTTGGGTGTCTGTGCAAGGTAGGTATGCTAGTCATAGAACGCATCTATTATTCATTCTTCGCAATAGCATCGCCCCGTTCAACTTCCCTGCGTAAGTCTGATTCTACACTTTCTTTCGAGGCTCGCTCACTCTCATGACATACCAGTATGATTCCCCTGTGGACTATTCCTGTAGCGCTTGCAACGGGAAACACCCTCGTACTGAAGCCTTCTGAGCGTGACCCGGGTGCCGCCATGATTATTGCAGAGCTATGCCAAAAGGCTGGCCTTCCCGAGGGTGTCCTCAATGTCATCCACGGAACAGTGCCCACTGTGAATGCCATCTGCGACCACCCCGCCATCAAGGCAATCAGCTTTGTAGGGGGTGACCGTGCTGGCAAACACATTTACGAGCGGTACGGCACAACATATTCCGACAGATGTACAAATTGTGCTTACCTATCCGCAGAGGCCGAGCCTCTGGCAAACGCGTCCAGGTACCCGAGCTTGCTTGCAACCAGTCTTAATCACCTCATTCTCATCCGTATGCGCTAGGCAAACTTGGGTGCAAAAAACCACGCTGTGCTCATGCCTGATGGTGGGTTTTATCAAGCTTGTGACCCGTGCAGCCGCTCATTCGTGGTGCATACAGCTAACAAGAATCACGCTCTGAACTCCATCATCGGTGCCGCCTTTGGTGCCGCGGGTCAGCGATGCATGGCTATTTCCGTTGGTGGGAGTTCTTCTCATCGGTCACGTAGGCAGGCGCTGATCGTACACAGCTGTCTTGGTCGGTCCCACACATTCGTGGATCCCGGAGCTGATTGAGCGCGCACAGAAGCTCAAGGTTAACCAAGGCTTCGAACAAGGTGCTGACCTGTATGTACCAGCAAAGGATGTTTGCAGGAAATATACCCACTCAACAATGCTTGTAGTGGACCCGTCATCTCTCCCGCTGCTAAGCAGCGCATCACGAGCCTGATCGCGTCTGCCGAGGAGGAGGGTGGTGCCGTCGTTCTCGACGGTCGTGGGTACCAAGTGCCCGGCTACCCCGATGGCAACTGGGTCGGACCCACGGTTATCGAGGCCACCACCACCATGCGGTGCTACCGGTACGTCCCTTCACATCATACCTCCCACATTGTGTCGTGGATCCTCACATACCTGGCCACAGCGAGGAGATCTTCGGGCCGGTGCTGATCGTTATCAAGGCAGACACGCTTGATGACGCGCTCGCGATCGTGAACAAGAACCCGTACGGGAACGGAACCGCGATCTTCACGCAGAGCGGCGCGACCGCGCGCAAGTTCGAGCGCGAGGTCGAAGTTGGCCAGGTCGGCATCAACGTGCCCATCCCCGTCCCGCTCCCGATGTTCTCCTGGAGCGGGAACAAGGCGAGCTTCCTCGGCGACGTGCCGTTCTATGGCCGCCATGGCATCGACTTTTACACGCAGAACAAGGTACGTCATCGTGTGGTGCTTGAGCGTGGAATGCCGATGCTGACTCTGGTCGGGTCCGCGCATAGACGACGACGGCGTTGTGGAAGGCGGAGGACGCGATCGGGAACAAGGCGTCAGTAGACATGCCTACGCACCACTGAATGGCTGGGCGGACAGTCTAGGATACATGGAATACACTGTATGATAGCAATGCATGCTGCCGACTTCCCTACCTGCATACGGGGTCGGATAATGACGTCTACGACGTGATGCTACCTCTATCGGACCTTCTACGCCTCCTTCCCCACCACTTCGTCGAGGAACGCGTTCGAGAGCTTCACACACTGATGGTACACCTCCTCAAAGCCTTTCTGCACCCACAGGGGCCGTTCAGCATCGACCCTCCCCCAGGAAGAACGTTAGACACTTGCCACGCCACCGTAGTACGGGTCCGGGATGGGCTTGTTGTCGAGGTACGCGCCCCAGAGACGGACATCCGCCGTCGCGTCGCGCGGGCGCACGCGCTCCAGGCCGCGCAGGTTCGCCTCGTCCGCCGCGAGGATGTGCGTGAACCGCCGGAAGTCGTCCGCCTTCACCTGTCGCGCGGCGTGTTTGATTGGGACCTCGAACTGCAAGCGCGACGCAGACAGGTCAGGCTTAGTAATTGATAAATGGTGGGCGCGGCTGGATACAGCAGTACCTGGCGGCAGACCGCTACGGAGCTAGAAGGCGGATCGGGGGTCGTTTAGCAGGGAGGATTGCTTAAGCACAAGGGGGAGACGACCGACCGATCGTCTGGATCCTCGCCGATGTGGTAGTTGGATGTGCCCGCGGAGTCAACGGTGAGGTCGAGGCCGCGTTCCTTCGCGACGTGCTTCAGGACGGCCTCCCCGATGGGCGAACGACAGATGTTCCCGAGGCAAACAACGAGCACGGAGGGTGTCGACGACATTACACTGCTAACAATATCAAAGCTGGTGTTAGCACAGTAATGGCTCGCGGGTACCGCTGTATCCTAGACGCGCCACTAGTGCTGCTAGTGGCAACATGCTAAAACGGGCATGCGTAGTGTTCGCACGCCAACAGTACTTGTATTATGCTGTTATGCAATTATGCGTGCGCAGCAGGTGAAGAGCCAAGAGTAAACGTGGAGCTTGGGGTTCTTTTCGAGGTTCATCAAATGGACAACAAACCGAAGGGATACAGCGGGGCGAGGAGGACCACGTTCGGGATTTTGTCTACGGGGTATCGTTCGGCTTCACAATGGCGCACTACGAACGTGAATGAGGCGGAACTACATGGGAACGGAAGGAAGGGGGTGGAGCAACACCAGAACAGTTACGTGGCGATGTCAATATCGTAATAGGAAAAGCGTCTCGAGTCATTGCGGATCCAAAACGTGTTCTGGCTTTTGTCATCCAGCCTGGCGGCAGAGGTCGGGAAGAACCACTAGTGATGAAAAAGTTGGTAAATGTAGAGGCTGTCCGAGCCGATGATGAGAGCGCATTACATCACATTGTGTTAGAAAACTAGGAGCGGGTAGGACGATAGCATGGAGGTGGCCGTGGCGGGAATATGGTGGGAGGTACAGCCGACAGACAGAAGCCGTCTAGGAGGTCGATAAAAAGAGAGATATATACACGGCGAGTAGTGGTATGCAACGATGACGCCGAAGATCCACGGAAAGGAGTGGCAGGTCGTTCACCACTTGACCCACTCGCCGTACATGTTAGGCGTCTCCCCGCGAATGAAAGCCTCGAACGTCCGCTTGATCACAACAGACCAATCGAGGTCCCGCTTGTCATCTGCGACCAGGTCTTCGGGGAACTCGCTGCCGGCGACTTGAGGCTGAGCAGCATCAGCTTGAACGCGCGCGATGCGCTCGCCGTTGATGAAGCGCGGACCAAGGTCCGGCCAATTCCTAGCAGCGTCAAATGGCTGCCACCTGAAAAGTCCATAACGTCAGAAATTTGATTTTCTCGCAGTATCAATCAAATAGTCACCAGAAATTATGGAAATGATACGAATAGGCACCCTTGAAGAAGCCGTCGAAACCGAGCGCGTGAGGCGCTGCGCTCTTCTCCCGAGGTGTAAAGAAGAAATCGCCGAATCTGCGAAGTGTGTGAGACATCTCTTTGTGATTACTGATAGATGGGCGTACTCGGTGAAGTATGGCTGAGGTGGCCGTTCGCGCTGGAAGTCCTCGGTGTTAAGCCACGCCGAATCGAAGAGCGCATCAGGCAGTCGGAGAAGAAGTGGCTCGAGTGCCGCATCCTTCGTATACCTCGAGACGGTCATCGGGTGGAAGTCCAATCCGTTCTTGAGGGCGGTGCGGAATAGGAACGTGCCGAGCGCGGACCCCTTGTTCAACTTGA
Source organism: Trametes gibbosa (assembly GCA_022606055.1). NCBI lineage: Eukaryota > Fungi > Basidiomycota > Agaricomycetes > Polyporales > Polyporaceae > Trametes > Trametes gibbosa. Next base: position 669,762 of record JABYQJ010000005.1, read on the forward strand.
GCACGGCGGTGTTGTACCTGTCCAACCGGGACCACCGGTACGCGAAGGCACCCTTCCAGCCCCACAGTTCCTCCCAGTCTCGCAAGAGGATAGTATCCGCGTCCAGGTAGATACCACCGAACCGGTGGCAGAGAACGAATCGCGCCATGTCAGAGAGAATGACAGACAGGCGGTCATACGAGGAGGGAGACTTGGAGCCTACACGGTTGACCTTGTCATCTTCCTCGCCGGACTTTGACAGGCCAGATTGAGCGGGAGTAGCTGCATCGTCTTCTGTGGTAGACGAAGACTCGACCTGCTGGGGGATCTTCTCCACTACACCACCTGAGTTGAAAAGTGTGTCCCGTAGATCCCTCCACTCGTCCTTGAGCTCGGGGATGCCGTCGAGCTGTTCCGTAGTGTTCCATAGCTTGAACTGGATGACATCCTTGAAACGGGGGTGCAAGAACGGTGAGGCCCAGGGATTCGACTTGAGCTGCTCAAACATGTCGCGCATGGCAGTAGGGTTGGGCACAGACGCCGCCGGACCAGGGTTGATCCACAACCAGAACTTGGGCCGGCATGAGATGGACTCGTCGTGTCCGGGCTCGATGTTCAACCCGAGGTTCTGGGTATAGAGGAAGGACAAGAGCGCAAGATATGGCTTGTCCGTGAAGGGCCCCGTCCAAAACATGTGATACAGGTGCGGGTTCTCTTCACAGGACGCAGGGCGGTCCTGGTGCGCGACATACTTCGGTGGCTGCGCGAATCGGACATGCGGCTCCCAGTCCGCGTTGCGCTTCTTCACGAAGCCAGCGTTCGGGTCAGCGACGCCCTGGCTCTTGAGCGCGACAGCTGGGTTGACGGGCGGTACTGTCTGGGTACTGTTCTGCAGTTCTCCGTCCTCCACGTAGATATACTTCCATTCGTCCATCTTCCCTCGTCGGACCCGAGCACCGTTGTCTAGGCCGCCCCCAAGCCGGAGCACCTCGAGACAGTCGCGCACATACTACAGCTCGCAATGAGAGGAAGCCTTGCATGGGCTAGGCGCCACGTACCTTGTTTTGCGAAAAGTCGCAGTGCTCCATGATCACATCCATGTCCGCAACGCTACCAGGCAATGGTCGGGGTGGGTACGCAACGTTAGGCGGCTTAGCCTGGATATCGATGTACACACGCTTCGCCCCGATACCCGTCGTATCCGTCACCGATGGTGGACGGAAGCGGGTCGGGATGGTTGAGGACTTCCGGGGCGGGAGTGCAGGGTTGAGAGGCGGGGTCGTCAGACCGATAGTTTCGGGAACTGCAGCCGCATCAGAGGGTGCGGCCAACCGGTCAAAGAACATACGCACTTTTCTGCCCGCTTGGGTAGTGTCCAGCAGCTACTTCCCACTCCCATATCCGCTGGAGGTCCTCCCGTCGGTACACGAGCGTTGGGGGCTCCTGATACGTTGGCCAATTCCGGTCCTCTGGCACAAAGCGATCCCGGAGGGAGAACATCATCACGACAGTGAGCACGACTGCGAGGAAGCCAGCCGCGAGAAGCATCCGTCCTCTTCTCCTGCCGAAGCGAGTGACGGTGCTATGATGCAGTCTGGAGAGGTTTGGGAGCATGAGGCGAAGACGACGTGTCTGGACGCCGGGGATGGGGAGAGAGATGGGGACGAGCCACGAAGAGGTGTGATAGTGCCGCTGCCACTTTTCGCGGACTGCAGAGGAGTGAGTAGGGAGGCCGTTTGCTGGACGCGCTTTTTCAGCGTAGCCGTTCCCGCGTTGGGGAAAGTATATTGAGGTTGCCATCTCAAACGAGACGGAGGTGGCCTCGGGGGCAGTGCGGGGACGACTACAAGGACTATAGGCTAGAACGCCGCGAAGGAGGAAAGAAGAGGGGGCGTTGATGACGGCCGCGGTGGCAGAGAGCAAAGTCCTACAGCGGGACCCTCGTCGACACTCGACGCGCTCGGCCAAAATCCAATACGGTCTGCCACGTGACACCCATCCCCTCCCCGCCATCGCCGCTCCCGAGTCCTCACCATTGCAATTGACACTGATCCAGTACGCGCGGTAATCCTACGGATACGACACTCTAATATGCATTGCAATTCACCCCGCATGGAACAAATACACTGATCGTACATGTACAAATCTGTTGTGCTGCGCTGCCCCCTGCATGCATCTAAGCGCCTAGCGGCTGCTGCGCAAGGTCGGCGGGGTCAGTCGGGACGGACAAAATACGCAGTGTGTTGGTGTGGCCCAATCCGCCCTTCCAGCCCTGTACAGCAACGACCGTAGTGCCCGTCTTGATGAGGTTGAGCTTCAATGCGTTACGCAGAGCGAAACGAATGCGGTTGTCGACCTGATGTCTCGTCTGTAAGCATTCTCCCCAACATATATTAGTCACGCTACGTACATCTGTCTGCCACTGGTGGGCCTCGATGCCGCGCGGCTCGGAGTACCAGCAAGGGTACACACCACGGTGGAGGTGGATCTGACGAGCGGTCTGCTGGTTGCGCGTGACTGAGCCGCGTAGACATTAGCGAGATTTTCCGCAGTACCTTTTGAACAGCCGTCACTCACCAGTGATGATCGGCACGGACGGGCGGTACTTGGAGATGAGGCGAGCGGTGTTGCCGCTCGTCGACAGGACAATGATGGCGCTCGCGTTTTGCTCCGACGCAGCCGCGACCGCAGCGAGTGCTACGGTCTCCACGGTGGGCGTAGGGCGAGGGGTGGAGGTACGAAGCTCGTCGTAGAGAGCAGGGTAGCAGACGGCTGCCTCAGCCAGCAGACACGTCTCCGCCATCATAAGCACTGTTCTGATGATCAGGGATATGCCGCACAGGTCAAATGTGAAAAATACCTACCGGACTGAATAGGGTAGGTACCCTTCGCAGTCTCGCCGGACAACATGACACAGTCCGCGCCATCCATGACGGCGTTGGCAACGTCGCTGACCTCCGCACGAGTAGGGCGGGGGTTATACTATTCACAAGTATCAGAAGCGCCCCATCGATGATGCAAATTGACTGACCGTCATCGACTCGAGCATTTGAGTGGCAACAATGACGGGCTTGCCAACCTTGTTGCACTTTGCGATCATCATCTTCTGGGCAAGGAACACTTGGCTGGCGGGGATTTCGATACCAAGATCCCCACGGGCGACCATGACACCATCGGTTTCGGCAAGGATCTCGTCAAAGTTGGCGACACCCTGCTCGTTCTCGATTTTGACGATGATTTTGATGTTGGCGCCGTCTGGGCCGAGCACGCGGCGGATGTCACGGACATCTTCGGCGCGGCGGATGAATGAGGCGAAGACCATGTCCACACCGTTTTGGACGCCAAACCTGAGATCCGCCTTGTCCTTCTCGGAGAGAGCGGGGAGGTCGACGTCGGTTTTGGGAAGGTTGACACCCTTGCGCGAGCTAAGCGTGCCATTGTTGAGCGCGCGCACGCGCACGGTGTCGCCCTCGATACCGAGGACGAGGAGGGAAAGGATACCTACGCCAGTTAGTAACCGAAGGTCAAGGTCACATTGAAGCGCGGGGCCTACCGTCATCGACATAAATGAGCTTGCCAGGTGCGGTGACCTTGGGCAAGTTTTTCTGCATACAACGTGTAAACGGTAGAGAGATAAACTACGTGAGTACTACGCACATAGTCCATGTAGAGGATCTTGTCATCGCAAATTTCCTGGTACTTGGGGTCGGTGGAGACGATGAACTCATGTCCGGCCTTGATGGGGATCTACACCAAGCAATCTGAACATCCGCCACACTGATGCCTGTGAGCAGTACTTACGTCCTTCTTGTCCCGCATCAAGCCAGTACGGATCTCAGGACCTTTCTATCGGACCGTCAGTGGCTGTTACCATAGATCCTCTATTTGAGCTCACGGTGTCAAGAGCGATCGCAACAGGACGACCCTCGGGATCCACTACATGCGCATGAGCAGGTAGCGCTTGACATAGTGAAGACGATCTTACTCACGGGAAACCATTTTCCTGGTGTTGTCGATAACGCTCTTGTGCCACTCGTATTCGCCATGGGAAAAGTTCATCCGAACTGGTGTGGGTCCATGTTTACGTTCCGAAAGGGCATAGGCAGGCATACGCGGAAATCACACGCACCAATGTTCACACCCGCGCGACGCAACTCGGCCAACTTCTCGACGTTGTTGGTATTGGGGCCTAACGCATTCGGGAGGGATCAGACACGAGACCTGTTTCGGAAAGCATCTACCGTACCGATGGTGGCGATAATGGCAGTCTGAGGGACGGATGTCAGGGATTGCGGGCATATGACGAGAGTCGATCAAAGGACATACCTTGCGGTGGAACTTGGTCTCCTCGGTGGGGACCTGCGCCTTGGTCGGGTCGAGGGACGCCGACCACTCGATGCGGGAGGTGATGGAGGAGGACATGGTGGATGGGCGGTTCAGAGAGTGGAATGGAGAGGAAGAAAAGTCGGCGGCGAGGTATTTAAGGCCGGCGCGGAGCTAAAGGGGACGGTGATGGGTCGATGACGGCCGATGTGCATCTATCTCTCCCCTGCTGTGAATCCTGGCACGCCCCGTCCGCGCTCCCCAAGCGTATCGCCGCTGGCGCATTGGCCAAGCCTATGTTTTCTGTTCTTGCGTGCTCTACGAACGTGTCCCAAGCCTGCCATGTCCTGCCGACGATCTCTGCTCTGCGCACACCCTCCGCCAACGTTTCCTCCTTCTTTTCTGGCCAGCGACCGCAGATCTGGACAGTCGCGTCGCGGACCGGCCCATCGATCGCGCGCGGCATCGCCCAAGATGGAAACACGGCCCGTGGCGCGATTGGCCCTCTCCTCCACCCGACGTATCACAAATATTCGATCTTCCAGCGGCTCAGGCCCATCCCATTCGTTCTGCCTTATCGTTCTACGCCTCCTCCCAGCTTTTGCGGCGGCAGCGAACACAACTCACACCACCATCCACCGCAACTTGCAATCGATGGCCAACCTAAGAACCAGAGTGGTCTCGCGTAACTCCAGCCTGTCTGCGGTCAAGGAGGTCCGAGACCCGTCGGTGTGTATATGTACGTCTCAGCCCGCGCCCAGAACCACTGCATCGAGGCGCATCCATCTACTCGACGTCACTGGCACAACGTCCGCAGCGCCCGTGTCTGCCCTACGTATCTGCTTCAGCAGACTGTGACCACATCAATCCTTTCTCACCACTACACCCTAAGTCTTCTCAACACTTAAATTTACAGCTAACAACCCATGAATGTTGCTCATGTGCCTTTACACTCCCCTTACACTGCTAATCAATCTCTAGACCAACCCTGGTCGGTTTGCCTTCTCAGACCTCGATAATAGGTTCATGTCATCACACGCATGCTATTGGACCGACTTACCTGTGCAATATCAACGCGAAGTTGAAGCATGTAGCCTATTCTTTGATCCAGTGTCATTCTAATGGGCTCTTTGTAGGCGGCGCGAAAGACACGATCTGCAGTTGCAGTAATAATTAATATATCTCGAGGTTGGTGGGGGAAGCGTACAAGTGGTCCAGGGGTCGATCCGCAGATGCAAGACCACAGCAAAGGCTGTTTCCGTGACGATCTTCCCTCGCAGAGGGCGTAGGTCCCAACTTCTCGGCCAGCGCTGTATCAAATGGTTATGACTCTACCCGATTTTGATCAGGCACGACTTAGCCGCAGCCTGCACTGCTCCTGTAGAATCCGTTATAGATTCCGTTACTGACCGAGCGCGGAGCCGGAGCGATACCTCCTGGGACCGTTCGAGCCTGCATCGGTGCGTATCCCAGGTTCCGTGTCAAAAGGAGCGCGGCACTGAAGCATGCTCTATAGAAAGGCCCGCCCAATCAATGAGCGGGCGAAGAGCAGTAGATGTTCCCATTCTAGGCACCTTAGTCCTCGGGCACGCGCTTTAAGAATGGTTGCTGTGGACTTGTCTAACGCTGGAAGTATGAAGACACAGTCATCGGATGAGTGACGCCTCGCGCAGCGTTTGTGAGTCGCGAGCGATACTAGCCGCCGTGATATATACCCTACCCCCTTTATACTGCGCTCCCGCTTGCGAACCCTTTGCCCTCCCCTAATTTGCCTTGACCTTTGATTCACGGCCAAGTTTTCTTTGCGCGTTCGCCCATAACAGCTCACTTGTTTGCGAACCCAGGCGGGGTTCAACTCCACGACATCCACACGCAGGTTTCTCCATGGTTCACTCATCAAGGTTTCGCGACGTGCCCTCACCAATTGCATCATTAGGGATGCCAGGGGTAGACGTTGCGGACATATCGTGCGTAGCAACCTTTTCAACGGATATCAGTCATAGACCAAGTGTGCAGCGACGGTGTTGGTGGTGACAGTGAGCCAAATTCCGCCCAAGCCCCCGGGTCTAGTGGACGCCAGCGATCTCCCACCGTCTCCCCCGCTGTACCGGCAGCTGTGGTCATCGTTTGTGCTCTCGCTGTCTTGTGCTTCTGTGTGTGGTTTCGTCGCCGCTTGCGACGATCGAGACGGTATATCCCGTTGTTTGCGAGGTTGGGTTCGGTAGAGGGCCCCGAGCTCGTCGAAGTGCAGGTGCAGAGCCCTAGGACTCCGGAGCCCGGAGCAGAGTGGCGGTGGTCGCGTTTAGCTGTAAGTCATCAGATACATCGCATCGAGGGAGGTACTCATGTGCCATAGCCGCTGGCGTGTACCACACCTCGGGGCCGTGCGCACTCGTTCCCCCTTCCATCGCAGACAGCAGCGCTCTATCCGACCTTCCGCCAGCTCACCGAACCAAAGGCCTCGCCTGATGCCCGCCAGCCACGAAAACCGATACGTACATCACAGAGTGACCCACCGTTGACTACGCAGGTGGTGATCCTGATCGCTATGCCGTCTCCGAACCACGCAGGAGCACAAAACAAACCGATCAATAGCATGGAAGAGCACATACCCGCACTTTACCTGGGTGTCTCGGATGTGAAATGGTCGAGTCAGAGGCGGACTGCATGACGTCGCTTTCCACTGCGGACGTGCTAAGCCTCAGGTAGTTGCAGGTGGTCGAGTCATTGCTGTAGACGCTCCGTTTTTCTCGGCGAGGTTCATAACTTTGTATGCCCTTTTCCCCATCACCCGGGTGCAATGCCCTAGTGACAATCGTCCAGTAAACGTTGTCAATAAATCCATATAAGCATCAAACATGTTGCAAACAGTCCGTTTGAGCTTTAGTGCAGTCGAGTCACTGTCCCGAAGGTCATGTGTTGGTATGCCCTTCAAGTGCGGTCCATCGTCTTCATAGCCACGTTAGCTAAATTACTGTGCCTTCTATAGGCACGTAGATACTTTTCGTCTGATCGCAGTGCTAGTAGGATAAAACAGCAGAGCGCTATCATACTTGAAGTGGTACTTGGCGCACCAAGTAGATTTTGCCTGCACCGCTTTTGACGTCCCTAATAGCGGTCCAAACCTAGCATCTCTGATGGATATAGTCCTACGTCATTCCTCACTTGGCATTCTCAATTCGAGAGCAACATGTTCCCGGCGTGAGTGACTGGTTCTGGGGGATATTGCAGTGCGCGACCGAATCGTGTACAAAGTACATAAGAGTCAGCTCAGCCGAAGTGAGCGTGGGCGTCGATCTGGTGTGGATCTGATGGGCACGGTGCAGCCATGCTACCGCACGTGCTGGATCGATGGCACAAAGCGTGATATAGCACCGTCCGTCGTCCCGCTCGCACCTCTCCTCTCCGCTCTCACCATCTCTTGCCCCCTGCCTCTCCCAGACCACAACCATGGATGAAGAATACGACGTACATATCATCATTCAGTGCTCGCGTCTCGCGACTGACAATCAGCGCAGGTCATCGTGCTCGGCACCGGCCTGACGGAGTGTATTCTCTCGGGTCTCCTGTCCGTCGAGGGCAAGAAGGTCCTCCACATGGACCGTAACGACTACTATGGTGGTGACAGTGCCAGTCTGAACCTCACTCAGGTCAGGACACGTCACACCTGTTCACTTACCCCCGATCCTCATCCGCGATTATCCAGCTCTACCGCAAGTTCAGGCCAGACCAGACTGTCCCTGCTGAGCTCGGACGTGACCGCGACTACGCCGTCGATCTCATCCCCAAGTTCATCATCGCCTCTGGGGAGCTCACGCGCATCCTCGTGCACACGGACGTGACGCGCTACCTCGAGTTCAAGCAGATCGCGGGCAGCTTCGTGTACCGCGATGGCAGGATCTCCAAGGTCCCGTCCACGGAGATGGAGGCAGTCAAGAGCCCGCTCATGGGTCTCTTTGAGAAGCGGCGGGCGAAGAAGTTCTTCGAGTTCCTCCAGGGCTGGAAGGACGAGGATCCTGCGACCCACCAGGGTATGTCTCCGCTCTCCATTTCTGTTCGGCCTGACGCGCTCAATGGGGTTTGGAAGGTGTCGACTTGGATAAGAACACCATGGCCCAGGTGTACGAGAAGTTCGGTCTCGAGCCTGGTACTCAGGACTTCATTGGCCACGCCATGGCGCTTTACTTGGACGATGAGTGAGTGACACTGCACGCTCGATCGCATCATTGCTAATGCACCACAGTTACAAGACCAAGCCTGCGCGGCCGGCTTACGAGCGCATCGTTCTCTACACCTCCTCAATGGCGCGGTACGGGAAGTCGCCTTACATTTACCCCCTTTACGGTCTCGGCGAGCTCCCCCAGGCGTTCGCGCGTTTGAGTGCCATCTACGGCGGCACGTACATGCTCGACAAGTCCATTGATGAGATCATCACGGACGCTGACGGCAAATTCGTTGGTGTCCGGAGCGGCAGCGAGACCGTCAAGGCCAAGCAGGTCGTGGGCGATCCCAGCTACTTTGGTGCCGGCAAATCCGCCGAAGGCGGCAAGGTCCGCGTGATTGAGGAGGGCAAGGTCATCCGTGCCATTTGCTTCCTCAAGCACCCCATCCCCGGCACAGAGGATTCGGACAGCGCGCAGATCATCATCCCTCAGAACCAGGTCGGCAGGCGAAATGGTACGTATACGTGACTAAGCTGGGTTGTGCATTACTCAATCATTCCGCATGCAGACATCTACATTGCAATGGTGTCTTCGACGCACAATGTCTGCGCGAAGGACGTTTACGTCGCTATTGTCAGCACGATTGTCGAGACTGACAAGCCCGAGCAAGAGATTGCTCCTGGTCTCCAGCTCCTGGGCCCTATCTATGACAAGTAAGCATCCTCTTTGCACCCGCGCAATCTGCTCTAAACTGTTGCCATTGTAGGTTCATCTCGGTCTCTTCCCTATATACCCCCACGTCATCCGGCGAGTCCGACAACATCTTCATCACCCGCTCCTACGATGCGACCTCGCACTTCGAGACCGTCGTCGACGATGTTAACCACGTCTGGAAGCGGATCATGGGTAAGGACCTTGTGCTGAAGAAGCGCGAGGTGGAGGTTGAAGCCTAGACGCGTCCTCACGCCTTGCAATCCTCCCTCTTCTGTCCTAGCCTCTGTCCTCACCCCTTTGGAGTTTCTCTTTCTCAGATACACCTTTAGTTGAAATTCATGTATAAGAAGTAGGAAGCCCATCTCATCGCTGTACTTGTCGCGCAATGCATTCGCCTGTCCACACCTTTACTTCCGAGCTCGCAAAAGACGCAGTATATGACATGACGTGTCTACGGTACTGGTATACTCTACACAAAAACAAGCATACACAGATATGATCAGAAGAACGCGCCCATGTCGAACTCGGGCACCTTGACGTCCTGCTTCGCAGACTTTATGAGGCTGCCGATGCCCGCCTTCCGCGCAACGAGGTCGCCCTCATCGTTGAGCTTCAGCTCCTCCTTCTCTACGCTGCGCAGGGGCGATCCGCCGCGTGAAGGCGAGCGGGAGGGAGACGCGCGCCGCGTGGGCGGCGCCGTGGTGACGTCGATATCGATGAGGATGGAGGACTTGTGCCGGAGTGCGGGCTCCAGCGCGAATCGCGTCGACACGGGGCTTGGGGAGCGCAGAGTTGCGCGGCTGTCGCGCATGACCGTGGATGGCCGCTGGAAGGACCACGAGCGGACGAGGTCGAGCGCGAGGACGTGGCAGCCTGCATGTGCACGGCGTCGTGAGCGCTTGCACGCGAAAGGGCAACGGGCACTGCATACCCATCCTGCAGAAAACGCGAGCGATCTGGAGCACGAAGTTGAACTCGGTGCGGCCCGAGATCTCGCTCGTACCCTGCGCCGTTTGGAGCGTCTTGGACTTGAGCTGCGAGAAGAGGAGCGCGAGACTCGGGTCGTCATAGTGCGGGTCCCCAATCTCGACGATCGATACGTCAACAGCGGAAGCCATGTCCTGTAGTGGCGTCTATACACAATACTAGCGTTAAGGAAACAAGGCGCTGTGTGAAGATATAGGACTTACGACTAGGATACGGACGGCGAGGTCACGTCTGTGAAGCAGCCAGAAAGCCCAGCTGGCGAGGTAGCGGTTACCTTCTTTGAAAGCGAGCGGAATGACGGTGCCGTTCAGGATATCTCGGAGGATGGGTCCATCATCACCTTGCTCAACCACGCGAGCTAGCGCCACAGCCAGCTGCCAGTCGGAGAGGTTCCTCAAGCAGACGTTGACTGCATCCTTGAGGCTGTCGCCGAGGAGAAAAAATGCTGCTGCATATTCTGATACATGATATGAGATACGGGTGCGGATGGGTCCATGTATGGAAAAACATACCAAACCGTCGTTTGCTCAGCAACGCAAAAGCATTCTTCAGCGCCGCGGTCCGCCAACGGGGCTCCTTGAAGTCGTTGTTCAGGAACTTGAGCATGACCTGATACTCTTTGTGCCACGCTGCCTGCCTCCACAGACCATGCACGAGCTTCGCCTTCCCAAGCGCGAAGTAGAACAAACTACATGCGGTGGGGTCGCGCAGGTCTCCGGCCATGTACTCGTTCCGCGCGACGACCTCCATGTGCGCACGCTATAACGCCCAAATTTAAACACCATAAAGGAGAATTCACGGATTCCCGACCTACCATAGCATCCGCAGACCGCATCCACGTGAACACGCCCAACGCGCGGGCGTCGGGCCAACACATCTTGCCCCCACACGCTGCCATGGACGTCGAGAGGAGCAGCTCCTGACTGTCGCTGTGGAACGCCCAAATCATGTCGCGATATCGCAGTCGCTCGCGCCGCGTTAGCTGGCGCGGCGCGGCGGGACCGCTAGAGGGTGATGCGGGGGTGCTGGGCTCGGACGCACGCTGATTGAGGATGTAGAAACTGCGCATGGAGATGAGGTACCGTAGGCCGTTAGGATCTAGCGCGCGGCGCTGCTCCTCGATCTACGAAGGGGACGGTGAGTCAGGGAGCATTCACAACGAAAGGCGACTTGCCTCGAGGGCAGTCTGGATGAGGACGAGGAGCGAGGCGTTTTCACTGGGAGTCAGGTGTGGGAGAGGCTTCTCTTCGAGGCTGTCCAGAAGCTTCTTGACTACGCTAGGAGAGAATGGGTCATCTTCCTCACTGTGGCAATATCGAGTCAGTAGGTCTGGAAGCATGTCCATAGAATGAATTGCTGACTCGTCTTTCTGCTCTGGTATGTCGAAAAGTTGCGAATACTTGGGTCGATGGGACGCGTTCGTCTGCCACGACGTATTAGACGTACATGAGTCGGAGAAAGAAAGGGGGTACGGACCGCCCTGGCTTCTTCGTCGTTTTGTGAGAATTTCTCGATGGGAAGGCTCTCCCAGTCGTGGATATCCCGGCCAGTTTCGATGTTGCGTGCCAGGTTGACAATGACGCTCTTGACGAGCTCGATCTTCTCTGTGCCCGGGGTCAGCAACCTCCAGACACCACATCGACGCGCGCCAAACGCACCCCACAAGAGACACTGGAGGAGCATCTGCGGATGATACTCGTCCAGCGGTCCATTCAACCTCGCCACATGCTCAAACAAACTCTCATCCTGCTTCGTCCTCTCGTCCGCCTCCACCTCTAAACGCCCGAGGCCCTCCCTCCTCTGCCCAAACATAAACAACTGATGCCCCGCGGCCACCAGCAACGTCCCCCGCGCGAGCCAAATCGAGTCACTGATCGGGTGGGGCACGAGTGGGCCCAGGTCGACTTTCCAGCACACTCCCCACTGCGCGCCAGGCGTCGAGTCGAAGTACGTCGCACGTTGCTGGCAGAGCAGTTCCACGCGGTGCGCGAAGCCGACAGCTAATAGCGATTGTCCATCCGGAGTCGCGGCCCAATCCAGGTCGGTGATCGCGTCCGCTAGTAGCGCGCGGTACTCGAGCCCAAGCGCAAACTCGGACTCTTTCGAGTCCCAGATAGTGAGTTCGGCGCCTTCAGGCGTTGGAACGACTGTGGGTATGCGTTAGTATATGTCTTGTATGTCAATAACGGATAGATATGTCACAGAATTTGGCGCGGTTTATTAAGAAAAAGCACCATTAAGAATAGAAAGAGGGGAGGAGAACCCACCGAGGACAGACTTCTTCGCAGAGCTGCAGCGTGCCATGCTGAACCCCGTTCTGCCTGTGCGCACCATACCCGTGCACTTCCACGACACCGTATGGCCCTCGCGCCCCCTCTTCTGTTCGCTAGTACCACTGAGTCCATTTACTTCCCCTTTTGGGGGCGGATGATAACCGAGGCCACTTTCCGGCACCCAGAACGCTAACTCCCCTTCTCCCGAGACGCTCAATAGCACGTCGTGCACTTGGGCGACCCCGCGCGTCCCCGTTCCGTATTGCCCGACCCATGCCATTGGGTCAACAGGCAATATCATCTTCGGAGACGTGGGAAGCGGCAATAGAGATTCAGAGAGCATCACGAGGGAGGGCGAGGGTCCGGAGATCGTGGCGGAAATGGCGACGATGGTATAGGAGGCGGTGATGCCAATGAGCGTGCGGTATAGGCTGGCGTGGGATGCGGGAGAGAGCGCGAAGATGGACGCGATGGAGGGCGCGTGAAGAGTTGCGGGTGGTGTGGTGTGGAGAGTCAGGAGGCTGCTCTCGGACGAATACGTGACGAATCGTCGGCCTGCAATGATTTTGTTAGTACCGACCGTGGAGAGCCCGTATAGAAATCATATGTGCTACATACCTGCATCGAGGACGACGAAATGGTCGACGCGCTCCGCTCCCTGGGATGCCACCCATTGTCCCTTCCTCTCCAACCTCCCTGTTTTCGCCCAATCAAAGTTCCACACCTCCCCACACCCATCCGACCTCAGCGCGCCAACGCCCTCTCCGTTGGGGGTGCGCATAAATCGCACGACCTCCGCACGCGAGTCCTCCCTGGCGTCCGCGTCGGCATGCTCAGCGCCTGACGCCTGTAATCGGAGTCCATCTGCACACGCATCGAAGAACGCGAGGATCGCGAGCTCGTATGACTTTAGCGGAGGGGCGGTGACGAGTGTAAGTGACGCGCGGCCGGGATTTGGGACGATGTAGAGGTGGGCTGGGGGGCTGGGGAGTGCCCCCGACGCAGTTTGCAGTAGAGTGAACTGTTTGAGCAGGGTCGGTGGGCGGCGGTCAATGTTCTACCCGAATATGAGCGAAGGTTCAAGGCGCGGGGTCAAAAGGAGAAAAAGACGCACGGCGACGGCTTGTACCACGAGCGAGCCGTCCCCTAAGACGCGTAGAAATACATCCCAACCCTCCTCCGTGATCTCGCGTATGCGCCGCCGCCGACCGTCTTCGTCTGAGGTTTGCGCTTGCGCGAGCACGGACTTGAGCGCGGCGTTCATCACTTCGCGGTCAAGGCGAAACACGCTCGAGTTGTTTTCCCGAGACGCTACGGAGAAAGGTAGGGAGGAGAATGTGTCGAGGGCGGAGTGCAGCTGCAGGTACTGAGGTGCATCGAGGACAGGCAAGAAGATGCGGAGTGTCGCATCGGTCGTGATGGTGTACAGTATTGGGTCGTCGCTGATTAGGCGCGTTCAGCAACCCTGGCTAAATCCCGTCTGTGCGCACGCACCGACTGGAAGACGGGGAGTTGCGCCATATGAGATCAGTCACCGGCCGCGGATGGGAGATGGCCTGGGTCTTGCGCCCGGTTGTGGTGAGGTATATGTGGACCATGTTGTCGTACTGTGGACGATGTCGGCGTGGCACACACGCGTGCAAACTCACGAGACTTACCAGGGATGTGGTGGCAATGTACATGAGAGACGGCGAAAATCGTACGCGGGACAGGGATGGCACACTGTTTGATAGGTGATGAATGGTACATACATTGTATGATATCGGAACATGATGCATACGTGAAGGACCACTTCAGAGACCATGTGGGAAGGTCGTTCTCTAGGATGAGTGTGTACACTGATAGAGTGGATCGCGTTCCGACCGCGAGGAGACCTGAAAGGGGTGAGGCATGGACGGGGAAGGGGCAGAGCGGTAATTACCAGACGTGCAGTTGATGGCTGTAACATGTTGATCTTCGGGGAGGAGAAGTGAAGAGTGCACTCGCCAATAATCGTTCCGCGGCCCTGAAAGGGACCATGCGACTACCCGATGGCCAAGGGACGCAACAACCTGTTTGCGTTGATCAAAGGAGGCGTAGATGGAGATGCAAGATAGCGTACAAGTTTCATGCCATTTTCGACGGTTAGACACTGCACGGAGTGGGCGAGGTGACGGGTGGAGGGAAAGACCTCCCAGAAGGCAAGGGCGCGGATGAAGGCAAGGGTACGTGCGTTGAGCACGACGACGGAGTCTGCGAATGGATAGAGCTTTGGGATACAGATCAGGCTGCGCGCATATGGGAAGACGAGGAAGACTTGCCAGCAACGTTTCGCGAGGCAGGTGTAGGAACTGGAGGCTGGAGCTGGGACAGCCGGTGTATGCCTGTGTGAGGTCGAGCATTATGGCAGCTAGGCGGGATAGGGTAGAAGAAGGGCAACCCGGAGACGTCTAGTCTAAAGTAGTCGTTGTCGTCCTAGAAGGCTAGCAGAGCATTCCGGTCTAGTGCTAGCTGCAGATAGAGAGAGCCCGGGCGCAAGTGCTATGGTACTGATACTGGCACAGGTGTGGCGGAAGGCAAGCCAACGCGATGGGCTAGACGCCGTACTTCTGGTGCCACGTGGTGTCCATGAGGTCATCTTAACACTCTCGGCTCGCTCACGCAGACTAGTAATACTGAGGCTCTTGAACGCAGCTGCCCGCAGTCCCCGGCCATTCTCCTCTTTCCTCCTTCCTTTCCCTCCACCTTTCCTGTCTACCTTTGCTCATCCGCTCGAATATCCTGGATAGTCCACATCTCTTTCTCTGCTCTGACGCCGCAACACCAGCTTGCTATGCGGCCGTTGGCGTGCATACCCCTCGGTCTTCTCGCCCTGCTCCCTTTCGTCGCACCTGCGCAGCTCCCGCTCAGCCATGTGCCCGCACCAGCCACGCAAGCATTCACACTCATTGAGGCCCTCTCTGCCGACCCAGACTATCTCTCTCTTCTCAAGCTTGTTCAACGTGCAAAGCTTGTCCCTACTCTCAACAGGCTCAACGGCAGCACATTCTTCGCTCCTACAAACGATGCTATCAGCCGGCATGCCGACTCTAATCCTCTCTGGAAATATGCACTAGACGAGAATGCCCCCGAGCTCACTGATAATCTCCATCTCCGCCTCCGCCAGGAGCTCTTTTACCATCTCTTCAATTATACCCTCTCCGTTCTCCCAACCGAGCAGACGCCACAGCAATACAAGACCTTGCTTTATCCTCGAGACTACACTGAGCCACCCACCCGAGCACCTCCACCGTTCCCTCCGTGGATGCCAATTCCGAATGGCACGCTAGGAACGGAACCCCAGCGACTTCGACTCTCCTACCGGGACGATGCCGTCTGGGCCGGTGTCGACGCGTTTGGGAATCGTGGAGCAAAGGTGGTGAAAGACCGAGTCGAGACTTCGAACGGGCTGCTCATCGGACTCGACGACGTGCTCGAGATGCCCCCCGACCTAGGTACGCCCCGAGTTCCCGCCGCCTGGACGATGTCCGCGTGGACCTACGTGCTAATTACGGCGGATTTCTCAGCTACCGTTATATCCCGACACCCGAAGCTCTCGTACTTCTCCAAGATCCTCACGCCGGAGCTCACCGCGTTCCTGAACAGTACATCCACCCTCACCGTGTTTCTTCCTGAGGACGATGCTTGGCAGGCTATGCAGCCCTGGGAGCGCCTTTACCTTGAGAGTGGATTCGCGTCAGATGACCTATTGCAGATTCTCAATTTGCACACCGTGATCCCGAACGAGGTCAAGTGGTCGGACTCGTTCACCGACCAGGCGGTTAACTGTGAGCGACTTCATCCGAAAAGCGCTCGCGGTCTAACGCTTCGCTCGTAGTCACCACAATCCATGGTCGTAAGCTCGAAATCGTACCCGTTGAGGAGAACAAGATCAAGGTCTCCGAGGCGGAGCTTGTAGAGCCCGACGTCTACGCGTCCAACGGCGTCCTGCATACCGTCTCATCTCTGCTCATCCCTCCTGGCGCACTGCGTCATACTCCGGAGAAGTATCTTCTTGGGTTGAACTGCACGGAATTTGTGTCTCTTATTCACTCAGTAAATCTGACTCACCTCATCAATGATCCCGATGCGCAATACACGATACTCGCGCCACGCGACGATGTGCTGAAGCTGTTTGGACACCATGAGCTCCCACACCGCGGCAGCGAGGAGCTGAAGCGCGTCTTGCAATATCATTTTCTTCCAGGAAAGTGGGCGCCTAAGAAGTTGCAGGACGGTATGCTTGTGGAGAGTGCCCTCGAGGAACCTGGTCTGGATGGGCGTCAGGTCATGACCATCGAGGTCACAGACGAAGGGAAGAAGAAGGACGACTCGAAGGCGATCAGGTTTGCTGGAGCGGGTGTCATGGGTGAACATGGTGGGACCTATCGCGCTTCGTTCTGCCCAGTTCTAGCTGACAGCGAATATAGCGGACATCGACAACACCGTTATTTACTTCGTCTCTCGTCCTTTGGTTCCTCCTGGGGATGTCATGGAGACCGCCCTACCAGAGCTTGAGCTGTCGACATTCATAGCCGGTATATTCTCCACCAACCTGGCTGAAGTACTCAAGTCAACGCCCAGGGCGACGCTGCTCATGCCGCCCAACGGCGCGTTCAAACGCATAGGACTGCTCGTCAGCAATCATCTCCTCGCGTCTTCCAGCAAGGCCGACTTTGAACGTGTCATCAGACACCACGCTCTCTTCGGCGTCGAGTATGCGGATCCACTGGTCAGTGGCTCACAGCGCACCTTCGGCACTCTCGAGGGCTCTGATCTGCATGTCGAGCGGCGCGGAACAAACCGCACGGTCTATTTCACACCAAGCGGTGGTTGGGCAGAAATGCAGGCCGAACTTCACTCGCGCAACATGCTCACCCAGACCGGCGTCATCCACGAGGTCTCGGATATCCTCATTCCGCGCTCCGTGCATCTCACTGTTGGAAAACTCTCCAAGGCGGCGAAGGCCACGACGATGACTACTATGGTGATCAAAGCTGGTTTCGGCTGGGTCCTCAACGGCACGGCCCCGCCCGAGGGGTCGCCTTGGTCGGAAGTAGGCATGAAGACCATGGGATGGACGCTCCTCTGCCCGACGGACGACGCGTTCAAGCAGGTGAACCTCACCGACCTATACGCGAACGAGGAGCGACTTCAGGCGATCGTCGCCCAGCATCTCATCCCGACTCCCAATCCATCACCGTCGGAGGGCCAGACCCCAGGGAAGAGCGTGCGCGCAGCAGCGGTGATCGACGCGCTGGTGAACAACCGTCCGCTGCCTCTGGACGATAGTGCGACGTACGCGACGCTGCAGAGCATGGGCTCTGCGTACGGTGACGTCCTCGTGCGCGTACTCGACGGCGACGAGGGAACTGTGCTGGGCATCAAGGGCGCTCGCGGGCGTGACGGTGCGCAGGACTGGGCACGTGTCCTCTCCTGGGGACGGTCTACTACCGGTGACGGCTCTGGAGGCGTCGTGCAGATCGACAGGCTCCTCGTGCCGTATGCGCCGACGTGGTACGAGGAGTACGGCGGGCCGGTTGCGGTGGGCGTAGGCGGGGTCATGCTCATCCTGCTCTTCTTCCTGGGCGTGAGGTGGGTGTGGAGGCGGGACACGACGGAGGCTACGTACGAGCCCGTCGGTGGTTTCGGGCCTGATGATTCGGAGGACTCGTAACGCGCGAGCTGTTTCGCTCGGCGGAGATGCGGAGGAGACGAGGAAACGAGTACAGAGGAAGAGAACGAAGGAAGCGCGAAGTCAATTGGATAGTAAGTACACGATATTTTTGCATTATATGTTAGAGGATGGTCGGAAGGTCCACGTCTCATCGCGCTTTTGGTATATTGTAGAGTAACTAATCGTAGGCCTATGTCCTCTGGGGACTCTGTGTATTTGCTATGTAACCTCGCACACGAGCTCCCATGTGTGCAGTTTGCATGTACCTGTGCTCTGGGAGAGCAACATCCTCTGCCTCTTTTGCGACCTGACGGGTACTCCTGCGTGCAGGTCATCATGCAGCATCACTGGACTGTCCGTATGACACGCTCGGAAATCTCGCGGAGGACGGCGTGCGGGCGTAGTGGCGTCGACACCGACCTCAGATCAGCGTTCCGCGTCCGCTCCTCTCCACACTTTCCGTCCCATTCCATTGGCTGCTACCCCGCATCCGCATCGCAAAATGACCGGGGTGAAGAAGCGCAATGCGGGGAACGACCGGAATTCTCGGAGAGGAGTGAGTCCCGCGAGCAAACCGGTGGAAGCGTCAGTATATGACAATGTTCATAATCAAGGAGGCTGCACATATGATGGTCTTAAGTTTTCAAAGCAATAGTAAGAGCGTGTAGTAGAAAGTACTGAATACCTCTCAATCGGATTTAAATGACACCAGGTCCGCGCTAGTCGTGATCGCGCGCCCCTATAATTATAAATCACGCGCCATCGCGCCAAGGCGCAGGCGCAAAGCTTGCCGGACCCGTCCATATAGCGCGCTCTTGCCCTCTCCTCCGCGCCCTTACATTTCTCCCCCTTGCCCGGTCGTTTATAGCCTCATACCTATCGGCAGCATGGTGGGTGTATATTGCGCGAAAAATTGTGTTATCACTGACGTGCGGTTTTGTAGAGCGACGCGGCACTAGCAGAGGAGACGCAGCGGACGTCTACCACCACCGAGTCTGTCAAGTCTTTCGTTTCCGGAGGGGTGGGAGGAGTCGCCGCAGTGCTTGTTGGTCAGTCGCGCTGAGCGACGCGCGCGCACTCTTTTGCTAAACAGGAACACGGGATACAGGGCACCCCTTCGACCTGACGAAGACCCGCCTCCAGACGGCCGCTCCTGGCACGTATACCGGAGCCATAGATGTCGTGAAAAAGGCGGTTGCGCACGATGGTGTGAAGGGGTACGTGGAGCGACTGACCTAGAGTACGCAAGTCTCACGCTGGTTTGTGCTTCGACTGTCTCAGACTGTACCGTGGAGTCGTCCCCCCATTAGTCGGCGTGACGCCTATCTTCGCCCTCTCATTCTGGGTATGTCAACCTAATGTTCTCGTAGTCTACTCCTCTGACTCATATGATCGCATACAGGCGTATGATATGTCCAAGGCCCTTATCCTCAGCTTGACTCCCCAGCGGACGAGCAAAGAATTGTCGATACCAGAACTGGCTACTGCTGGTTTCCTCTCTGCGATACCCACAACGCTTGTCACTGCGCCGGTAGAACGGGCGAAAGTCTTGTTGCAGGTGTGTAGTGTAACCGTATATGGGCATTTTCGTTCCTGCAATACTGACATCTCTCAGGTGCAAGGGCAGACCCCTGGCGGGCCACAGTACAAGGGCGTCTTTGACGTCGTAAGGCATTTGTATCGTGAAGGTGGCGTGCGGAGCGTCTTCCGTGGGTCTGTCGCGACCGTGGCAAGAGACGGACCGGGCAGTGCAGCGTGAGTCTCATCGCATTCTCCGCCGCTCTAACACCTCGACGATTGTACGCCAGGTATTTCGCGGCATACGAAGTGACGAAGAAGATGCTCACGCCGGTAGGAGCTTCTCCGTCCGATCTCAATCTCGGTGCCGTTATTGTCGCGGGTGGCACGGCAGGCATCGCAATGTGGTCGATTGCTATTCCACCAGACGTGAGTAACCGGTCTGGCGCCTTGCACATCACTGAAACTGACATTGCCTATGGGCACGCAGGTCCTGAAGTCGCGCATTCAGTCAGCGCCGACGGGCACGTACTCTGGCTTCCTCGACTGCGCGCGGAAGACGATTGCAGCGGACGGCGTTGCTGCCCTGTGGCGAGGCCTTGGCCCTGCAATGGCTCGGGTACGTTTTTTACCTGTATCTGATGACGGCGCGTGTGCTCAAGCCTAGCACTGCAGGCATTCCCCGCCAACGCTGCTACCTTCGTAAGTGATTTCCTAGGTTAGGTTTTTCTGTGTCAGTCGCTGACAGATCTCTCGTAGCTCGGGGTGGAGGCGACGAAGAAATTGTTTGATACACTTCTATGACGGCAGCCCGTGTAGCTCGGCGTACCTGTGTATCATTTTGGGCAATAGCAGTGATTGATCTTGGAACACCATCAGTACCCAGGCCATTGCACGCGGTCACGTGTAGAGCATGCGCGCGCTCCGTCAAAGTCTCGCGGGCGTATTTAATGAAAGAAGCTGCCACTCCCTCCCACGCATCCTTCTCTCCCTCTCCCTCCTCCTCCTTCACTCTCTCTCATGTAAGTAACGACCCGCACGACACTCACGACGCCCCGGGAACACTACGCTCACTCTTTTAATCCTTGTGAGTGCCTTCCTCGAGTCTTCCGGGGCACTTCTCATCCCCCTTTGTTCAGAATCCTCCAGCGCGATACATTACCATGTCTTCCTCTTCTACATCTGGCTACGTGCCACACAAAATCACTACCACAAAGGGGAGATGCCTATCGGCATCACAGTCAGTCACCATTTTCCATTTTTGTGCTGCGGCTGAGCCCCTTGTAGGGTTGCGAAGGACCCGTCTGCGTTTGAGGAGTGGTCAAGTTTCCAGAACTGCGAGCAAGCCTCCTTAGCACCAGACGTTCCGCCGTCAATCGAACCGCATACCAGCGTGGTGTTCAAGCTCGATGGGCATTTGCCTAGCGTCTGGCTTGCCGGCAAGGTGTGCTTTGTTCCTTCACAGTCTGCCTACCATTTTTGGTGACCCACAACGTAGAGAAACTCCATCTGCAGTAGCTTAGACAATGTGATGGAGCCCGAGTTCCTCAAATTTCTTGCTGCGGCTCAGGAGTCGTCCCCGGAATTGTTCTCCGATGTTCCTCACGACGCCGAGCGCAGAGGGATTCTCCGCGACCTACAGAATATCTTCACCGCTTGGGAGAGTGCTTGTCGGATGCGAGACTCGAGCCGCAAGTGGTCTGAAGCGGACTATGCCTCTGGAGTGTGAGTGAGCGTCTTGTCAAGCAGTGGCCCATGTCCTGATGTTCTCTGCAGTTACAATCATGTGCGGCGGGCCTCGATTAGGCAAAGTGAACCGCGGTGAGCTCCATCCCCCCAGGTATACGGAGGTACGGAGAGCTCAACTCAGGCTAGAGCGCAATGCACGATATCGCTCCCCTACCCCGTGTCGAGGCACAGGATCACGCCTGACGCCGTGCGGATCCTCAATGGCAAGACTGCAAAGCCGGACGGCGCCTTGTTCATTCCAAGCCGCCTCCTGGCGCCCGCGTTGTGCAAGGGCGCGCAGTCCCCATACAACGTTCTGCACCGCCGCTCCCGGGAAAAGAAGCACACATCCGACGAGGCCAGCTCGGACGCGTCATTCCGATGCCAAAGCACTATCTGTGCGAAGCTGCCCGACGCGTCCGTGTTCGAGATCGCCAGCGCGTTCTGGGAGGACAAGAAGCCCTCGCAGGACGAACTCGCCGTCGCGTATCGCCAGAACCGGATGGCGACCACCGCGGCTCTCCGCCAGCTGCACGCGCTCGGCGTGCATGCGCCCGTCTTCGGCCTGGTGTGGGCGGAGGGCAGCGTCCGCGCCCACGCGGACTGGTGGGTGGTCACAGAGGCGGGCGGCGAGAGTGTCCTGGTGAGCGAAATCACGACGGCCGCGCTCAAACGAGATGTCCTCACGCGCTCTGTGCAGAAGATCTGCTCGGCGCCATACGCCAGCCTCTCCCAGACCGACCGCAGACGCAGTTCTGCCTTCCACCAATGGAACCTCGCCGAGCCGGCCGACATCATCGAAGTGTACCTCCTCATACGGAACTTGGACCGCTGGACCGCAGGCATGTTCCGGGACACTGTCGTCGCCGACATCACTACTCTCGCTCAGCGGGTAGAGGCTAAGCAGACGGACGTCGTGTCATGGGTGCGTAAGGGCGACGTCGCCGCCTCGGGGGCACGTGAAAGAGCACCCCCCGTGCTAGCTACGCCAGCGCCGCTGGTCAAGGTGACGGTCGAGGTCGCGGTCGAGACGGCGGACCCCGCACCGGCGAAGCGCAAAGGCAAGAAGCGCAAGCATGCGCCGCGCACCAGCATGGGCAGCACACATTGACCGGGGTCGGCGTGCGAAGCCCGGAGTCCGACGGTGAAGCGTTGAAGTCCGGCACGCACACGTAGCACACACATCAGCCTGTTATTCTGCTTCATATTCAGGAGTTGTACTTTTGTATGGTATGGAATGAATGAACGTCATGACACAACCGGCGGGTATGGACGTCGTAATAGGCAAGAATTCCTCAAGTCTAGGTGAGCGATGTAGAAATACACAAGAGCGTCGTCGGTACGTATAGCACAACAATCTAGCGGAGTGTGTCAAGTAAAAGGCGGCAAAAATCAGAGAAACTACAACGGCAAATGGTCGGATGTACGCAAAACCAGCGTATATGTCACAACGCCAACCTCTATGTTTTCGGCTTCCAGCTCGACGGAATCTTCATGACCACGTCGTTCCACGTCGCGAGCCGGCCCTGCTCCCACTCCTCCAGGTACGACAGCCCGGCACTCGCGCGGCGGCCCTCCTCGGTCTTCAGCCGCACCTCCGCGTCGCACCAGAACAGGACCCAGTCGCCCTGGCGGAGGTGGCCCGTGCTGCGCTCAAAGTACCACTTGTTCACCGGGTTGTCCGCGCGGCTGCGCCAAACGAGATCGCGCCCCTCGCCCCTGCCCTCCTTGCCGCCGTTCGGGTTCGCGGAGAACGGGAGCCCGAGCCCGTACGTCTCGTCGTGCAGCGCGACCCAGAGAAAGTCGACGGTGCCGTCGCCCTGGTGGCTCGGCAGCACCGCGAACTTGTCGAGGTACGTGATCGGCGCGACCGCCGCGCGCGTGCCCGGCGCGCACCGCTCGCGCGTGACGATCGCCGCGCCGGCGTAGTCGCCCGCGATGATGACGAAGTCGAGGTCGCGCTCCATGCGTGCCCAGAAGGCGTCGTCGCTGAGCTTGCGCCGGAAGGACTGCTCGAGGAGCGTCTTCATTTTTGCCTTGTCGATCTCGTCCACGCGCCGCACGACGCGGATGGGCAGGCCCCGTCGGAGAAGCGTGGGTGTGTGGGGGGTCAGCTTGCGGTTGCCCTGCAGGAGCGCGTGTGGGAGGCTTGAGCTGACCGCGGGCTTGTTGGTGATAAGGTTGCCGATCAAGTGGCTGGGAGACCTGTGGGAGACCATGACCGCGGAGGAAGAGGGCGGCATGAAAGCCAGACATGTCCGGGCGAGCTCAAGGTTCGACAGCGCGGTGGGGTGGGCAGGCTTCCATCGAGGATCAAACGTTTCACGGATGTACGAGTACTCCGAAGTAAGGTTGATGAGTAGGTGAGGGAGACCCTGACGGGCATACGAGGGAACGCCTCCCTCACGGGTGATGATCATAAGGCGTAGCGGCGTCAAGTCGATCTCGTCAGGGAACATGGACGGGCTTTCATCTCCTTGGACCTGACTGTTGTCTAGTGCGGCGGCCTCATGCATGCCACGGACAAGGGCGGCGATCACGTCGTTCGCGTCCACACGTACGCTCCGACAGAACGAGTCCAGGGCAAGCGGCGGGAGGACTGGGATCTCCCCGGCGCGTAGTGCGGACCGTATGTGTATGAGATCGGAAGGAGAAGTGTGTGCTTCAGGAAGGATGTAGTCCCGCGGCTCGGAAGAATCCTCGTCGCCGGGCTTAGGACCGAGGCGGACCACCGACCCGAGGACCGGACGAGCACGAGCACCTTGGTTTTCAAGCGCGTTGACAACCCGCATCGTCTCTTCCAGGAGAGCAGCACGTTCGCCAGCTTCGCCTTTTGGGAGCTGATCGTTCTCGACAACGATCACGCTGACGAGTCCGAGCTTCTCCAAGTAGATCATGCCGCGCGCGATGCTTTCGAGCTGCGTGTCTGTGAAAGGCGCTTGAAGCTTGACGAGCGCCGTGCGCCTATACACCGGATTGAGGATCGATGCAACCACAGGACTGGGAGCAGGCTTGATGTCCGGAGGCTTGGTCTCCGTCCGGGCGGCTACATCCTCATCCGCGAGAAGCGGCGATTCTTCTGGCTTAGGCGCGAGAGGCTGTGGGGGTTGTGGACGGGGACCAAAGGAGGCCAGGTATGATTTTGTATCCCTCAAGGAGGGGTTTGCACGGAGGAGAGAGAGGATGAAGTCCTGCATGCCGACTTGTTGAGACGTGCCATATGATACCGCCCGCACACACCAACATACCTTCTCCGACGGTTCCACGTCATCTGGCTCTGGTGGCTCGTACGAGTTTCGGAGACTGCGTATTGTCTGCAAAGGGAAGCAAAGGGAAGGCGCACACTGTGAGCGGTCTTGGGTGGGCAGCGGCGGGGAAGAAAACATACAGCGTAGAATGCCTTGAAGGTCTGTGCGGACCGCGCATGGAGGCTGGGAGACGAGAGAGCGTTCCTGCGACTTATGCGAGCGGAGGAGGAGAGCATGGTGCGAAGAAGGGACCCAGACGCGGAGTCTGGGGGAGAGGGAGGCGGGGGGCTATATAGTCCTGACTCATGGAGAGAGAGATTCTTGAAGAGACGAGGAAAAGGTGAGGGTCCCTTGATCTAATCAGATATTTTCCGCCTAGATTAGATTTACAGCCTTGGCGCTCGCGGCGTCTATCTGCTATTGGGCGGATGAGGCGGATGCGTGGAATCCCAGGAATCCCTCTCTCTCTCCGGGACCCTTTCGCTGCCCTGCTCGCCGGACAGATAATCACGCTCTAGCATGCGGTTGTCGTACCCATGACACACGTCGGCGCGCTTTACGTATCCCTCCAGCAGCGGAAAGCGCGCAAATTAGCGCAGAGCGCGTCTCTGAGGCAGGAATCTGTCCAAGTCGAACGGCATATACAGCGCCGGTGTCTCGCCATCTGCATCGATGAAAGGGCATTCTGCCGTTGGAAAGCACAGGCTCGGGCGCAGCATGTACGTACAAGCAACAGTAGTATACAGGTTGATCATTACGCAGAGCCCAGTCCGATCGGAAGAGTCCTCGTCAAAGTCGCCAGAGGCGGTGGCAGCGGCGGTACCGGCTCGGCGCGCTCTCATCCTCCCTCTGGTTCCCACAAGAGAACGCGACTGGCCGATCCGAGCAAAGCCGTATACCATTGAAGGACGGCAGAATACACGCCATGTTGCCGTACCAGTACGCTATACCTGCACTCCGCGCGGCCTTCTGAAACAGTTTTTTCACAAGTGAGGACGCCGTTTTTCCCAGAAAGAGGGATGGGACGGCCGTCTGTCGGCTAACGATGTGCTCTGTCGGCCTCTTCGTCTCCCGCTGAACGACGAAGCACGATGATCAGCGGTCCTTCTATCAAGGGCTGCATGACAAAATAGCCTCTGGGTGTAGGCACCTGTGCAGAGCTCGCGCCTTTTCGTGATACCATACATCTGTGAGTGCGTTCTAACTTTACCACAGATGAATGCACGTCTTCGGATAATTGTCGCTTTTCTGTCGTCTAAGATGGATATAGCTGTGCTCTATCCGGAAGACGGCGTACCCTAATGGGTGTAAGGAAGCTCATGAATGTGCTGCGGGACTCCGACCTCTTCGCTCGCGCACGCAGAACACGTCTCATGCGGCCCTCAAGAACCAACTCGAGGCCAGCCATGAATCAGCAGCGTCCGCAAAACACGTCAACGCATCAGTTTGAAAGGTACAGGCTTCACCGGTTCCCATGAACGGGCTGTCCGATTTCGAAACTGCTAGCAGAAAATAGCGCTATGGAATGCTCGAGGAACATGTCTCTGTTAGTATATCGGTTAGTACACGCGCCTGTCATTCACCTGGCCGCGCGAAAGCGGGGTTCGACTCCCCGACAGAGAGTGTTTTGGTTTTGCCTGCCAGTCCCTTCCACGAAGAGATTGATATTGTCTTGTCTGATTCTGCTTATATCGGCTAGATATGGCTATGGATGAAGACCAACGCGGTCACGATACTCGGCGGATCCCGCGACGCGTTTGTGGCGGCTTGCACACGTGACTGTTCTTGACGACACAACGTTCATCGTCTATCCACATCACTTATTTTAACCCCGGTATAGTGCATGCATAGACTGATTAGTAGTAGACCGTGATAGGAGTACCCACGGCAGGACATGACATGTATTGAGGCTGGGCTTACGTCAAAGGACTGCCACGATCACATCTCGCCTCCGTTCTTCCAGCAAATGCTTCATTGTCCCGTTGGGCTATTTCGGTTGTAACACTCATGTGTAGGCCTCTGCAAGTCTTTCGGGGCCAAATTGCAGAACCAGGGCATTGCGCGATTGAGCGGGTAAGCTGGTGCATTGTGGGCTGGGCGTGCCCGGGGTCTTGCTTATGGCATGGGGTCCGCACCGACGCTCCGGAGACGCGGGCCTCGGGGAGACATGACCTCATTGAGGAGCCTGCGAGCCTGCGACATAATGCACTTGCACACTTGCCTGGTCCTGCACCGCATCGCTGCGGGCGCGGGGGGCCTCGTTCGTCGACAGATGCAGCACGGAGGACTGTTGAGCGGGGACTGGCCAGAAGGAGCCGCTGCGCCGCCCAGGGAACGAGGAGCTGTGCGCGCGAGAGAGGGGGCGATGATATCCTGGCGTTGGAGCGGCTCGCTCGCAGGTCGTCACCGGACAATCAGTGCGATCATGTTCAGGCGGTGGAGCAGCCCTCACGCGCACGCGTCATGCATCATGCTTGGGTGAATGCCCAGGCGAGGCGAGGACCTGCGGGTGGACTGGCGGGACATGGCTCGGTGGGCGTACGCATGAGGAGGGGGCGCGTGAGAGTGAGGGAGATGTGAGAGAGTGTGCAGGGGGTGGAGGAGACCTCAGCGCGGAGGGTGTCGACGAGGAAAGGAGGCGGAGTCTGGCGCGGCGGGTCGCGATGCCTTCATCGGAGAAGCACCCCCAAAATTGACCGGGACCCCCGCCCGCAACAGCAGCTCGGACAAGAGCCACGGCCGCACGCTTGCCGAGGCGGTTCATATACCACAGATAGCGCTGGAATCCTCCCACTTCTCTCCTGCTCCGTCCAGCCATTGTCGCGTCCAGCTCTCCTCGCACAGCACGGTCGTGCTCCCTGCACTTGCGCTCGTTGTC
This sequence comes from Trametes gibbosa, assembly GCA_022606055.1. Classification (NCBI taxonomy): domain Eukaryota; kingdom Fungi; phylum Basidiomycota; class Agaricomycetes; order Polyporales; family Polyporaceae; genus Trametes; species Trametes gibbosa. The sequence continues at coordinate 697,268 of JABYQJ010000005.1, forward strand.
GCCACCACCGCAACTATCCCACAGTCAGCACCGCCTACTATCATGCTTGCGGCGTCGGCTCCCGTCCCGTCCTCGGCTGCCAGCGTCCCCACCCACCAGACCACGGACACGGATCCGTTCGTATTGTATGCGCGTTCCCTCCACGACTACACCCTCGGTCTTTGGACAGAATCCAGGAGGGTTGCGGAGGAGAAGGCCCGGAATAAAGCAGCCACCGCGCCATCCTCGACCAGAGACAAGCCAGACCCCCCGCAGGGTCAAGCCAATGGCAAGCAACAGCCAGAGATCGTTCCACCTGTAAAAGCCTGAATGACTAGGGAGAAGGATGGATTTTCAGACGCTGGAAGAAACTGTCAGGTAATGTCTATGCCCCCAGTGAGTAGAGCTCGTACCGGCTTCCAGTCTCACGCCGGCTTACTTAGCTTCGCGCAGATGCTGCGTGGCGGCGCCGTGTCCGTCTGGACACAGATACCGCGCGGCCTGCAACTCTTCCTTCCAATATGATTTTACTTGTGTATCAATGGTCTCTTTCTACTTCCTGCTGACGCTTTTTCCGTGCCTGTATTTGCCTGATCAGTATATCGATATTGTCCGTCCACCTACGACTCCCTCACCACCCTAGTCATCCGCAGTACTCGCCCTTCGAGGGAGCCTTCCACACCATGCATTCCATTGGGTTTTTGGTGGTGTTGTCAGTACGTTCTGTATATCTTCAATCAATCGTATTTACACCGTAGAAGCGAGGGCAAGGGGCCAGGGGAGGACAATGTCCGAATTTATGGCACAACCTGTCCGCTTTATACTATCAGCCACACAAGGCCACACCGAGCGCGACAAGTCCAGACCCATGCGTGACCGGTCTACAGCATGTCACAGGTCACGCGAGCGGTGAGCATCACTACAGTGAGTGCATCAGTATTTCGCACGACGTCCACATCCTTATCATTTACTTCCTTCTTGTGCTCAGGCGAGGCTGTCATGCGCTTAGTCTGCGTCCCACACAGAGTCCTCTCGTCAGTTTTAGCGACACCTGAAAGCCATCGTATTACCCGACTCGTTCGTCGGTCTGAACGGACAACGGCGCGAGACGTTCATTTCAATGCGGAAGTGAACAGGGATAGGATAGATCAGACAACGTGCACCGAGTGGTCACAAGTACTTATCCAAGTCATTGTCCATCCTGGCACAGGTACCCCCCGACCCACGCGCGTTCGTCCCAACCACGCGGCGACGCACGTTCCATGCGCACTATACCCTCCATCAGTCGCTTCGAGCCTTCGGCGTCCGGATGCGAACGTGAACTGAATATACCTCCCCTCATCTTATAAGCCGCTTGTCGTCGGCCATGGGGCGCACGCCCTCACCACCCTTCTTGGAGCTGCAATGCTGTCGCACAGGGTATTGAAAATCGCGGCCGCCTCTGTGGTGGCCTTGTCCGTCCCTGCAGTCGCAGAACCCGTCGCATCTGACGGGCTCGGGCCTTCTGTGTTCACCGCCCCCGGGGCGTTCCCTACGTCGGCCTTCAAACACTATTACAACTCTCCCACAGCGACCTCGGCTCAACCACAGCCTGTGATCTCAGACCCGGTATCTGTGAGTACCGCTGCAGTCAGCATGTTCGCGGCCAGGCTTACCATGACCGGGTCGCCAGCATGAGATCTATCCGTTTGAGTTGACCAACCCGGCGAAGCTTCCGAAAGTAAGTGGGTCCCCACGACCGTCGCTGGATCGGCGGTGTCTCACTGCTCACTCGCGGCGTTGTTCCAGAACAACACGCGCGACCCGCACATCCTGCCCCCGAAGGCATCTCCGGGCCAGCTGTTCGAATCGGCATTCGCGCAGGTGTTGTCGATCGCTAGCAACCCCACCTTTGGGACCAACAACTGCGCGCGGTGCCAGGCGGCCCTCCAGGTCGGCAAGTTCCTCGCGTTGGCGGCCCCGGAGGAGGGCCCTGCGTTTGCGGTCCGCGTGTGCGAGCACTTCAACTTCAACAAGGACTGCGCGACCCAGTTCGGCATCTTCCAGCTCGGGTCGGTCGTCACCCAGGTTATTGCGAATGCAGACGTCGGCGGTCTCGACGGGCAGGTAGGCGTGCTCTCAGCGCGTGCGGCGCGAACTTACCATGAGAGCATTTTGCAGATGCTATGCTCGCACTTCCTCTCGGGCCTGTGCCCAGCTCCGATGGTCACGCCACTTAACTTAACCAACTGGTTCGCGAAGCCAAAGCCTGACCCTCTTCCTGCCGCCAGGAAGCCTTCTGGCAAGAGGATGAAGGTCTTGCATATATCCGATATGCACATCGACCCGCGTACGCATCTGTGCCCCGAGCTCAGGCCTCACGTGCCGGATACTCACGTTTCGCGCAGGTTATGCCAACGGCGCGGAAGCGAATTGCACGTCGGGACTCTGTTGTCGCGAGAACAACTTCAACGCGCAGAGTTTGAACGAAACGGTGTTCCCCGCGCCGCGTTTTGGGGCGTATCTCTGGTTAGGACACGTTCGAAAACTGCTGGTCTTGTAACGACGCTCATCACTGTCATATATACAGCGACTCGCCCATCTCGCTCGCCATATCTGCACTGCAGGCCATCCCGGTCCTCGCAGGCACCGAGCGTACTGGGTTTGACTTCACGCTGTACACGGGCGATCTGGTCTCCCACGACTCTGAGAATCAGCTGTCGAGGTGTGTAGCCCATCACATGAGAAGCTTCGCATAGTTCTACTGACACCATGTGTACCTCACGACTAGAGAATACATACTCTACACCGAGGTGTGTGGTTTGGGGACGTGGGTTCAAATTGACGTCCTGACAAACAACGTGTACAGACCCTCATGTACGATCTGTTCAAGCGCATGCTTGGCACGGGACCCGTGTACGCTGCCCTAGGAAACCACGATTCGTATAATCAGTAGGTGCTCCGCCGGCCGCTGATATGCAAGACACTCATGAGTCCACAGAGCCCAGGACGCCCCCCACTCCCTCGGTGGTCAGTTGGCGGAGCAGTTCAGCTGGTAAGCGCCGAGGTTCCTCTCGCATGTGCGCCCGCCCACATATTTTTTCTATCTAGGAACTACGATCATGTCGCCTCGCTTTGGGAACACGAAGGGTGGCTGCCCCATTCTGCCGTCGAGACCGCCCGTGCGCACTATGCCGCCTACATGGTCCGGCGCCAGGATGGTCTCCGTGTCATCACGCTGAACACTGACTTGTGTAAGAACTTCTTGCATCCTTCTCGCTCCACCTCGATGCTGAAGCGCTGATCATCGGCGCACAGGGTACTCGTAGGTCCTCGCGCGATCTTCTTGGGCGGGTGCGGTTGACGACGGGTGTTCCAGGGCGAACTACTTCAACTACATCAACATGACGAACCCTGACGTCTCTGGCATGCTTCGGTTCCTCACGGACGAGCTGCAGGCGGCGGAGGACGCCGGCGATGCAGGTATGGTCCACGCAGTTTTGCGCCCGTGGGTTCGTGTTGACGCTTGTCCGGAGTCTGGATCATGGGCCACGTACTGTCGGGCTGGGATGGCACTAACCCGCTGCAAAATCCGACGAACCTATGTGAGGAAACTCGTGCTCGCACCGGGATCACACTAATCGACGGCCGTCCGTCTCCACACAGTCTACCAGATGTAAGTGGCGCGGCACTGTGCAGACGCACCCCTTTTCATTCACTCAAATCACGAACCGTGCAGCGTGGATCGCTTCTCGCCCCACGTCATCAAGGGTGCGTTCTCCGTGCTCGTGGGACACGACCTACCTCTACCAGAAGTCGGCAGCGCTGACCTCCCTCTTTAGCCATCTTCTTCGGCCACACCCACGAAGACCAGGTCATGGTCAGTCAGCACCGTGGTCCACGCCGCGTCTGCGCTCGCTCAATCTGCCGCCGCTCCAGATATACTACGCGAACAACGCCACCGTTATCAACGCACAAACCGCAGGCGCGGTGGGATGGGTACGTCGTCCGCGCCCCGCCGCCCCCATGCCAGGTCCGTCCTTGGCACAGGCCGATCATGAGCTCATGACGCATGCGCGCAGATCGGGCCCTCGGTGACACCCTTGACGAACCTCAACTCGGGATTCCGCGTGTATGAGGTGGACTCTGCGGTGCGTGACTCCCCTCCCCGCTCCCCCGACACCCTGCCCGATTTCACCTGACGCACGTCTCCTTTTCTTTTCCTCCGTCTCGGCGCGTTGTTCGCGTTCACGGCACAGACGTTCGACATCGTCGACGCGCACACGTGAGTACCCCTGCGCAGCCTCAGAGCGTTCTGAAAGGCGCGCACGCGCGCGCCCCGGACGTGGAGCGACTTTTTGAACGGCGACGCTCACGCGAACCCACCCCGCGCAGGTGGAAGAGCGACGTCAACGCGTTCGCGCAGCTCGACGAGGAGGCGCGGCCCACGCACGGGCCGACGTTCGAGTACGAGTACAGCACGCGCGACGCGTACGGCGCGGCCGTCGCTGGCTGGGGCCGCGACGACCCGCTGAACGCTACCTGGTGGCACCGGGTCACCGAAGGTGCGTCCTCCCCGCCCCGTCTCTCTCGCCCGCGCCCAACCAGGCCGGTCTGCGCGCCGCCTGCTGATGCTGCCGTGTGTTCGTTCACCCCGCACCAGCCATGGAGGCGGACCCGTCGCTGGTCACGGTGCGTACACATGCTTGACGGGTCGTGCCTTCCCGAGCGAGCGCGCGCGCGCGACGGCTGACGGGCGACGTTTGTGCTGCAGACCTTCAACACGTTCCAGGGGAAGAGCTCTGTGCGGAGCCCTGCGTGCACCGGAGACTGCGTCGCCGCGAAGATCTGCTACATCCGCAGCGGGAGCGTCCCCATCGCGAAGCAGAACTGTATCCCCGGCTTTGGGTCCGTTCAGTGAGGGGAAACGTGGGTCTTTTTGGTGACGGGATGGGGGGAGGGCCAACGTCGACTCGAGGTTACGTACCCGCTAGCGTGGTTGTTGCATGTGTGACTTTCGTGATCCACGCCATGTCAAAACACCACCCGGAGGTTTATAGGGTTCGTCAAAGTCCTTAGCAATCCCCACGCGTTCCGGACCCACATGGAGCATACTATACAGCACTGTGACGCTTCGGCGCACGTACAAGGTATATATATTCCGCTCTGTCGTACAATCCACCGAATGGTTCCGTCATGCATGTACATTGACCGATCCTAGCGCTCAAGAGAGCGAGGGGTTGTTCTCCGCAAAGTACTCGTGGCTGTCCGCGTTCACGACGGCCTGCGCGGGGCTGCTCTTCGCGAGGCTCTTCGCCGCGGTCTGGCCGTAGACGACGTCGTCGGTGCCGCCGTTGCGTGTGAAGTGGCTCGACTGTGAGAGAGGGCGTCAGATGAGCACGGTGAGGGTCAGATGGTGCGCGTGCCGCACGGCGCACCTCGTGGATGAGCGTGCCCGCCTTGGAGTCGGTGCCGGTGAGCGGCGCGGACCAGAACGCGCCGCAGAGGTGCACATAGGCGAAGCTGCGGACGACGGTCTGTGAGCGATGCGCGGATCACGGGCATGGGGCAGCGCGACGCACTCATCAGCATAGACGAAAGCGTAGGTGTCCGCTTCGGTGCACGTGCAGTCGTACGTGTACGACGTGTAGTCGTTGCCGTTCAGGTTGGAGAAGTGGCTGAGCACGGTGCTGTGGCGGGAGCTCGTGTACGCGCCGAACCAGGTCGTGTAGCGCGGAGACGCCGCGGTGTGGGTGGAAAGGTAGCTGGGAGACGAACGGCCGTTAGCGCGTTGTTCGAGCCACTCCATCTCTATCGCGTGAACACTCACGAGTACGCGTTCGCAGCGTAGCTCTGAGCGGCGGGGGCCGCAGAGGCGAGCGCGCTCTTCTGGGAGGTCGAGCAGCCGCTGTACGTAGCACGCTTGGTGATAGTGGGCGTGGGGCGGGTAACAGCGAGCTTGCCCTTGACGGCGGCGACGTGCGTCTCAGTGTCGGCACGGATCGGGACGGCCTCGTTCGTCTCGGGGTCGACGAAGTGGAAGAGGTTCACGGGCTCGACGGTGTACTTGCCTGCACCGGGGAGCGTGAAGTTGTATGCAGCAGAGACTGTAGCGGGGTCGGTTCAGTGAACGCGCAGTGGAATTTGGTCATGGTATACTTACGGTCGTGTACGACGGAGACGGACTCGCCGGGCGCGAGAACGGTGAACGCGTTTTCGTTCGCGCTCTTAGCGACCTTGCCGGGAACGTACTTGACCTGTAGACGCACGGTAAATACTGTCAACAGAAATTACACGGAGGGCTTGTACGAACCTTGACACCAACGAAGCTCGGGCTCGCGCCAGAGTCAGTGGTGATGTCAAAGGTATTGGCCGGGAGCGCGTTGAGGGGGCTACGAGGGTCGTTGAGCAGCTTGAGGGTCTCGTCACCAGTATTTATGAGGGTGGTGGTAACCTTCAGGTTGTTGACACCATCGACGGCCTCGGGTCCGGAGACCTTAAGCGACAGTCCACGTTCGGCGGAGACCGCGACAGCGGAGGCAGCGAGCGCGACGAGGGCAGTACGGATAGCAGACGAGAACATGGCGTCAAGAGAGCGAGAGGTTCAACGAAGAACGGCGCGACTGGAACACGGAGGACCGGTGACCGAAGCTACATATGACCGAAACAGACCCTTTATACGGCGAGGCTTCGGTGGTACATTGAGGACGTTTGCGCCATCGTGCAAGCGAGGCCAGCACGTCCATGTTGTCGCATCGGGATAAGGGATCGAGAAGCATGCAGCGCACAAGCAATGTAGATGCCAAGACAGAGGTAACGCGTGATGGAGGCAACGATGTTCGGCAGAACCCTTCGAGCCTGTACGAGCTAGCGACGGCGGTCGAGCAAGAGTGTCGTCAAAGCAGGACATACTTGTAGGCCCGCGGTCCATAGAGTTGGCAAAGTCTTGCTGCCCAGGGCCGGAGTCATCATGTTTGGTGTCGACGCAGAATGCAGGGTACCCTCGTAGTACCTCACTGCCAAGGCACCTATGAAGGAATCGGAACCTGTCAAGCCACCGGAACCAGATGAATCCGTCGTCTAGAAGAATGTACCTGTAGTAACAGACCGGGCCTCGGACTCACGCAAGCTGCAATGATATGCCTGATGTGCATGTGCAGACCTGAGGCTTACCGCAGTAGTAGGGTCTATCGTGCATCTAATGCACATGTTTTCGATGTGCGTGCACCACGAGCGTTGCAGGCCGCAGGCCGATAGGCAACTGTTGTGTAGGCTTGGCAGTACGCCTCCCGCGCAAGAAGGACGATTCGGTCAATCGGAGGGGCGGGCAGAGCAAGAGACAAGCGTGGTGACTGCCGGAAGCAGATGGACGAGCACATGGAGTTCGATGCAGAGAACGTCCACCGGGCGCGCACGCCATCTTCGACTCTGTCCTTTACTTTATCACGACCACATGCATAGACAGGCCCTCATCATTCAGCTGACAACAATGCGCTCTGGTTCTTGTAGCGTCCCCGTCTCTTGTATCAGTATCTCCAAACTCACCTGGAGAAGCTTGCCGCCGATGCACATCCGCCAAGTGCGACCCTCGAGGTACACAACAAGTACACCTGACGGTCATGGGATCTGCAGCTCTGTTGGCGGGCGCTGGTCGCTGCATCATTCAGCAACGACTGGACCTCACGGCTAGCTCTCCCCTTCGCCTATCGTCGTCGCGGCTGCTTGGATGCTAAAGTCATCACTAGCCGGTATGCAAATAGTCCCAGTCACTCATGTCAACGTTGTGTATCAGTCGCCAACGAGCCACCATTGAATCCAGCTGTACAATATGTTGGCGTCATGCATGGGCAGCTGTTGACTTCGGCGTCCGCGCGCTGCTTCGATGTGCGATTCAGCGTGAATGCTGAGCGACATGGCAAAACGCTGGGCTCACGGAATTCATCCTCGACTTTATCAGCAGCTGCGTCCTTAGCTACTAAATCTCATTGGGATCGTTTCTTGTATGAATACATGGATGTTATCCCTTCCGTTCATATGTCTACACCTAATGCCACAATTCTATGAGTCTATCTCGAGTTCTAGAGCTACACAAATGGACCCGCCGTCATACCCTAGACCGTTCGCAGTGGTGGCGAGGGTCGTCATATCTCGTCTTGGTAGATGCCCCAGCCTATTCGATGCCCGCAGTTTTGCCTATGGGCACCGTCGCGCTTCGACCCGGCTATACACAATAAAGGGCAAGCGCATCCTGCCTGGAATCCCCCCGCGGCCTCGCCGTCGCCGACGCCATTGAGCATGAACGCACTCTCCTCCTTGACGTCGACAAGGCCCACAAGACCTTCCTCTCCGTGCTCTTCCTCTTCTTCCCACTCCAGCGAACCTTTATCCGCGAAACGTACGACCCGCGAGACACCGTTCCGCCAACTCGTCAAGTGCCGGAAACGGATAGACTGCAGACGCGCAATGCCAACCTCCCAGCCGCGCTCGAACTCGTTCTTGACAGCCTCGTACGTCTCGACGTCCAGCACGCCCGGAAAGCCTGTCGCGAGAGAGCACAGCACCGGCGCCGGGGGCAACACGCGGATCTTCTGGCCTCTCTTGGGTATCCGTCCCTCTGGAATATCCTTGCTGGGCTGCAATGCGCGCTCCGGAGAGGGGACGCGGAGCGAGATGGTAGCCGTAGCCAGGCCCCTGCGCCCGCGCCGGACTTTCTTGCCTGTCGCTGCCGCCTCCGTCGCGCTCTCTTGTGCGTAGTACGCCTCGGTCCAGGCGCGCAGCTTCTTCTCTCGCTCTGTGGCCCGCGCCACGCCTGCGAGAGCCATGGCCTCTCCCAGCTCGGCCCACTGGACGAACGGGTCTCCAGCATCGAGTTGGACGTCGATGCGTTGGCTGACGATGGGACAGCCGTCGAGGACAAGGACCCGCAGGTCTCTGAGGTGTCCGAGCAGCCCTGCGATGTCATGGCTGCCGACATTGCTCGTCGACAGGTCGAGGAACTCGAGGGCAGGAAGTGAATGCAAGGCCGAATGCAGATGCCGGGCGATTTGGCGTCCTGGGATGCGCAAACGGAAGTGTTTGAGGTTGTCCGCGATTGGAGATATGGCGAGCGTAGATAGAGGGTCTAGCCGGAAAAACACGAGAGGTTGTGCAAAGCCTGTCGGGGCGATTGAGGGGTCTAGGGGGTCTTGTACGATAGATAGGACGGGCAATGCTGGCTCTGGCCAACTGGACAATGCCAACAGGGTGGAATCAAAGTATGCACCCTTTTTGAGATGAGCATGGATCCACCGAGGCATCAAACTGGCTCTCACCTTCAGAAATTGATAGTAAGTGGCCCTTTGAACACTTCGCCCGCGACACATGAGCATAACGTCTTCGAACGTCGAAAGAGCACTTACTAAGGGCGGAACCGCATCGAGAGAAAGCGTAGCTGTTCTCGCGGTCTCTGGAAGATCTCCTCCAAGTGCTCAGGAGCGAAACTGGGACCAATGTAGATCTTCAAGGACGTCAAGGAAGGCAGCAAAGCCATCAGGTTCACGAAGATGTCCGCGTCGGCGATCCAGCTCTCGAATACGAACTCGCGCACACGAGCCGCGTCCACTGGGGCATGGCGGAGGCGACGGTATAGCTGGAACACTTGTTCTCCGTGTGAGAGATGTATCTTCTCGAATAGCAGGTATGTGGGAACCGGGGATCTAGGGATGGCTCTGCTGAGTGCGACGAGCGACTGCTTGAAGTCGTGCTGATCGAAATGCAAGACGATGTCGTGAAGTAACTCCCCAGGGAGGCTGTCCAGAGTAGGACCCATTACAGGGCTGTCAGGAGCACACTACAAGACTGAAAAGTAGACGAGTAGTATAATGTCAGGAGAAATGCGCCATGACGGAGTCAAGAAGAGCTGTGTCCTCTCTAAGTTTGAATCTCAACCACGCGCGCCCATGCTCTGCGAGCCTCCATACGAATCGCCGGTGCAGTGAGAGTAGGGTGTGAATACATTCCGATGTCTTATGTACTATACTACATGTGGGATATACGCTACATATTATGACCAGCAGACTAATCGCTGCGGTGAGTTGGGTAGAATCCATCATTCTGATATGAAAAACAGAGTCCACTGAAGTGCGAATGGCCAAATAATCGCATCATGAGGACACAGTCTCTCCGTCGTTCCCTAAACCGGCTATGGGAGTCGCAGAGGTAGCGATGGTCGGATCCGCCTCGTGATTATCCTTGATGTCCAGGTCCTTTCCGTCATCTAGTGCGCGGATTTGTACAACGTCACCATCCCTGTAGTGATATGCAACATTCAGCATCATGGTCTCGTCACATGCGCTGCGTGAGCCACACATACCTGATTGTGCCCTTGAGGAGCTTCTGCGCCAAAGGGAACAACACCTTCGTGCGCACGATACGCGCGACCGCACGTGCACCATAGATGTCCGAGTAACCTTCCTTCGCAAGCCAGTCCTTCGCACCCATGTCGACGTCGAGCGTAATCCGCCGCGGGCGTAGACGCTCCTGCACATCGTTGAGACGCAAATCGACGACCTGGAGGATGCTCTCTCGCGAGAGCTTGTTGAACACAAGCATCGAGTCGAGCCGGTTCAAGAGTTCTGGGGGGAAGTATTCCGCCGTGCGGGCGAGAACCTCGTCCCGTGCGTCAGGTGCGACAGCGCCCGTGACAGGGTCAGATGCGGAAGCATGTGCGAGGATGTCAGAGCCAAGGTTGGATGTGAGGCAGATGATCGTATTCTTGAAATCAACCTTGCGTCCCTGAGAGTCGGTGATGCTACCCTCGTCGAGGATTTGAAGGAGGATCATCGCGACATCCTTGTGCGCTTTCTCGAGCTCGTCAAGCAGAATCACCGCTGTGGAATTGTGTCACCCGATGAAGACGCCACGAAGTGTGCGGGGGTGGCTTACCGTATGGCTTGCGTCGAACGGCTTCAGTGAGCTGACCGCCTTCCTCGAAGCCGACATATCCAGGAGCTGCACCGATGAGTCGCGAAATGGTGTGCCGATCGTGGTACTCCGACATGTTGATGTTGATCCTACACAACGACTAGCAGTCAGCTGAAGCCCAAGGTGTTACCTTCAGAGCAACTTACAGTCCACGCGACTCGTCATTGAACAAGAACCCTGCAAGGGCCTTGCACAACTCGGTCTACAAGTTACGCGGTTATTTATCTAGCCAATGATGTACGCCAGGCTATTTGCCCACCTTGCCGACACCGGTTGGTCCAAGGAAGAGGAAGGATGCGACTGGGCGATTCGGCGCCTGAAGACCCGCACGCGATATGCGCACCGCATCGCTGACGGCTTCAACGACGTGATCCTGGCCGACCACTCGCTTCTTGAGGACATCTTCCATCTGTATGGACATAGTTGCAGATATCAGCATATGAGGAGCTCCATATAGATAAAGGAAGACACGCACATGTACCAATTTCTCCCGCTCGCCTTTTAATAGGCTCTGCACAGGGATACCCGTAGCCTTCGCGACGACCCGTGCGATGTCCGAGCTCGTTACTCTGTCATGCAGCATAGCGATGGGGCCCGCTGCGTCCTCACTCTCTCCACGCTCACCCGCGCCCTCCGCGGGTAGCTGACGCTCGAGCTCGGGAATTGTAGCAAAGCGCAAGCGTGACGCACGCTCGTATTGGCCCTGACGTTGTGCAATGTCGAGTTCGCGCTTTGCGTCTTCAAGGCGTTGCTTGACGTCCTTGATGCGGTCGAGGCGCGCGCGCTCGCTGTGCCAGATCTGCGTGAGCTGCGTAGCGTGTTCCCGCTTCTCTTTTAACGTTTGCTCGACCTTGGCGCGGCGTTCAGCAGAGAAGACATCCGTTTCATTCTTGAGACTCTCCCGCTCAATCTCGAGTGTCATGATCTCGCGATCGAGAGCCTCCAGCTCGTCGGGCTTGCTTTCTTGTGCGAGACGCAGTGCGGAGGCAGCTTCATCAACGAGGTCGATGGCCTTGTCAGGCAGGAAGCGATCGGATATGTATCGTGAGCTGTATACCGCGGCTACAGGGAAACACGTGAGGACTGATTCAACATGGACGCTGCTGGTACCTACCTGTGACAAGCGCGCCGTCAGAGATACCGACCCCATGATGTACTTCGTATCGAGGCTTGAGACCGCGAAGGATGGAAATAGTCGCCTCAACAGTAGGTTCGTCTATTTGCACAGGCTGGAATCGACGCTCGAGCGCGGCATCCTTTCCAATTGTGTTTCGGTATTCGTCCGCTGATAAACACCGTCAGAGTCTATGTACCTGAACGCCATAAGATAGACTTACGCGTCGTTGCACCGACAAGTTGAAGACCCCGAGCAAGGGCAGGCTTGATCATCTGGCCTGCGTCAATACTGCCCTCTGCCTTCCCGAGATTGAAAAGCGTGTCTGAATGTCGAGTAAGTATATCACGCCGACCATTTCGTAGCCAACAAGCCCTCACGAAGTTCATCAATGAAACATATAACGTTGCCTGCCTGAGGCCCTAGGGTCAGCGGAATAGATTGCTCTTGACATTGACCGGAAACATACCTCGTCCTCTATATCCTTGATGAGTGCCTTGAATTTCTCCTCGAACTGACCCCGGATGCCGGACCCTGCCATAATTGCGGCAAGGTCTAATGACAGTACCCGTTTGTTTTGAAGAGACTAAGTGGAGGCAAGGGTCGATTCCCGCATGGATCCAAGGCGTAGAGGCAGGAACTCACCTCTGGCACTTCCTTTGCGACAATACGTTGTGCAAGACCTTCAAGGATGGCAGTCTTGCCTACACCGGGAGGGCCAATTAGCTATGGTACGAGTGAGTATCCAGGAGCAAAGTTGCGACGATAGATGGCCTTACGACAGGATTAGACTTCGTGCGGCGAGACAGGACTTGAGCACGTCAGTATGCGAAGGCTCGTTGAGCAGACCCCAACTCACTCTGAATGGTTCTGCGAATCTCTGACGGTGATACCAGTCAGAGTGGCAGACTCAACGGCAAAATCTATTTACACACCTTCATCGCGGCCGATAGTAGGGTCGAGTTTTCCGCTCTTGGCGAGCTCCGTGAGGTCAACACTCTGATGAGAGGGGTGAGTACATTATTGCACTAGAAATCCATGTTGGAGAAGAGGTAGGCCAATGTACGAGTTCAATGCACCACATGTGGGGAGAGCAATATATACGAGTCACACGCCTTGCGGAATGGTAGAGGAACGAAGGGTGGGGGAAGCCGAAGTATTGAAACTCACGTATTCCTTGAGGGCGTCACCTTTCTGGCGCTGCTGACCCATGCTGAAGCCAGGGAAGCCCCCTGCTCCTCCTCCGGGTGGCCCTTGTGCATATGAGCGCATAAAAACAAGTGGTCCATTCGCAATGGTAGGCCATGGTGAGACGCGGGAGAGGGGAGCTCTGCGGGGAAGTGCGGCAAGCACACGCCGGGACGTGGGGCGGATAGATGGTGATGGCGCAGAAAACCGTGCCGAGGCTACTTGTTTTCGGAGCATGAGGGGAGGGAGAGATTTTCCAAGAAGAGATCGGATGGCAAGAGCAAGCAAGAGGGCAGACAAGAGAGAGCAGCAATTCCGAAAAGCCCGGCCTCCTCATGTACTCCTCCGACGCGATCACGTGTCTCCGGCTCAAACTGGAATGCGCGAGAATCCCCTCCACCTTCCCTTCGACTCTTACACCGTGAAAGCGCTGTGTTAGTCTGGGAAATGCATCAATGTTCTACAGGCTGTAATACTACGCACTGTCATATTGGAAAACACGTCTGCCTTCCCTGGCTGAGGGGCCAGGGCTGTGCGATGCGGACCTTATCACTCTGTAGTAGGTACTGTACTTCGGTTGTAAAGTGCTCATGAACATCTTAAAGAGGGTATTCTTGGAGGAGTTGTAGGTGAGCGGGTACGCATCAGTCGCATGTGCAACAACTAGAACAGGCGCGCGCTCGACGCGGCTACAGAGCGCCAGTAAGTTACAAGCATACCCAAAGAACACGTCGAGGCACCTCGTCATCAATGACCGGCAGATGAGGGGAGATGATGGTATCTTATTGAATACATACAGGGACCGTACAGGACATTACACACGTACATTCAAAATAACGAGACAGTGGCAAGCTAGTATTCACAGCACATCTCCGAGCCTCACTCAGTCCCCGGCTTCCACTCCGAATCGAGCAGCTGGATCCCCCGCCTGCCCAGTTTGCGCTTCCAATACTGCATCTCGCCCTGTACGCCCGCGTGCTGTGCGCGCTCCGACATTCCGCCTCTGAGCCACTTCACGTCGCGCGACCTGACGATGCGCAAGTCCGGAAGCTTGGGCAACAGTCTCTCCAGGACCACCAGAAAATCGGATGTTGGTCGGGCGACGGATAGGATCTTCAGATGATGTTGCTGGGCGGCGGTAAGCGTGAGCGAGGGGAGCGGCAGCTCAAGCGAGAGGTGTTGAAGCGAAGGACATGTGTCCAGCAGCGTGATGGGAGTAGGAAAGAGAGCGGTCGGCCATTGCTTGACGGTATGCAAGTACAGGGAGGTGAGGTGCTCTCCGTGCGCAGAGATAAACGGCGACATCAGTGACGAAGGGATGTGATTATCGTCATAGGGTGTGAGCTTGAGACGTCGGAGTGCTGGTAGAGGCGAGTGAAGGAGTGCGTACAGTGCGGGAGATGAGGGCATAGATAATATGGACAGTCGACTGAGAAAAGGTAGGTGCAACGGCTGGAAGTGGGCCGAAGGAGGGGCATTGTCTTGACTGACGAGCAACTCGGTCATGTCGACGCCTGTCCCTGATATCTCGAGCTCCTCCAGACGCGTACACGTTCGAAGTAGCCCAACGAAGGGATCCTCTTCGTGTTGCAGGGACGTCCTGAGCTGTATACCCTTGAGGATGCGAAGGTTACTCGCGCCGTCACGGTCGGCCAGACTAGATAAGGCCCGACTGCTTAACGTGCATCGAGGGTCGACCATGAGGGTGGTCATGAACGGTACCACGCGCAAGATGGTGTTTATAAGAACGTCCATAAGGAAGGCATCGTCGGAGGACTTCAGACACAGGGAAGACATGTCCAGAGTCTGAATCCATCGTCCCGGTGCGGAGTAGGGGATACGGCGAATGGAATCCCATTGTTCATCGGCGGTATGAAGGCGCGCGGTGAGCTTCGCGAGAACTTGAAGCGATGGGATGTGTATGTGTGCATAGAGCAACGGAAGAGCAGCAGCCTGGTCAAACAAGGTCATCAACATACTCGTCGATACTGTAACGCTACGGTTACTCACATGAATGTCCTTCGATATAAGCAAGAGCCCTAATCTCAAGGCAGACGCGCTTGTTCCCTCGAAAGACCCTCCTGGATCATAGAACGCAAACGCATTCTCGATGATCTGCGCCCACACTTCGGAGGGAAGGGACTTGAGCGGCGGTTTGGACGGCAGAAGCGGCAGCAGAAGCAAGCTGCTCGGTGTTCGCGCAAGCGGGCGCGGCTTCAGCCACACCGGCTGGGGATTTGCAACGACGGTACTCATGGATATAGCTCGACCCAGGTTGTGTCAGACCATAGTGGTGTGTCGGGAAAAGCTGGAGCCTGAAGGGGAGATGAGACTGACGAGAGGGTCGGTAACGCCATGAGTCGTGTTGTGGTCGTGAGATACGACTTGCGTTCGGACACTATGCCGTCCAAGTCCGAGGCGCCCGTAGGCTCCCCGCACATCCGTGGTCCGGAAATGCACCCCCGAGGGGTTCAAACACACGAGCTCCGAGGCGGCCCGCTAACAAGCTCTGACTACACGAGATGATGCACGTAGTGTAGTACGATGCACACATGTTGGGCGGTACTTAGAGTTCGCACAAAAATCACGAGCGTTCGGAGTCTGAGTCAAACAGGCTTTCCATGATCTAGATCCTACAGAATCAATTTCTTGCATGGGGACTCAGTTGGCGATGATGTCGCCACCGACGACAAATCAACATTCTTCGATAGCGTGGACGTTATCGCCCCACTGGCGAATGAGTATTCTCAGGCAAGTACCTGTAAGTACCAGCTTCAAGATGGTACTTAAGGTAGGGTGCACCGCCACAGCACTCATGCTTGGTGGCGCCGAACCCGCCATAAGGCTTTCAGGTGGACACGATCGCAAGGATCGATCAGGCTCGTCGCGGGAGTCGTCGCGGAAGCAGTGAACTTTCAAGGGACGTCAGAGCGAAAATTCTTACCGCGTCAGCATGGACCAGTCTATTACCAAGATGTCATGCACGAAATATCGCATTGAACTTTGAGCAGGACAGAATAGTGTATGTCCCATGCGCTGAACAATAAGTGAGCATGCCGCTTGACTATGAGGTGAGAACATACTGACTGCCATTGCCCCTCAAGTCGGAGGCTTTGCCAATATATCGCCCATTTCCTCCAGAAACTTGTCATAGTCGTCCTTCGGCTTCGCAGAGATCACCTTCGCAGGCTGCGTGTCCGCCTTTGCCTTCTTTGGCGGGGGTGCCCCGAACGTGTGCTGAAGTGTGCTCAGCAGATCTGGCCGTGCAGCAGGAGCAACCTCGTCTTCATCCTTGTCGTCCGCGGCATCGACAATGGGAGCGGCGTTTACTTTGGACGCGCCTGCACCAGGCTTCTTCCTCTTGAGTGTCGATGGTACGAACGCGGTGGCCTCCTTCTTGAAGTCACGTAGCTGCGGCTCAGCGGAGATAACAGCGGAGACAGTAGGTCCGGATGTCGATACCGATGCCGATGCCCCTAAACGCACACCGCCCGAAGTAGCTTTCTGGGCTGGTGGACCACCCGCACGGGATGCACGATGCGCTTGGTATGTCTGGTGTGGTACGGAGGAGAGGGGATCCTGCATCACACCAATATCTGTGCCGCGTCGTGGATAGAATCCTGGAGGGGGTTGGGGCATGGGTGGGTGCATATGAGTTGGAGGAAAAGGCGGAAATCCGGCAGGAGGTGGTGGAGTAATTCCTGGTTGCGATGGTCCCGAAAGCATTGGAAATCCTGGTGGTGGAGGTGGGGGTAAGGGCATGGGCGTAAACCCTGGCGGAGGAGGTGGGAACATAGCGCCTGGGGGAAAGGACATCACAGCAAGTCCCGGCGGTGGAGGTAGGGGATGAGCAGCGGAAGGAAGGGGTGGTGCGCCTGGAAAGCCTGGGGGTGGCGGGAGAATAAAAGGCATACTTGGCGGCGGCAAAGAATCAGATGGAGGATGGCTCTGAGGAAGAAGCGTGGGGGGAGCTTGAAGATACATCCGCGTTAAACACTGGAACGAGGCTCAGAAGACAGTAGGATATACCTTCTTGACCTGGCCTGGGAGGAGGAGGGCCTTCCGGCATAGGTATATCATCATCACTATCGTCTGATTGCTCCTCTTCTGGAGGTGGCCCCTCGGGCATCACAATATCGTCGTCTGGGTGATGCTGTGTAAGCACTGGGACGTGTTACAGCGGCGAGAGACGCACCGGACTCATCCTCTGCTCCGCTGTCAACTTCGTTGGGCAGAAGTGCTGTGTGCGAAGGGTTAAAGGGTATGACGGTATCCCAAGCCTGATTGATACGCACCTCGCTCAACGTAGGGCTGACCAGGGGGCGGTACGCCAAACGGATTATACACTGGGTCATAGTATATACTACGCTCAGGGTGCCGTGGGAGACCGTTCTTCTTGAACAAGTTCCGTGTCTTAGGTTTCATGCTGTCATCCGCCTGCGTCTCCCCTCGATGCTCCGCAGGCTTGCGGGACCTAAAGACCAACTTGCGCTGTTCAGGATGCTCCTTGACATACTCTTCTTTCTTCTTGTTAACCTTCTCTAGTTCAGTCTTGAGTTCCGCAAGCCGCGACTTGTCTGAGGCGGATGGGTCTGACACAGACTCTAGCTTCTCAATTTCATCCTCAATGTCTGGTCATGGAAAGTGTCAGGCGTCGCAAGGAAAAGGCGGGTGCGTGTGTACTCACCTCGTGTGTCTTTCTTTACCAGTGCAAAATCTCTTGTTTTTGCACGATCCGCCTTATTCTACTGCACGAAATGCCAATGAGCTTGTGCACGTGTGGTGTAGACATTGCGCATGCTTGCCTTCTTGAGTTCCTTCTTCCTCTGCGCCTTCCCTGCATTAGGATGTAAGTCGCGCGGCAAAATGTATACGCTGATGTGGCGCACTAAATGCATCCGCGGGATTCGCGGTCTTGCCCTTGGCCATTCTGCAGGATGAGTGGTGCGGAGACGGTGTTCGCAAGTAAGCGCCACCCGACCGAGGGGAGTTGCCGATTCGGGAGCGATGCACGTGGGCGGGAGGGCCAGAGAGTCATGTCGTGCATGACCTCTCTCTAACGCCCTCGGTAAGCTTCCTCTCTCAGGAAGCCCAGCCAGTGCCTATCGCCCTCCTCGACCTCCGTACTCAGTTGCAGTCACTCTGCTTTCTTTTCTTGTGTCACCATCACCAACTCGACCGGGAGGACTTAACTGTCTTGTCTCTGTCTCGCCATGATCACCCCTACTGCTACGCTTCACTCCACCAACGCCAACCAGGCCAAACGTGCTGGAAAGGCCACCGGCCAATCCCTCAATCATCTTCTCAACTTCTCGCTACCGCCTAGACAATCCCACTATAATCAGAGTATCCCCCGTAGGGCGAGGAGAACCGGTAACCAACATGGTATATGGAATAAGGAACGTGAGTAGACACCCCTCTCGGTAGCCATAGCCCGTGTAAATCGCCCTTGCGTATCCATCAGGTTTCGTCAATGCTCAGTATCGCTTCGTAATGAACCCCACGGGGGACTATACCGTGCATTTTGCGGATCCGGACATGTACGCTCGATTCTGTTATCGGCATATCTCTAGTACTAATCCACATCTCAGTTACTTCCAATGGCATGATATCCTCCAAGTGATCATTCCTAGGGGTCACCATCTATCTTCTAGCTCACGGGCTCAGCAATCTGAAGATGCAGGCATATTGACATGTCCCATATGTCTTTCTCCGCCTACTGCCCCGCGGATGACTAAATGCGGGCATGTAAGTACCCCTTATTTCCCCGCGGTGATTGCTGTTAATTCGCTACCCAGGTTTTCTGCTATCCCTGTATCCTTCACCTCATCAGCACCTCTGACCAACCCAAATGGGTTCGGTGCCCCATTTGCTTCGACTCGGTCAACGAGCGGCAGCTTAAAGCCGTCAAATGGTTGGACGAGTTGTCACCTCTCGAAGAAGCGGAAGATACTCCCTCTGGAGGATCCTCGTCTTCGGTGACACTAGACCAAGAATTGTCGTCTATTCCTCGACCAGGCTCCACGGTTCGGATGCGTCTGATCCAACGACCTCAGATCACCACTCTTGCACTCCCTCGGTCGTCTACTTGGCCTTCTGACCTGCTGCCACCCCATCAAGCGCCATACCATTTCCTTCCGGATGTCTTCGCCTTCTCCAAGTTTATGCTGGCAACCCCTTCCGACCTGGTCCAGGACTTGTCTAAGGACTTGGACGATCTTGCAACAGAGAGGCGATTGCTAGCCGGGATGGGTGAGGATTTAGGCACTACATTCATCGATGCCGCGGATGCGAAGGTACGACATCAGATTGAGAAAGCCGCTGCACTGGATACGCCACACCTGCGCGAGTCCATAGAAACGGCTCGACACCTGGCCCAGCGGCTCCAGGATCAGTCAGTGCGCGACCGGCAACGGAAAGAGGAATATACTGTTGCTCCCACGGTCCCTCCAGAGGAAGTTCCTCAAGCTTTCCTTGCAGCGCAGGGGGTGGGCTACACTGCGTCGCTTCCTGCTCGAGAGTCTGCGCCCACGCCCGCGTCTGGGCGCAACGTTCGCCAGCGGCGGAACTTGAACCCACCTCCTCCGTCCACATCGACGTACTACTATTACCAGGCAGCGAGCGGAAGGCCGATTTTCTTGCATCCACTGGACATCAAGATCCTATTCTCCCACTTCCACAGCTACGCCGCCTTCCCGGACGCAATCACCGTCCGCGTGGAGTCGTACACTGAGAGCACGGTGAATGACGACCTTCGTAAGCGCTGTAAGTATCTCGGCCACCTCCCCGAGGGCGCCGACGTCGTCTTCGTAGAGGCGGACCTCGATGCCGTCGTCGGCCCAGACGGCCTCCGCCCGTTCGAGGGCGCGCTCAAGCTCCGCCGCGCGCGGCGCAAGGAGAAGGGCCGGCGGGACGACAAGGCGCGCGCCCGCGCGGAGGAGCGCGAGAAGGAGCGCCTCGCACACACCTACCACGAGTTCGGGATCGCGCCCGCGTTCGCGCTCCCCGTCGACCTGGATGCCCCTCCGGAGCCGTCGCCCACGGCCGCAGAGCAGGAGTCGCCGTCAGCGCTCCCGTCACAGCCGGAGCCGTCGGGTGCGTGGGGTGCCCGGAGCTTCGCGTCCGCGGCGCATGCGGCGCAGAGCCTCGAGCTCGGGCCGAGGCATGCGCCCGTGCAGACGCGCCAGCGCGTGGAAGACGAGTGGGAACTGGACGTGGCGTTCCACGAGCTGGAGCAGCGGAGCACCAAGAGCGGCGGAAAGAAGCGCGGCAACCGCCTTGTCGTTCTCGGGGGCGGCGGCGGTCGTCGTGCTCGTTGAGCAGCAGTCGGTGTGCTGTCAACTGCGCAGACGTTTCAGACGGCTGCAACGACGGGATGGCGAGCGGACAGCGCGGCGTTCCGGCGGGCAGGGCGATTCCGTGGGATGGCCCAACTCGTGGCATTGTACATGTATAGCGCACTCACTGTCAGGACCATACCTATCCTTTGTAGCAACAGTCATAAATATACTCTCGCATCGCACCAACACAGCACAGCACCTGGCGCGTGGCCCGATCGACTGTGCTTTCTCAGATCCTCGAACTTCCGAGACGTCTGGTCGCGGCCTGCGCAGCACAGCTTGGAGCGCGTTGGTGAGATGCACAATGTGCACGGTGCGACAACAGCGCACTGCGTGGATGACCAAATGACGATTATTGATTCCTGAAGTACGGAGTATAGCACACAAGGGGGCAGCCGGTCTGGGCGCGGGGCAGAAGCAAACGAGCAGGAAGAGATAGATATAGCTAGCGACAACAGGGTGGGGTAGCGCGGACACGGAGGGGTAAGTAGGTAGCTACGTACACGATGGGAGCGTGCGAGCAAGCGGCGCGCGGACGTCGCACACTGCAGACCAGCAACGCAAGAGGGGCCCGGGTCCAATGTTCGTGACTTCTCATGACATGTACAGGAGAACGGAGCAAAGCGTGCGCAGCAGCTGGCTTCAAACAATTTGTAGGTAATTCGAGGGTGCGACTGAAGTCGATGGGGGAGCCGAGAGTCAATTAGCGGAGAGAGAAACGTGTAGGGGCAGGACTTACTTCCGATACTCCCGTCCGCTTTCCTTGCCTGCCACCACTTCCCGTTTTTGTCGAGGATCTCAAGGAGGTCGCCCTTCGCGAACGAGATCTCATTCGGATCATCGGGTGATGCGTCGTCTGCAATGCAAAAGTCCCGACTCTCCTTTGAGCGCAGCTCACCGATACACGACATGGCGCACACGCACATTTGTAGAGCGCCTTCGCGCGGTACTGGTGGCCGTCTGGACTGACCAAGCTTGCGTCTGCTCCCGCACTCCCTGGCGTACCGGGCGCGGCAGGACCGCCGCCAGCACCGATACCTGCGGCGCCACTGCCCATGAGCGGGGACGCGGGGCCAATGCTGCCATCGTTGCCGCCGATCGACCCTAGGCCACCGCCGTTGCCCAAGTTGTTGACGCTGCCCGTCCCAATGCTCCGCCCCGCGCCCTCGCCGCTGTCGCCCCGGAAGCTGCCCGTGTTGCCGATGGGCCCAGTCACGCTTCCGCCCATTTTAGTGTCGTACATGGGACCGATGCCGCCGGCTGCGTATCCTGCGGTGTAGCCGTTGCCGCCCATGTTCATCATGGAGGTCGTGCGAGTCGCCCTGCGACGCCGCGAGGGCGGAGTGAGACCACCCGTGCCAAGAGAGTTGAAGACATGGAACATGAGCGAGTCCTCCTCGGACGTGAAGTAAAGCACCCAGAGAATGTCGACCATGGCGAGGATGAGCCAGCCGGCGGCCATTGCGTCGAGGGAGGCGGAGTTGGTGAAGATGCCTTGGTTGACTCCGATGACGGCGAAGACGATGGCGATCGAGCCGAAGGTCGCTATTTGGAATCGGTGCATGGCGATGGAGTTGGTTGCGAGCGTGTGTAGGACGCCGAATATAAGACAGAGCTGGACGAATATGGCGAACCATAACACGCCGACCCTGTTGTTCCCGACTGTGGACGATTGAGAACGAGAGAGAGGAAGATGGGGGAGGGAGAGACTCACGTTGTGCGGTGGCCACTGCCTGGCCAATGAATGCTACAAACCATCCGATCTATGGCGGGAGAGCGGGGTATTAGAGGAGCGACTCGGATGAGAGGTGCTGCATGGTGCTTACCACAGCTAGAATGGTAGTGAAGAGGAAGAGGTAGTGGGTGAGGATTGGCGTGAAGTCATAACCTTCGCTCCCGCGTGGTGGCATTTTGAGCAGCAGGGAGGTATTCGGAGACGAGAGAGGGAGAGAACGGTGATGTACGGAGGAAAGGAGGGGTCGCCCAGAGAGGGACTTGGTTCAGGAGCAGCCTCAGGCGAGTCGTCCGCAGCGGAGTGAGTTGAACGCACAACGGCCGTCACGCTCCCCGGCACAACGCCCGCCTCAGCGTCACACGGCTCCGGCGTCTGTTCGCTCTCACGCACGCGTGCCGTCACACAGTCACTCTTGCCCCTGCTCTTGCTCTTGCTCTGACCCTAGCACTACTCACCCACGCGGACGCCTCCGCCCAGTCTCTCCTGCCCGCTCAATTTAACTACGTATTCTTCCCAACGTCGCCACGGCGAACCTCGACCTCTCCGTCCCATCCCCTCAGCAACCTCTGTCGAATCCCCACGCCTGCCATATTCGCAGCTGCGCACCGGTTTCGTCCTTCCAAGACGACCCGGGCTTGTCACAAGATGCCATCCGCTGCTTGATAGTACTCCACCTAGGCCCTCGGTGTGCGCTTCTGCGGTCTCCCTCGTGTCGGAGATCTTCCGTCTCAAGCCTGTTCTAATCTTGTCTGGCCTGCACTGCGATATGTCGCGCACAGGACCAAGTCCATTTCCTGCTGGTCATCGCCATGTAAATGCACAAGTGGACGTGACTATCACTCTAATCAGAATATGATCTTCGTATCAGTCGAAGTCGGCTACGAGCACCTTCCCGGCGACGATGCGTGGATAGAACAACCATAATATATCAGCGTGCCACTGCATTGCTAAGGGCCTCCCCCCTCTCGAGGTAGAGACCCCATTACACGATCTTTTGTGTCATGACGGACGGCCGGTTTTCAAGGAGGCATTCGTCGGTGTGGGAATAGTACGAGGCGATCGAATATAGTGTGCGTTCTGTGCGATTATCGGGGGAACACACTCGGTGCTCGGTCCATCTATGCCGCGATGCCTGCGTCGAGTGACGGCTGAATTACAGATATAAGCCCGCAGTCCAGGTAGTAGTATACATCAGAGCGTCCGTTCCACTCGCAGGACAAAAACGTTGAACATCGTATCTGTATTCCATGCTCATCCTTTGACATGAATGACCCGACACTGACCGACATATTGTGACATTGCCGTTCGTTCAATGTCCATGTGAGCCGATACGAGTCAAATCGAGCGCGAACGACTAAATGAAGCAGCTACACCATTCGCGGAACGGTCTCCGTTCAGCAGTACTTGCGTATGAAACAGGTGTCATACCAGGAATCTCACCAAAATATGCCACAGAAACTTCAGAACACAAGAGTGGGCGTACATGACGAGTTCTCGATGGTCGTTGTGTGTCCGGATCTGCACCTAAGAACATGCTGTAGCTTGCTACGAGGAATCAGTAAGTGTGATACGTCCCTACCATCCACCCTCCGATATGTACCATCTTGCCTGTATGTATATTACGATGACACAACGCCCGACGGTACAGCTGAACCACAGGACGTAGTCTCAGATGGCACTGTAGAGCGCTTGCGGCCTGGAGAATGGATCATCGGAATGACACACCGCGCCGGGGCCGGAGGCCGGATTGGGTGAGCAGCACGTGACCTGCTGCCAAGGCAGATATTTAGGGTTTGTCCGCCAGAGTCCGCATCCTTCGATCCGGGGCTCTCTCCCATGTTTTGCTCAGGAGCTCGCACTAAGCAGTGGGAATTTCTAAGCGGCACGTAGCACATTGTGCGGGTCAATGCGTCCGAGGCTGCTATCGCTCCGATGGATATGGGTACGGCAAGGTCCCCCCTCGCATACGTGGCATGCGCGACTGCAAGGCTAGGGGCACCGCATACGATTGGTGGGTCCAGCGAAAAGCTTGGGACGGTTATGATGACTAGCGGCCGAGGGTCGCGACCTAAAACGAGGCTTACGACGTCGCGATCACTCCCTCGGCGCCGCCGGTGCAGCGCGTCTTCTCGCACTCACATATGATAAATGCCCGATCCAAGCGGGCAACGCTCCTGCGTACCATAACCGTATAACCAAGCCTGCACCCGCTCCCGCTCCCGGAAGTCAAATTTACGACCTCCTCTCTTCAGTGTCGCCCTCATAACTGCAGTGCCTCCTTGGCCTTACGTCTCAATGCGCCTTTGCGCCTGCCTGCGGACATGAACACCACCGCCGCCTCGCGAACAGCCACTGCGCAGTCCGTATCGCCCATCCTCACCTCCGTAGCGGTCTTCGAGAACGGCGCACTCCAGGGCTGCTGCCCTGTTGCACGGATGTTCGAGTTGGTCCGCGCCGCTCTTCGACTCGCCTTGATAGCCAGCGCGAGTGTGGTTCTGGCCTTGTCGGGCATGATTGTGGTGCGTCTTTCTCCATGTGCATTTTGGAAACGGAACCCACTAACAGGTGTACAGAGCGTGGTCGCTCTCTTACGACAGACATATGAGCGTTGGCTAGGGCTCAGTCACCTGCCTCACACCATCGGACTCCAACATGAGCCGAATTCATTTCCTCTTCGTGACCGTGACCGCTCCGCGAGTCGTGACCGCAGGTCACCATCTCGTATTCGATCTCTGAACATGTCCCGGTCATCTAGTTCCAACAGACACGATGGGGAACGCACGCCACTGCGCTCGTCTCCCGAACCCATGTACTCCACTGAAGAACGCCACCGCGGTCCTTCAGCCCTCATACAACGAAGGGTCCGGCGGCAGCGTGATGCTATATTTCCGACTCTGGATCTACCCTCAATGGATTCTGCCATGGAGGCTGTTGAATCGTCATCACTTCCCATCGCACGCCCTCCCTTGGATGTCTTGACCGACGCTGCCAGCAAGAAAGCTGTGCGGGCGCTTTCATCCCCTGCTCAGCTTCACACCGACTCTTCGCCCGTGCATTCTACGGACTCGTCCATCGCTTTAGATTCTACGGAAGAGATAGCCAAGCTGGAGCGATCACCGTCACACAAACATGTACTACAGTGTTTGAAGGATCACCACAACCAATGTGAGCCCCCCAGGTTTTCTGCATATATATCTTCACGAGCTCAACAACTTCGATGACCAGTCCGTGAACGCTGTCTTGTACGCGTGCCCAGTCCGCCGAATGCAAAGCCTGTGAAGCAGGCTCGGCGTACGGATCCGTATGAAGCGCCTTACTACTTCCCCACCCCCCTGTCTCCAGACGTGGACATCTACGTGCAACAGGTCCGCAGCGAACGACAGGCGTCTCAGGTCACAGACACCATCACCTCTCGCCAACACCGGGACAGTGTCTCCCAGTCGCCCCGTACTTCACCAAAGTCGACTGAACATTTCCTTCCGCCAATTATCCCAGAACATCCTGTGCAAGAGCTGCAAGAGCCGGCCGCCCCGCCTGTGGAGCCGAGACTTGACACTCCAACACGACTGCCACTTCGCGAGAAGACTCACAGGTGGTCGTGGCACTTGCCGCACATCCACAGCAAGGCTCATCATGACGAGCCGGAGAGGCGGGAGGGTAGTCAAGGGGGAGCTCAGTCAGCGTTGCCGGCAAAGTTTTTGTTTCGACACCATAGACGGTATGTGCCACAGCATCTCGATTACGTGACCGACATCTGAACTTTGTAGGCGCCACGGTACTGCCAGTGAAGATCTCAGGGACAAGCCGACCTCGGTCCCTCCTCGAGCATAGACGGCATCTTGCATAGCGCCTACTACAATATTCCTGCATGCTATTTATCTGTAACTGCACGTCCCCGGCATTGCATTGCGTTGAATCAATCTACATCACCCAGCACTCTACTCCGCCACGCCACTCCTTTATCATTTTTGACTACCAGGCTGCTTGTTCTCTGGTATCAACATCGACCCGTCTCTACCCGTCTGACAAAATAACTTATGTACTGTACTGTACGAACGTGTTGTTGCTACTGTACAATCGAATACATATTGTCATCATCAGAAGTTGCGCGATGAAGGCCAGGGTCCTGGCAATGGAAATGTTTCAATGTACATGAGGTCAAAGACGCAATCGGGTCCGGGTATCAGATAAGATAAGATGAGAACGAGAGCGATGAAGAGGCGGGCGGTTTGGGGACTTGCGCTGTGAACGCGGTGAGTTGCAGAATCATCGAAGCGAGCCTAACCGACCGGCCGGACATCCCCCCGCACGATGGAACCAGGGCCCTCAAACGTCTTGCCTTCCGACCGTCCTCTCCGTCCTCGCACCCATTCTCGCAATCGCACCCCTCGTCGACCGACCCCCAGCGACGACCCCGCGGCGTCCCTCACTCAACCCAACTCCCCTCCCCAATACAGACTCTCAGCGCCCTCTCCCCGAGCGGGGTCTCTGCCACAGTTTCTCAACAGCCACTCCACACGCGCGAGCGCCCCATCCTCGCCTTCGCGCACCCGGTCGTCCCGGAAAACACCCCAACCACCCCTCAGCCCGCACGCGCACATCCTCTCGATGAGTGCCACCGACGGCGGCGGTCCCGCTGGCACGCCTGTAGGAGAAGCTGGAAGGGCGTTGAACGTGTCCGATGCTCTCGGCTATCTCGACGCGGTCAAGCAGCAGTTCCAGGACAAACCGGACGTGTACAACCACTTTCTGGACATCATGAAGGACTTCAAGAGCCAGGTGTGAGTGCTCCTTCTGATCCGTCCTGCCCTTCCACCTGCTGTACTCGGCCGGGTGGCACGCATGAGTGTCACGAGCTTCTATCTGATCATCCTTGTCCTCATTCTGCCATCTTGTACGCTGCAGGATTGACACCCCCGGGGTCATCGAACGCGTCTCCATGCTCTTCCACGGGAACCCCTACCTCATTCAAGGGTTCAACACATTCCTCCCTCCCGGGTACCGCATAGAGCTCAACAACGACCACTCGGACACGATCACCGTGACCACGCCCTTGGGCCAGATGACGCAACGAACGACTATGTACGGCATGCCCACACTCACGCGCGACCCCGCGGTTGCCCCAGGAGGCGCCCCTCCGTACCAACCCCCCTTTGGACTTGCCCCTCCACCAGTCCTTCCAGTCGGCATCGGGAACGGCTCGCGCCCCGTTACGCCCATACCCATACACGGCCACCCGCCGCCGCATATTGTAGCGGAAATGCAGGGCTTGCGGCCGCCATTGTCGCACTCCCCAGGCATCCAAGGCGGGCGCGAAGACAACAGCGCGGTGTCGATGCTGAACAGCCTGAACGCACGGCAGACAGACAAGCAGCCGAACGGCGAGTTCCACCACGCGATCAACTACCTGAACAAGATCAAGCTGCGCTACCAGGACGACCCGGAGACGTACAAACAGTTCCTCGAGATTCTGCAGACGTACCAGAAGGAGCAGCGGCACGTGCAGGATGTGAGCGATCTCTTCTTCTTTGTGCTGGGGCGCCCGGTCCGTTCGGCTAAGATGCTTTCTCGCTCACGCCCCCCACTCGTAGCAGACGCAAGTGTATGCGCAGGTGCATATGCTGTTCAAGGACGCGCCCGATCTTATGGACGAGTTCAAGGACTTTTTGCCGGAGGCCGCTGGGCCGTCTACACATTCGCAACCATTCATAGGTATCCTACCTCAACCCACGGCGGGCCCAGGTATGCCAGGTTCGGCGGGACGGCCTGAACCTCCTGCGCCAGAGAAGGGCGGCGCAAAGACGCAGGGTAAACGGCGAAAGCGGGCAGAGAAAGAGCCAGCTGCTCCGCAGAAAGGTGGTGGCGGTCGGGTGAGCATTGGAGCGGTCTGTACATGCGAGTGGCTCACTTCTCACCTCATGAATGCAAGGCTGCCAAACGAGCAAAGACAACCCAGAAACCGGACACCGCTTCTCCCAAATTCTCGCCATATCAGGCCCCTCCCTCCCCTCAACCGGTCAATGTGCACATCCATCCGGTGATGGCTGCGCCGATGCACCCGCCCGGCCCGCACCCCATCCGCCCAGCAAGCGTCGGTCCCGGAGCGCCCGCACCGACCGCAAACGAGGAGTTCGTGTTCTTTGACCGCGCGAAGAAGGCGCTCGAAAATGGCGGGACGTACGACGAGTTCTTGAAGCTGCTCAACCTGTTCTCGCGCGACATTATCGACACGAGGACGCTCATCGACCGCGCAGAGGTTTTCCTTGGCGATGGCGAGCTCATGGCGCAGTTCAAGGACCTCCTCAGCTGGGACGACCGGCTTGGGAATCGCGACGAGGGCCCGCCAGGGAGCCTTCGCACGGGGGCGCCAGATTACTACACTGCGCGGCCACCTGACGACGGGCAAGGTCCTAGCTACCGACGGCTACCTGACAGTGTGAGTGGATCCCGTCCCGTCGCCCGGATAGACGGTCTCATGACGCGCGGCGCGGCTTGCAGGAGGTGCGGCTGGCATGCTCGGGACGCGACCGGCTCTGCTGGTCGGTGCTTAACGACGAATGGGTGTCGCACCCGACGTGGGCCTCCGAGGATGCGGGCTTCATGACGCACAAGAAGAACTCGTTCGAGGACACACTGCACAAGAGCGAAGAGGAGCGACACGAGTTCCAAGTGCACATCGAGGCGCTCACGCGTACGATCGCGGTGCTCGAGCCGCTCGAGGCACGGATCGACGGGATGACGGCCGAGGAACGCGCCGCGTTCCGGTTGAAGCCCAACCTTGGCGGAATGTCGCGCACGGTATACGAACGCATCGTGAAGCGAGTCTACGGCTACGACGCGGGGAACGAGGTCCTGCGAGCGCTCCAGGAGACGCCAGCAGTGGCGGTGCCCGTGGTGCTCTCGCGGCTCCGACGCAAGGACGAGGAGTGGCGGCGGGCGCAGCGTGAGTGGAACCGGACGTGGCGGGAGATCGACGCAAAGAACTTTTACAAGGCACTCGACCACCAGGGGATCTCGTTCAAGCCCAACGACAAGAAGAACATCACCGCGAAACACTTTGTGCTCGAGATCGAGAGCGCGAAGGCGGCGCAGGCGAAGGAGCGCGACCGTGCCGCGGCGAGCTCTTCGAGCGGATCGAGGGGGTCGTCATCTTCGGGAAGCGTTCCGCTACACTCGCTGGGGTACCAGTTCGAGTACGCGTTCGAGGACGTCGGGGTGCTGCACGACGCCATCAAGCTCGTCTTTACGTTCCTCGACCACTCCCCACAACAGTACAGCCAGGCAGAACGGCGTGGAATAGAGCGGTTCCTCCGGTCGTTCATCCCGACTCTGTTCATGCTCCCACCGCAGGAGTTCAACAGCGCGTGTGGGCCGTTTGCACCGGGGCTTGAAGAGGACTCTGGCGAGGAGGCGTCGGCGGTGGGCGGCGACGATACCGGGAGTGCCATGAAGCCCGTCGACGATGATCCGGTGGCAACCCCGCTGAAACAGCAGGAGGGCGTGTCGGCACGGGACCTCCGCACACGGCTGCTCAAGACCGCACAGGAGACGGCAAGGGACGCGCTGGACAGCGGATCATCAATGGTGACTCACTCGACGTCCCCAGCGGCGAGCGACAGCGGTGCCAGATGCGTTCCGACCACGCTTTCCAACGCGGCTGTAGAGGCGAATGTGGAGCAGCTTTTCTCCGGGACACGCGCGAAAGGAGATGCTCGCGAGATGCGACATAACGGCCGCACTAATCCCGAGGATATCTGGGTGAGGGAACTGAAGGCGAACGGCGCTCTGGGTGCAGGCGAGACGCCGCTTGCACAACGGCCCTTCTTCGCTGGCACGACGTTCTATACATTGCTGCGCTTGTTGCAGGTGCGTGACGTCCCCCGTGCGCCTTCTGGGCAACGGTGCATTGGAGAATGCTGACGTGCTCGCTGCCTAATTTACCCTCCGCGCGCCTCGTGTGCGGTTCTGTATTGTTGGCCTCTCGCGCCTGAGCAGTTGCTGTATTCTCGCCTGTTGATCTGCAAGGAGGTAGGTGCGCAGATGGCAGCGGAGAAGCACGCATCATTGCTCGCAAACCCGATCGCGGTAGAGCTCGGGTTGGACGAGCCCAACGGACCGTCCGTCGTGCTGCAGCAGGCGCTGGAGGCGTTTGGAGACGGACGGGGCGACGGCGGTGGCGTCGGGGAAGAGCCCAACGTGCTATATCTGTACCTTCTGGACGCGCTTGAGAAGGTCTTCGAGAACGAGCTGGACCAGGCAACGTTCGAGGAGCATATGCGGTGGTTTTTCCGCACCAAGGTAACGTGCATAGCTGCTTCTCTCCTTCCTCCCTTCTCCCTGCCCGGAGGGCCAGGGCGAGGGGGGGAAGGGGCCAAACGTGGGACGGGGGAAATGGGCTGACGCAGAGCCCGTTGTGATAGGCTTACCACGTCTTCACGCTAGACAGGGTCATCGGGGCGATCATCAAGCAGGTAAGCGCAGGAGAAGCCCTGGGTTTTATTTGGGGTCGCGCGGAGACGGGTACGGCTGACTAGTTGCGCGCTGGTGCGCGTATATTTGCAAGGTTCAAACCGTGCTCGCAGACAACAAGTGCCAGGAGCTGTGGTACTTGCTTCGGCGGGCGCGGAGCGCGGAGAGGATTGCAGTCACGACGACGCACGATGCGATCCGATACCGCAGGGAGGCAGAACGCCACGTTGGATCGGACGAAAAGCTGTATAGGCTGGACTGGGTGCGTGGAAATTTGACGGCTGGTTCGGACGGACGGATGGGGTCGGGTGGGGAGAATGGGGATAGGAAGCGGACGGCTGACTGGAAATGCGTTTTGAACAGGACACGACGGGGAAGACGCTTCGGATCCAGCTGATGGGACCGGAGGACCCGACGGTGGACGAAGACGAGAGCCTGGAGGGGCGATGGCGGGGCTACGTCGCGTCGTACGTGATGGTGCATGCGAGCGAGTGGGTGCCTAGCGCGAGCAGCTGCGTGCCGGTATTCTTGAAGCGGTACGTGTTGTACACAAATATAGGCGTGAGCGTGTATGTGGGCTGGGGCAGGGAATGCTGATCGGGCGACTATTTCTGGCGCACCCACAGGAACGTGCAGGAGGAAGGGCGAGACGGGGAGGTGGTGGAGGAGCGGGGGCTGGGTGTGCAGGTTGTGCGGACGAGCTGCCGACTGCTGTACGAGGCGGGGAGCGAGGACATGGTCTGGCGACGACGGACGGCCGAGGGCGCGCGTGCGCTGGGGACGCGGGCAGTCGGGCGGGAAGAAGAGCGCCGGCGCCTGTTTGCACGGCTCGTGGGCCGCTGATTGGGTGGATATTTATAGGAGTCTGTATATAACGACGACGATTGTAGAGTCTATTGATAGCGTGATAGTCTACGGATAAGTATCGACTAGGACAGACTAAGGACGGAGCACTGCCCTTCCTTCGCCCTCGCCCTCGCCCTCTGCTCTGCTCTCGCCTGCCTCGACCTCCTCTCCTCCTCCTCCTCCCCGACGCCCGACGCCCGACGCCCGACCCCCCGACGCCTCCCTCCCGCCTCCGCCAAGCTCCTCCTCTCCCTTGGCGCGCTGGGCCCTCTCTCCTTGGCACAACCCCTCTCACGTCCCTCCGTCCCAGACAATGCCATGCGCCCGCCCAAGCCTCTCTTAGATCCCGTGTTGGCACAACCCTCCTCCTCCCGCCGCCCGCCCCGTGCCCCCAAGCGGTCCTCCCGTCTCTCTCCAAAGCTCTCCCAACCCCCGGATCCCTCGTCCGGCCTCCTCGCGCTTCTCGTCACCGTCGCCGGCTCTTCCTCCGCCGACGCACGTCCGCTAGACTCCCAGGTCCCGCCTGACTTTCTCTGCCCCCATCTCCACGCTTGGTCTCTCCCTGAGCCCTCCTCCTCCTCCTCAGCCGCCCAGAAACTCCCGTCTTGGTACTGGGAGCCCTGCGACGCGACAGAGGCTGCCGGCTACGTCTCCCTCACACAAACGAGCCGCAAGCGGCGCCGTAGTCGTGTCCCCAACAAGATCGCAGACAAGTACACCCTTGGTCCGGACGGGCGGTGGAGAAAAGCCGATTCTTGGGAGCTGTACGGGTCCTCATCGTGTTCGGTATGTCTCATGTCCGTATTTCCTCGTCTACTCTCTCATCCGTGTGACCTCCCTCCACAGCCGTCTGGTTGCATGGACATACCAGCGCCCACCGAGTTTCCGGTCCAGGACGATCAGGTGTCGCCTTCGTCAACCACGTCCGTTGTCTCGAGTTCCTCTACGTCGACCTCGCCCTCGCTGCCCCCAGGATGGGACAAGGGCAAAGTTGACGACACCATGACCGGCATGATCCTCGCTCTCTCGCTATCACTAGCTGTTGCGCTCATCGTTTTCATGATGGGGATCGTCCGATGGCGACAGAAGCGGCACGCAAAACTTGACAAAGATGCCGAACAAACACCCTCCGTCTTGGACGGAGCAAGCGTGGAAGAGAGCGAAGAGCACAAACGCGCCCGCTCCCAACAACGTCTGTGGGCGAAGGTCTCTGCACGATGGGTAGCGAAGGTCAGGCAATCAGCCAGACGACGCCGGAAGCACATGGCTGTTGCTGGTGCTAAGGACTCAGATAGTAGGCTCCTGAGGGATGTGCAGGCTTCCACCTCCGCCGTCTCATTGGCGCGGACGAGTACAAATGACCTTCACCGTCGCCCATCAAGCCCTTCCTCGCTCCGCAGCACCCGCAGAATGAGAAACACATCGCGCTCCCCTAGCCCTGCCCCATCCGATCGACATAGCCTGACAAACGAGCCCGTTTCCTCGTCGCACCGCCCACCCGCATACCTCCAGAGCTCCTCATCAATATCCCAGCATGCATACACTCGCTGGCGTTCTCACCCTCTTGGCACCACGCCAGATTCTCACCACGCTTCTGGCATCACCTCCCGGCCCAATTCTCCTCCCCCCTGTTCTGTTGACCGGTCCCCACCCCCGCCGCTCTCACCGCTTCCGTACGAACCTCCGGTACACTCCGCGCATGTCGCGGTGGACGACAAGGCTGTCCTAGCGCGTCTCGTGCGCCTCGCCAGCGCGCCTCCACCGACGGTTGCTGACAGGTCCTCTGCTTCAGGACTACTTCCACCTGGTGGATCGTCGGAATCGCGGCCATCGGTCCCAATGCTGGATGATGATCCGTACGGAGGCGCTCTCCTCGACATTGAATTCGACAGCGACGCTCCCAACGGACTTCGCTCGGACCGACGCGACGTTCTGGCCAGCCAGCCTCAGGCACATGACGCGCCCTCCACTCATCCCCACGGCTCGTCACCGCACGGCCTGGCCCCGCAGCTCCTCCCTTTGGGCTCAGGTTCGGCACCATTGGAACTGGAACTGGGAATGGCTGCGCTCGAGTCGCTCGCAGACTCTGCAAACGGGGAAGTGCCGTCGTACGCCGAGGATGCGCTGCTCCGGCGGCACCGCTCACCACTAATGTCGCTCCCGCCCCCACCTGCGAAGGTGCCACTCACGGGCCCGATGTTTTACGAGTATCCGGACGAGTTTGAGCGCGACGTCGAGACGGTCGAGCCCCTCGAAGAGCCATCCGCACCCCCGTTCAACGACCCTTCCGAGGAACCACCGCTACTTCAATATACGCTCCGCCCAGACACCGGCACTGCGGGCGTGGACGCTCGTGCGCATGTGATGACGCCTAGCGCACCCCCGCTCGAGCACGATATCGCGGATGCGCCGGATTCAGAAGGGCTCCTTCCGTCTGCGCCACCCCTTCATCTGCACGAGGATAACGAGGACGAGGACCCGGACGACGGCGCGTGCTCGAATCATGACGATGGCCTACCCTCCGCGGACGTGCAGGCGGTTCGTGGAGGGGGCGGAGAGGCACGTAGCGCCCCACTGTCGCCGTCCCCTGACGATCAGGGAAGTGCCAATGCCTGTGCCCACGACGTCAACCTTAGCGCGACGGTGGACATCAGCGCGGGCGCCAGCCGTGACGTGGACAGCGGGACAGCGGGACGACGATTACGCTCGCACGACCCCGCGGCACCTCCGCAGTACCTTCCATAACGGCGGGTCAAGATGACTTTGTTTCCTTTGTCCGTCCACCCCTTCGTCCATCCTCCGTTGGTGGGACGACCTCCTTCTGCGGGAGGAGAGGGGTGTATGCGCGATGTGCCGCCCCGCATGCGTCCGTGCTGGCCTTCTGCTCGCTCGCTGGAAGACATGCGTCCTCCCTCCCTCCTCGGAACTCGGAGCAAGTGCGGGGATGACCCTGCACAGACAGATGCTCGATAGTCGTGGCCTGACTACGCGCCGCACCTCAAGCATCCCACCAGTGCACGAGACTATTGCGCGTCCTGGTGCTGATTCGCCCCGGATGCCGGAGCATAGGATCGTGCGGAAGCAGAACAGGAGCAGAACAGCAGGAAGACCGTGTACTACTATTACTTCTACTACCTATCACACGTATTACTACCACGTACGTAGTACGTACGGGCCTCGCAGCAGTAATGTCGGGACGTTTGCCCCACCGCAGCCAGTATCTTTGTTTCTTGCATGGGTCCTACTTAGTCGCAGCTACAGCTCGCAGATATCCTCCGCATTATTGATCTGGCGCGCTCCTATGCATGGTCCCCGTCTCTCTCCCCCCACACGTACGTACAATCTCAGCATGGACTGCATCGCACATACTGGTATTCGGTCTCGCCCCCAGGCCTCCGGTGCAAGTACAACTTTAGTAACATCCTGCATGCAACTGTATTCGCCGCTATTGTAGCACATTCACCCCGCCACCCCGAGCGAGCGCACGCACGGGCACGCGTTCGCCGGGTCGCAATTCGATCACGCGCACCACCAGAACTTCACCCAGACGTCCGGTCTTCGCGCTGCACAGGTGGATTTAGACATAAGGTGAGTCATGGCATGCCTGAGGCCTGAGCCCTGTGGGTGGGGGGAGATTGCGCGTCGTCGACCAAAATAAACTGCAAGGCTGCTGCGTGCACGCTTCACATTCCGAGAATACTACAGCGGCCGCTGTTCCTGCCGGGTGCGTTCGTCGGTCGTTCCTAGCCAAAAGGTCTGCTGGTGGCTATTAGTAGTGTTAGCTCCCGCGTGACCGCGGCGCACTCGATATAATTACTCTCAACTCCGGGGGGCCGGCGTTCGTTGCAGGATGATTCATTCCAGGCCCGTCCCGCGATCATTTCGCGCTCGCCATTGTCCGCTGTGCGCGCGCGTGTGGGTGCATCAGGCCTCTGGACGACGGCGTCTGGGGTCTGGGCGGAGGCAATACGATTGAGATGGGCGCGTGGGCGTTGGGAGCTCGCATACGGATTCGTTGAGACCGGCAGGCGCGACTCGGGCGACGCTGGGTCCCAGGAGGGGAAGGATCAACAGATGACAAAAACCGGACTGCGGTGCAACGATGTGCGTGCTGCACAGTGCACGGTGCACGAGGACCCCTGACAATAGTAGGCGAACCCAGAAGGTGTTTCCGGACAAAGTAGCGATCTCGGGACCCCGTGTGCCACATGTTTTCCGGACAAAAGCCAGCCCAAAATGACCCCTACCATGTTCATTTTTGCGGACAAATGGCCTCTTGGAGTGACCCAAGCCACATGCGCCATGCGGACATTTCGGCAGGACTGACCCGCCCGACGGCCCCGAAGGGCCGGGAGAAATGATAAGCTATCGAGCACAAGACTGTTAACCGTCCACCGTCTCGTTGTAGATCGTTCAGTACTCCAGTGTTGAACGTTGATTAATGATTACTATTACTTATGCTGGTTAGATTCGCTGCGCTGGCGCTTGATGCGTACATTGGCGCCTATATCAAGCAGGCCAGACAAACCGCCCCATAACATTTGAGGCATAAATTACTAAGGCAAACGAAGTGCTCAGAGGCGTTTACGGTATGTTCTACTATCATATGGTCGAAAGAAATCGTTTCGCAGAGCTATTTTGACGTATACACACAAGGTAAAAGGTGAGCTCTCAGAAGCGCCCTGCGCTGTCCGAGGATTTTTGCGTGTTTTTCCGGACAAAACCTCCAAATCTTCAACCCTCATGTTGATTTCCGGACAAATCGCTCGACCGGCGAACACTGTTTGCAATGCCGGACAAACGCCCCCCGAAGGGGGGCGGACCCAAATTTTTTGCGGACACTTAGGCTTAAAAATGGCCCAAAATCCGCGGACATTTTCGCCATGAAATCGCGAGATCGCATGTGGGTTCGCCTACCATTGTCAGGGGTCCTGGTGCACGGTGCACGGTTCTTGTCGTACCTGACACTAGCACTGGCAAGGCTAGTGTCGTGAGCATGATCGTGCGTACGTCGACGTCCATGATTCCGCAATTAGCCGGCGGCTCGACGCTGCCCTTCCACGCCGCCCCGCCCGTGTATTTTGGTGCACCGACGCTAGGTCGGAGTTGGCGGACAGGTCCACGGAAGATGGCTGCCCACTGTCGGCTTGCGATTGCCCGTGAGAGAGATTCGACGCTTGCTTGTGAGCCTGCACGCCGCTAGCTCGTGGCCGTCGGCCGTCGACTTCACCACCACCCAGGGGGGGCAAAAATGGACGGTCGCAATTTCATGGAAAGCGTTTCCCTACCCCACGCTACCCCGAGGGGCGAGCACAGAACAGTATGAGAACGATAGGAACGCGCGGTGTGGCCCGAGTAGATGATGGACCCGGACTCTAGCGGGGAACGAATGTAAATAGCAGCAACGGGGATGATACAGTGATACGCTCACAGCACCGGTGTTTCAGCACACGAACGAAGATTTCGTGCGGGGGCACGAGTATTCCAGCCCAGCGTGTGGCATGGGACGACCGGGGCGAGCAGGTCGTGTACAGCGGGCAGGTTCGCTTGTGAAATGGACGCATCATCGTATACGACGACGGTTCATCTCTTGGAGGTCAGAACGCTGGAGACCAAATCCAATCACACTGCGCACACCACATTAGCACAGAGGGAAACTTTGAGTCGACAGCGTCACTTACCGCGCTTTTGCTGATGCGACGGTGGCAGAACTGGTGTCACTATAAAAAATACACGGATGCGTAGCATCCATGGCTAACACCGTGATGGCCCCAGTTCTCCAGGACACTGCTGTCATCCATCAGCTGCGGGGTTGTTCAGTGCACGGTCTGAGACTATCACTGCGCCGCATCCGGATCCAAAACCGGTCTTCCCAGTACTTTTTACCCGCACATCTGTGCGGTGGGGGAGAGCCTACAGTGGCGATGCGGCGGATCACTGAATATTCATAGCCCTCCGCTAGAGGCGGCACTATGCTCCAAATTGAGCACGGAAGTTCGTCGGAATGTCTGAGGGGGCCTTCGCTGGCCTCTGCAGCTCTGCTGACCTTGCCCGGCGTTTGCTCAGGGAGCGTGAAGTCGCCGAGGGAATGAGCCGAAGCGCCGACGTACGTGAGCGATGGCGATCATACGACGCGGTCTACCGCTTCCTCGCGAGTACGGCGGCATACCGCCCATCAAGAACGTACACAACTCGACTGGACTGGATGCCTTGAAGGCGACGGTGGACGGTGCGAGCCGCCGAGCTATCCCCGCCCGAGGCGGCGCCTCCTGGACGCCGGTGGGGGATCAAAGTCTCGCATCAGAACGCTAGCTGCACAGCACGGGAGAAGGCGCGAGAGCAGCGCACGCACGAGTTGTTTGTACGCCATCGATCACCACCACCATCATCATCATCATTATCATCCCCTCTCACATCCGTTGTTGTGTGCGTCGATCCGGCGGCGACTCGACTCGACTCGACTCGACTCGTTCTCGACGGGCCATGGTGCGTCGCCTATTTTTGTTGGGGGCGGCTAGCGTATTATATTGTATGCACAATGCACAATGCAAACGCTCTTCCCAACGACTCGCCCTGTCATCGATCCATCCCTCCAGGCTTCTAGCTGCCCGCCCGCGAGATGCGCGGCCGTCGACGTCTCGACTCTCGGGAGCACTGTCCGCGCGCCCATCTGCCAGCTACGATGCACGCTAAGTACTATTTATTAGTGCGTGCCCACGCACGCACCCCCACGCCAATCGGCCGCCGACGGACAGATCGTCCGGGATTGGGCTTGTCCGCGCCAGGCCTCCGTGAGGGCGGCTACCAGTGGCCGCACGCGCGACGCAAGCCGTCAACGGCCAGGCAGGAATATTGCCATCGAGTGCGTCAGGCGCACCGTTCACCAGGGTGCTACCTGGTTCAGAGGAGATGGGCTTGTCCTGCACGACGGACGTCTCGCGCGGCTGGAACTTGAAGACTCGCAGCGTGCACGCGGTGGACGAGAACCCGGACGAGCACCCGTCCGGGTGCGTGACTGCGAGGACGGGGTGCGCTGATCAGCACGGCCGGCCGAAGGTGGACATAAGGGGTGATCCAAGTTGACGATTAGGAAATGCTGGATCAGCCCCGAGGAGGACGGCGGTGGGCCCGGGAACGTCTGTAGACCAGGCACACGGGTGTGCGACAGTGCACTAGTGATTCCCTCGGAGATGTGTTCATCCTGTTTGAGTTGGTGGGTAGCAGCGTGCCCGCTGCAGGGTTGCGTCGTCGCGCGCGCGCAGAACTGGGCCGGGTGTCAGCAGCGTGAGGCTGCGAACGCATGGCACCGGTCCACCGCTCGCAAGCCCCGTGTACACGGTCCGGGCGATGGACTGGGGAGTGGCAGGTGTTTACGAAAGCGCGTCGATAGTCGGGGTGAAGAAGCACAAGCCGACCGCGCGCGCGACCCTGCACAGCTGCGATTCCGAGAGACGAAGACGAGTGACCGCCGCGAGGGAAGGAAGCCGGCATTTGGCCTGCCCGCGGCTCTCGCGACCACACCGCCAGGCGCGAGCCGGTCTTCCTCTTTGTCTTTGTGGCGCGCCATTCACGCCCAAACTCTGAGCCTCCTCGTCCGAATCCAACCTACTCCCCCCCTTCCCATCGACACGCGCGCCTTTGCCCACCATCCATCCCCTTCGAGCAGCCGCTTCCCACCCCGAGACGACGCACCCTGGTACGGCGAGTCACCAGGGAGGGGGGGCGTCCTTGGGCGCGCGACGCCCCTTGCGGGAGACACCATCGCCATTTTCGCGCGCGGCCTCTCATGTATGCCCCGAGCGAGTCTGAACGCTGAATGCTGAACGTTGAACGTCTGACCTTGTCTTGCCAGGCACCGAAGGCCCCTTCCCCCCCCTCCCGCCCGACCGACTGGTACTGGCAGCGGGCCCAGCGCGGCTGAATTGGAAGAGCTCCCACCCGCCGCCGACCCGTGCGCGTGCGCGGTTCCCGAGAGCACGGCGCGATGCGAGCCTCTCTGCCCGAGTTCCCTCGGCTAGTGAACGCGTGGCTGGTGAACGTGGACGCGCGAACCCGGCACCAACCGGTCGAACGAACTCGGAACCCCCCACGCCCACGAGCAGAGCATGAGAGAGATGGAGCCTGAGAGTGTCTGAGAGA
Source organism: Trametes gibbosa (assembly GCA_022606055.1). Lineage (NCBI taxonomy): Eukaryota > Fungi > Basidiomycota > Agaricomycetes > Polyporales > Polyporaceae > Trametes > Trametes gibbosa. The sequence goes on from JABYQJ010000005.1 coordinate 737,019, forward strand.
CCCAGAGGAATAGAGGAATAGAGAGAGAGACAGAGAGACAGAGCGCGCGCTCCGGGTAGCCACACGTGCCCCCCTTCCGAACCACACTATTGCGTGCCCACAGGCCCCGTGCAAAGCCCCAGCGGGGTGCCACATGCACCCATTACCCTCCCCCCTCCAAATCCGTCGCGCAGGCTCGCACCCACCCGCCCGGCGTGGGTCAGCGCGTGGCGGGATTCGCTTTGCCCTCGAGATCGCCGGTCGCCGGGCGCAGAGTTGCGCCCACGCTCGCGCCGGCTCTTGGGACACACGAGAGCCTGGGCGTGCCGCGCGTGTGGAGACCTTCAGGGCCGGCGGCACCGTGGGGGTAGCCTGAGGTTACCACGAACGCGCAGAGAACGATGCAGATGCGTCGCGACCTGGCTCAGCTATGCGGATAGCGCAGGAGACCAATACTGGTACTGCATGCCAAACATGGCTATGGCCGTGGTGGCGGTGTACTGCACCCTCGACCGTCCAGCGCCCAAACCACGATGTCCATATCGGGGACTCTGCACCACCCACTACGTACCTTCGGCAGCATCGCAGCGCGGCCGTGTCTGCGAAACGCAAGTAGCACCTCCGCCTATTTCCACACCGAATGGCCTTCGTGCGCAGCAGTGAATAGGAGCTGATCTCCGTCACTGCAAGGCTGATCGCACGCGGACCCTGACACGGCGGCGACGACTTGCCTCCACCGTGACCGCAGACGGATCGCGTGCGCGTAAACTGGTCGCGCTTCGGTGAAGCTTTCACGACCTCAAACGGCTTGGCGCGGACAACGCATCTACTCAAGAGGGAACAAAGGACAACGGTATGCGACAATTACGATAACAGTACTATGCAATACAACGTGGCTGGTTTCGTTAACGGCGGTGTGCTACGAATAGTAGAGCTGCGATGGGAAAGAGGGAGGCGCGGAAGAGATAGTGTAGACGGGACATCGTACGATTACAGAGTGTCACTGGCAGGTGCACAACACGTCCTGGTGTCCGGTGAGCCGTCTTTTCCGAGAGCTGCGACCGCAGAGATGAGTCATGTCCAAACGCTTGCCAAGTTGACCTTCTCACCTTTTCACATGGTCGTCTTTTCGACCTCCACTCGGATCCCACTAACAGGACTCCCCAGACTTAGCTCCCCGCTGTACACCGCTGCCTCAACATCCGCCTTGTAGGTGTGCATGTGATCCATCTCCAGGCCGCTCGTGGAAGTCATCATCCCATCTCCGGGGATGCTACCAATCGTGCTCAGCACGACGCCCTGGGGACGCATAATCGCTTTTGAGCCGCCTCGTCCTTGTAGCCCAAAGCCGAAACCCAAACCAGAGAATGGGGACCCCGGACTTGACTTGGTGGAGGTGACGCCGGCGGTGAAAGCGATCGTGCCTGTAGACTGGCTCACGGTCTCGGAGCCACGCTCCCGAAGATCGAGGATAAGCCTGCATGCGAGGATAGGGGACAACATGACACTGAGAGGTATGCAGATGGCGGATATGGCCTGGCGAGGTCTGAAACATTGATTGGCACAGAAAGAACCTGATAAATGTGTCGCACACTTACTGCAGGTAGAAAATGCCGTTCACCTGTGGTTACATCTTCAGCAACACCCTCATGAACGTACGGAACCCGTACGCACCAGGTTGGCAAATGATATGAGAATGTAATAGAAGACGCCTTGGAACACGGGAGTAAGTGAACGTATCGCCGCCACTTCACAAAGGTGCGATCATACCTTCACGAAGGAAGGTTTGAATTAACTGGCTGCTAGGGCCTCCGTTACGGCGCCGGATAGAGACCGCCTTGCCAATTGTCATAAAAGTGACGACGGTATCGTAGAGTAGAGGTGCAATCTGAGTAAGTGGTCAGTATCGAGTCTTCAAGCGATTGCTAGTCTACTGACGAAAAATCCTAAACATTGTTGGTGAATGACCGTAGCACAAGACGAACAGAACAAATTTACCGAGAAGATGCGCAGAATGTGGCTTTGACATGGGGAAACATGGGCCAGAGGTCTAGGATCGAGATGAGCAAGACAGGAATGGGCATGAGGACATGCCAACGTACCGTTCCAGGGAGGAATGGGAGGACTAGATGGAGCAACAGCGACGTCAAGTCCAGAACAAGAACGACCTCGTGGAAACGTACGAAGCATCTGTGACGTGGCGACGTAGAGCTGGTACGACACCACACCAGCCAGGGCGACCACGAGGAATGTGAGAATATAGGCGTTCCGATTGAAGAACGCGTATGTCCTAATCAGCAGGATGCACTCCGCTGCGACTTGATTCCACATTGCTAGGGAGACGGGGATCTGCCGACCCGAAAACGGAAACCTCGTTGAGCGGACACGGGTCAACGTCGATGGGGCTACGGGAGACAAACCCTGAAGATCCGCTCGCATGTCTCGAGCGAGTGGTTGACCGCAAAGGCCCAAAGGAGGTATGGGACGACGGCCAATACCCAATATCTGGGGCGAGCACACGTATGAAGTATGGTCTGTGTGTTTGCACCACACGACGTACCGGCAGAGCAGGTACGCCACCTTGACCGGCGTCCAGTTCGTCTTCCAGATCTGCCAGCACAATCAACACGAGCTAGATTGGATGACGAGAGGCATGGGACGTACGAAGCGCCATTCTCGCTGGAGGCCGAAGAACCAGTCCCAGACCACGATAGCATCTGTCCGGGGTGCGCGTTCATCAGCGGAAATCGCGGGCGCTGGCGCGTCGGACATGACCTACACATCGCTGCAAAAGCAATCACGGGGCGCGTGAGCCTGACGCACATGCCGATCAGCGCTGGTGAGGACAACGTACCACAGAAATGGACTTGTGTGCTGGGATCCGATGCAGGGTGAGCGAATCTGAACCAGGATTCGAACGTGGCGGAGGTTAACGTACACGAAGATGAAGTAGAGCGCGGTCTCCGGCGTGTCGTCTGGCATGTTGGGCGTGGCGACTCCGGACTCTGGAGAGGAGATGGGGGTCGAGGAAGGGGGCGGAGAAGATGGTCGGGAAGGGGGGAGGCGGGGGAGGGAGGGGGAGGAGCGGACGCCAGGGGACGTGGAGGAGGGGGGCGGGGGATATAGAAGGGGACAAGTAAGTACGGCAGCCCTCGCTCGACCGTCACCCCGCCGGACATCCCTCGGGTGCTCGTCCGCTTTGGGCACCGAGCCCAGCAGCGAGTGCGCCGGCCCACCTGCTCCAGAAATCGAAGCCGCCATCCCTCGCTCGATCCGGTCGTTCACCTGCCTATTCTGCACGTCGCCCACCCTGCTCTGCCCGATATGGCACACCCCGGGGCCGCCACAACGCGTCCGGCCACGAAGCACGTCGCCCGCCCCCAACGCCCGCGCCCCCGCGGCGATGTCCCTCCCTCCTCACCTCCCTCGCCTCCCGCGCAGCGAAGCAGGCAAGCAGGCAGGCAGGCCCGGCCACCCACCGCTCTTGCCGACGGGCCCGGGGTGCGGAATGAACGGGCCTCTGCTCACAGCAGAAGCGAGGGCGAACATGCATACCCTGCCGTCGCAGGCGCAGATCCTTTTCCGGAACACACACGCGTATTTTCGACGCCGTGCGGGATCGATCTAACCCCGGGTGACCAGAGGCTCGAGGCATCACATCGACGGTGCATGTGCCTCCCGACGCACGCGGTGTCTAGTGTTCACGCCGGTCGGCTTCTGCAAGACGAGAAGAAGAGATGAATATATTGGAGCGTGCCCGTCGTAGAACAAGTCATGGTGCATCTAGCCAGTCGCTGCTGCGCCAGTCCAGCGTACCGTCATCGCTCCCGCCACGCGACCCGCTCTACGCCCTGCGCACAACAGCGTGAGCCTTTTCCTTCTTCGCCACATTCGCCCGGTGGCGGAGCAGGCAGAACTCCCCAAACTCGTTGCGTTCCTGCCATAGATCTCCCGGCATCCAAAGCGTGCGTGTGAGCAGCGGCGAGTGCGCCGCGTCCAAGAACGGCTGGCACGCCACACGCTCCCACGTCTTCTCGTCCGTCGCGTACCGGGGCTCGTGCGCAGCCTGCAGCGGGTTAAGCGGGAAGTCCAGGTCGAGCAGGTAGTCGCATCCCGACACGTCCACCTACACATATGGCGATGAGGGAGGAGAGAAAAGCAGATGCTGTCGTCAGCCACCGTCCCGGCTTCCAAACCTCTAGTCAAACGTGAACTCACATAGAGCTGCGGCGCTTCCTCGTTGAGATCGTTCAGGTCCTTGGCTACCACCCGTGTGCCCTTGACCCGCTCCAGCAGCCCGCCACCCCGCGGCGTCTCCGCGAAGTGCCCAGGCAGCATCCCGTCAAACTCGCTCTTGATCCAGTCGACGCGCACCCCGTCAGGGACGAGGAAGTGCCCTGGGAAACGGTGCCACTCCTTCCCGACGCAGAGCCTCAGGTCCCAAGGCGCGATGAGCCCCAAGTCGATCCGCGGCCGCTCGTCCTCCTCCGAATGGCGCTGCGACTGTTGCGACGCGGTCCGCGGTGGCGGCAGCGATATGTGCCCCGTTGCGTTCAGCAGGCGCGGCACCTCCGCGGCCTCCAGGGCGTGCGTGACCGACATCGGCGCGTGGTAGTACTTCCAGTGCGCAGTTATCCGAGATACGGAGAGGATGCATGACGCGGCGACGACGGAGAGCGTAAATTGGCTGAAGAGCGTCGAGCGCGAGGCCTGCATAGAGTTCAATCTATGTACGTCATGGCGCGCATCTCGGTAACGATGCTCACCTTGTACGGCGAGTTGGTGACGGCTATGAATGCCGCCTCAAGCCAGCCACGTATGAGGTACACCGTCACGGCAGCATTGAAGCATATCAGCGGATAGATCGGATACAGGAACCGCTCCTCCTTATGCTTCTGAAGCGTCATGATCGCAAGCCACACGTATACCGGCGCGAGGCGGATGGCGAGAAGAGTGTATGGAGAGCTCTTGTCCGCATATTGATAGCGTTCTCCAAGCCGTCTGTTGTCTACCCTGTACGTGACGGCAAGTGCCGGCAGTGCAGACAGGGCGAAGGGAACAAGCACGTTGAAGTTCAACAGGAGATTCGACAGATAGAAGTGGGCCGGCTCAGTTCCGTAGAGCTCTGGGCCGCGGTTCGCATCCGGAAAGACGTTGTACTTCACGATGTTCCAGGGTACCACGGTTAGCTTCCCGTAGAAAAGCGTGTCCAACGCGACGACGGGGACCTGTTCCTATATGTTCATACGAGAAGGTACGCCAGAGCAGGAAGGCACGCACGAAGACTAGCGCAGCGACACCCGCGGAGGTCACAAGCCGCTTCAATCTGCCAGCGAACCAGAGATTCCGGGCCTCGGAGGTGACCTTGTCAGACCCGCTGATGAACAATTCCTCCAACACAAAAGGAATTGCAACAGCGAGCGCGAACGGCCACCCTACCACCGCTCCGGTCGCGAATGCTAGTACAGCAAAGAGAGTGCGGCGCAGATTTTCGCTACTTGGCGGCTCTAGTGCGTAAGCAAACCCGAGGGTGTTTGCATACATCGCGAAAGACGAAGGAAGGAATGCTGTGTTAGACTGTCAGAATATAACCATAATGATACAAAGTGAAAACCTCGGCTCACATGTGGAGGCGGTCCACATTCCTGCATTGAAGATGATGAGGAAGAAAACGTAGCGCCCGACGCGGTAATTTATCTTGTCGACCACTGCGCGATAGAAGGTGACCTCGCACAGAGAGGAAACGACGGCCAGGAAGATCCGAACGGCAAAGAAAGCGGGTCGCTGTAGCAAGAGCTCAGTATATATCGGCTTTGTGTACTACCAACGGACCTTTTCCGGTCCCAAGAATGTGGCAGTCAGTTGCACGGGGAGGTAGTGGACGAGGATGTATGCCCAGCTCCTGATGGAGTATTCGGGAGAGGTCTCCCATGTCTGGAAGCCATAACCTTTGTACAAATAGTGTAAAGGTTCCCAGAAGTTGAAAACTATACAGGCTGTGTTAACGCGGTTCCGGGGTCAATGAACAAAGACAAACCCTCGTCACAGTCCTGAATGCCGCTGTACATGGCACCCGCTACTCGGATGAGTAGCAGGATGCGCAGGGCTGCCGACCAGGTCGGACACCATGGTGCTCGCTGCGCTCTAAAGCAAAGCTTAGACCCATCCAACGGGTGCTCCTTCTAGGAGGGCATGGACGCACCTCCGGAGCTGATCCTGTAGAAGACCTCCGTGACGGTTCTTCGGCTTCGGTGTGCTTTCCGCAGGCTTGTTCGTGGGCCGACGAAAGGTAATGGTCTGGATATTGGTATTCGGCTGAATGCCCGTAGACATAGTGGACTACGTCGATGGGTTAGACGACACTAAGGCAGGTCATGGACGGCGTCCAGGAAGGGATGGGTGGGAGCGACAGCGCGTCGGGCGGACGAGGAGGACTTCGGCGCGGGGCGAGCGGGTGAGCCACGTGGTCATGTCGCGCGTCGTCGCGACGCGTTCCGAGCGCTATATTTGGGCGCGTCGCACGCATATATAGCCACTCACTGCTTGCTCTGTACCACAACCACATAACCACAACATACGATGGGCGAGCTGTGCGCCATGCTCGCTTGGCCGGACAGCGTTATCTGCAAGAGACGGCGGAGTGTGCTGGTCTGCGGATCCACCGGACGTTCTGGGCCAAGACAGTGAAGGCAGGGACTTGTTCGGCTGCCAGGGCCTGTTCGTTCGGGGCTGACCTCGTCTGCCTCTTCGTCCTTATATGCGTTCTGCCCGGTCGATGAGATGGTGATCTCTCCCTCTTTTCTGTGCTGCGACGTTGCTGAACAGCTGTTGCAGACATGCACTCCGATGGCGATGAACAACTCCGGCGTCCTCAGAGCTGGTCTGCACTCAACGCTCTCGAGTCTCTCTCTCCGCCCAGTCCCTCTCCATCAGGCAGTCTTGGGGATATCGCTACCTGCGCAAGTCTAGGAGACCTCCCAATTTTTTTGCATACCAGCGACGACTCCGTACCTCAGGACTTGAACCTCGCTGTAGCCGTCTCCCAGGGGCCCGAACCACCCTGTGCGCTGTTCTTAGCCCCGAGCGGGAGTACTACCTCCTTTCAGTCGACCAACACCTTTGGTGTACCTTCTACGCGCCTTCCGCAATGTGACATACAGGACTATACGACACCTGACGATGCTAGTGACTCTACCGCTAGACAGTCTATAGCTCAACCATCTCCTCCCAACCCTGCCTACCTCTCGGCGGTCAGGTCAAGCCGCAGCGCAGGATACTTCAGCAATCGTTTTGCTAGCATTTCTGACCTCTCGCACTTTACCATCTCAGCCTATGCGGAACCATGGGCCTCTAGCGATAATCTTTCGGCCTCGGCCTCGCCCTCGGGTATTGTATCACCCTTTGTCGATATGGGCCCAGTAGTTTCCCCGTCGGGATCCATAATAGTCTCATCTCCAGATGGATGTTTGTCTATCCCAACCTCCCCCTCCCCATTGTTCGAGACGTCAGTCTTCGCATCTACCGATAACCTTCCGGGCAGCGCACCCTCCCATCTGGCTCCCACCCCGAGCTCGCGATCTTGGTCGGCGCTCTCTTCCGTGTTGTTCAACCGGCGCACTGTCTCCACCTCTTCTTCGATTACTAGTACCCTGGCCTCGGCAGACAACAGTCCCAGTCGCAAACGGTTCCGTTTTCCTTTGAAGTCTTCCGGGAAGTCTCGTAGTCCGTCGACACAACCAGATCTTGGGGGTCAAATGGCTCGCTCCCCGTCTCCTGCGTTTGGCAACCCGAGCTGTTCAACTCCTGCGTCCCCTCTCACCTCACAGTTTTCTCACCACCCAAGTCCTGTTCTGGTCCCTAGCGCAAGCTGTGGTCGTTCATCTGGCTCAGGCTCAGGCTGTGTTCATCCTCGCCTCTCTCCCATAGTGCCAAATCTCCCTGAAGTGCTAGGCTGGCTCCGTGATACCGTCATTGAATTGTGGATCGATCAAGAAGGTTTCCGCGCCATCCAGCCCAAGTTCCATCTCACTGCTTACTCGTCGCCACCCCCGCCACCTTCTTCAATGATGCCACCGCCAGCCTCCCTCGTAGATACGCTAACGGACAGCCTCGCAGTTTTCCAGCCTGTGCGACCACAACGCTCGGTGTATCACCATAGTGCATTCGATTCTGCACCGGTCCTCCGGCGGCTTACGGTCGCGGGCAATGAGGAAAAGGACTACATCTCGCGGCAGGCGAGCCTTACTCTCAAGGAGAACGGTGTGTACGCAGTGTGTGGCGCCGAAGCGTTCGAGGATCACCCGCCACATGGACAAGGGCACGGTACAACACTGCAGCTAAAGTGGCGCTTTGAATACGTCGTGGACGATCTGCGCACGGGTGGAGGAGGAGCAAGCGGCGAGAAGACTTTTGTCCCGCTCAGCTTCTCGTGCTCTCCTGGGCTGCTGCACGCCTCGCACGGAAAGCGGGTCAAGCTCATGCACGTGCTCATGAAAAACATCACCCCGAAGCTCTCTGCGAAGCGTGCCGCGGCGGATGGCAAGGCCAAGAGCATCGCATTCGACGTTCACGACCCGCTGCAGGAGATGCCTGAGTTACATTCGGATGCGCCGCGTCTGAGTAGCCATCCGAGGCATATGGGGCTGTCCGCACACCGACGCACACGCTCCTCCGATCCCTCTCGCGCGCCCGCTTGGGCACCCGCCGACAACCCCGCAGCCACCAAGAGGGTCCGCCCCGCGTCCGTCTGCGCCTCCGACCTGCCCCCTCTCCAACCTGCGCTACCCTCCGCCGAGATGCGCAAGTACCCGCCGTTTGATGCGAGCACCTGGCGCACGGACGGCTCCAGCGGGCGCAGCCCCAACCGCTGTGGTCGCACGCACGCGCACACGCAGAGCACGGACTCGTCCCGCCTCTCGGCGTACATCCTCTCGCCCGGGGAGCTCGCGCAGATCCTGGACGCCTTCCCCCGCCCTGACAGCCCGAGCCGGGTCGCGTACCGGGCGCGTGCGCATCTCTCGACCCCGTTGAGCCCTCCTAGCTATTATCGCCATCGGCGCGCGGGGTCGGAGATGGAGCGTGTGGACGAGCTCGGGGCGTTGGTTGAGTAACGGGTGCGTGCCTGTAGGATGTGCGATACGACGCGTGTGATGGTTATTCTGTCGTATATTCCTTGTTGGAGACGCACGCAATCGACGCGCTCAATCCATTATCATTACATGGTATCTTATAACGCAGACGTGGACGTATGCAACGCAGCAAAGAGGAGGCCTTGCTACCTCCCTGTCAGCCGAATTTCCAGCCACCGCATAGGAGGGTATGTCACGGCCGCGAAAGCAGCCGCCAACTACGAACGCAAAAGGCGATCAGCATGATTTGCCTGGTCTTCAACAAACGTGCAGACACTCACCTCGAATCCGAGATCTGCACCAAACTCGGCGGAACCCGCCTTCTTCGCGAGCGGACCTGTATACCATACCTCTGACATGCCGACCACGGCGCCCGCGACGCCAAAGCAGCCCGCGAGGATCCCGGCGACTCCCAGCGGCAGCCTGCACACGCTTCGCTCAGCCTCTGGCCCCCTCAGCGGTCAAACGCACGAGGAACAAACGCTCACTTTCCGGGGCGGTCCCAGTCGTCGAGGTTGTACCCGCCCAGCGCGCCGGCCCTGCGCCGGAAGAGGAAGTGCTCCTCCGCGACGATGGCGATGAAGAACGCGGTCCAGTACGAGAGGATGCTGAGGAAGTTGGTGAGGATCTCGGAGAAGTGCTCGCGCCCGGCGACGCCCGCGACGGTGTAGATGACGAATGCGAGGAACGTCCACGCGAAGCGCGGCACGAGCGCAAACGGCCGGCCGAGCGACTGCATCGACAGCCCCGCGCTGTAGCTGTTCGGGATGTTGTTCGCGCTGGGGAGGGCGCGCCGAAGAAGGGGGAGTAGGTCAGATGGGGCTTGGCTGTTCGCGAGCGTGCGGGGAACGGCTTACACGACTGAGAGGCCGAGCAGGACGAGCAGGAATTTCCCCCCGCCGCCCCAGGGAGTGAGGACCTGCGCGACGAGACCGCCTGTGCTGCCCGCCGCAAAGGCATCCGCGTATGCGGGGTCACTGATGGTCATGAGAGCTGCGCCGAGGATCTCCACGAAGCAAATCGGGATCCAGAGGCCAAAGAAAGTCAGCAAGAAAATCTTCATGCTGGACGTGTTCGCCGGCAGCCGGCAGTTGTAGTCTGCGGCGACAGGTGCCCACTGTTCGTTGATTAGCCGAGCCGAACAAAAGTCGGGCGGAAGACCAGCAGTAGGCGCATATCGCACGCACCCCGCTGAAGGATCCAAAGACGATGCCTCCGAAGCTCAAAATATCCGCCGAGAGCGACCGGCCGGTGTCTTCCAGGGGCTTCTGCGCGTTTATGTCAAAACCGGCGTGTCCACCGAGTCCCCAGAGGAACATGATGATGATGAAGATCATGATCCACGCGTAGCGTTCGTAAAAATGGACGTAGTTGTATCCGATGAAGCACGGTATCACGCTCAGCACGCCGATGATGATGATGCCGACCACGAGCGGGAGTGTCCCAGGATTGATGGACGCGAGGGTTTGGCCCCCGAGAATGACAGCTGTCACGGAAAATCCTAGCCTTCGCAAATGACGGAGGTTGAGTAACCGGACACGCGAGTGAGCATCAGAACCCGCCTCACTGCGTAAGAATGTTCAGGATGGAGTATATGGTTCCCCCGACATATCCAGAGCTAAAGCGCGTGATAACCATCGTGCGCAGGCCGGTCTTCGGACCAAGCGTGCTAATGAACGCCGTCGCGACGCCGCCCAACGCGCCAAAGCAAAGGATGGTCGCGATAGTGTGCCTTCGCGTGCGGTTCAGAACGAGCGATATCGGGATGCTGGTCCAGCACTCACGGGAGTGTCAACGTGAAGAATGCTTGCCCCAATGTGCCGATAGGGATCGTTGTGAGAACAGTGTTGACCGACCACCACATGAGCAGGCTACGCGCGCAGGAAGCTCAACGAACGCGTCTGGCACAATGGGGCACCGAACGCACTTGTTCCACATGTTCTTCGTCTCCCGCTGGTCCTCTGGGACACGCTCAACCCCTCTCGCCTCCACGCCGCTGGCGAACATCTTGGCCAGGAAAGGACCAAAGCGTCCATACCTGCGCACGATGGCGTCCTCGGGCGCAAGCTCGGCGGGTGATGCACCCTCGTGGACGATCGCGCCCTTCTCCTTGTCGTCCGAGACGTCGGAGGCGTAGGTAGACATGGCGGACATTGGAGAGCAGAGACAGGCCGGAGCAGCGCACTGCTATCCATGACGAGCCCCGCATATAAGAGCAAAAACCTGTTTGCCTGATGGCGATGGTCAGTAGACGCGGAAGAAGCCACTCCCAGTACCTGTCCTATTTTTGGTATCGAAGGATCCCACATGGCGGAATGTCAAACAGAGGATATAATATTAGAGCGCGTACACAATCTACACGGGGGGCTTGTTGTCCTTTTGCGCTGCAAGACGGTCAGTACGGCGGCGTGTGGGGTGCGTCGAAGATCGACTCACCCATGGTGATCCTGTCACCCAAGGACAACGCGATGCCCTGAGTTTTGCTCCGTATCCGTACATGTCCGGTGATGGTACCGTCCTCCGTCCGCTCCACGCTCAAGTTCGCCAACGCGTCCTCACCTGTAGCCCTGTGAGCACGCACATATACAAGGATGCAGATGTCTCAAACACTCACCAAACAGACTCTTCGCGTACATGTTGGCAGAAAGGAAGTCACAGTCGCCCGAAAGCGCGCCCTCCGGTGTCAGACACGACATGTTCGTCGCCTTCATGACATGGTTGAGGTATTCCCTCGGGTTGCTGTGAAGCATCAGACAGCTGCCCAGCTATGACACACACACTATAGGCACTTACGATATCGTCGTAGTGACATTGACGCGGTTCTCCCACTCGAACTCTGTCCACATGCTCCGGAACTGCGGTGGCGGAGCATGAATGAGCATGTCAGCGCTCCCTCACAGCATTTTACACGCACCTGTTGCTCCGTACAGTAGGCGGGCTTGATATAGTCCATGATGTCGATGTGGATGTCGTTCAAGATGACACATTGTTCTGCGAGGCCAGGGCCCTCCCAGAGAATGCTGCCGAAGATGACGCCCGTCTCCGTCGACGAGACCTTGATAGTCGCCTTGATGCTCTGGAAGCTGTGGGGCGCGACGGTGTACACCGACGGCCGCTCGACGAGCTTGAGATCACCCAGCGTCGCGAAGTCGAGGCACAGGTTTTGCAGGGTATCGGCAGTCTGGTTGACAAGGAGAACATCTGCCGAAGGATATCAGCATGCATACACTACCGCATACAAGCGAGCACAGACCTAGGAGGATATCGAAGCCATGAACCTTGACATACGCTTCGGCGTAGATCGGATCAGAGAACCCGGTGAGCTGCGAGATCCTGCTGAGGTTCGAGAGGAAGTCCTCGGTAGCCTCCCCAGCCCCAGTGGCACGGTTGACATCCTCCGAATCCTACAAGTCTCGTCAAACAAGGATTATTCCAGATCACGAATGAGGCTCACGTCGAGGGCATCGTCCACCGCCTTCTTCGAGAATTGCCGGAAGGACAGCAGATCGTCGACCTGGACGATCGCGGCCTTCGCCTTCTCCGACTCCCGCTTTTCCGCGGCCTTCTTCTATATAGCATCATTGGGATCAGAGATCATCGCTTCCGGTGAAGGAGCGGAAGCAACATACCTCCTGGGCAGCAACCATCTTCGAGTACGCTCCCTTGGTGTCCTTCAGGAAAATCTCGTGCACTGCAGGCTGAGCCTCGAGCTCGCTCAATGTCTGAATGCAGTTCATGATACGCTCGCTCGAGTCCTCATCGATGGGCACAGTAACGAACTTGGACTGGCCGACACGGATGACGGATGCCATGATGAGCATTGCCTACGGGAAGGTCAGAAGTCAGCATGCGCCCGTTGGGGAAAGACGATATGCTGTGAACCAACCTCCGCCTTGAGTGCATTGCACTTCCGTGCCTCGTTCGAGAGCTCGGTGTAACGAAGGACGAGCTTGGTGAGTGCAGAAGCCAAGACCGACCCGGTGTAGAAGTCGCCGCCTAGGAGGAGTGCTGTATATGCGCATGTTATCAGTACGCCATCCATTCCTCACGCGCTCCATTATATACCTCGCAATGGTGGCTTTGAAGCAGCCTTCACGGCCTCCAAACGAGCCGACGAGATGCTCGTGTACGCAGTTTCCGTCGCGTAGGTACCGTCCGCGAGGACCTTGGGCTTCGACGACTCCGTCTTCACCTGATCATCCATCCTCTCCTCCCCTTCTTCAGTGCCCGCCTCCTCCAGAAGGCGCTGCTCGCTGGCCAAAATGGGGATCTCGCCGAGCACCTTCCGCAGCTGACGGAACACCCCTTGGATCTCCTGCACGCCCTCCGCGTACTCGCCAAGAATCCAGAGCACGCCACGGTACACCTTCCCAGATTTGATCTCGGGCAGCGTCTGGGTGAGCTTTTCGCAGATCGTGAGCCGCAGCTGGGGGAACTTCTCCACGACCTCGCGGACGAAGGAGACGACGTCCAGTGCGGAGGGGTTGTTCGAGTCGCCGAGGAAGTCCATGAGCGCGTGCACCACGCTGGCGGCGACCTCAGAGAACTTCACCGCGCATACGTGGATTGACTGAATGAGCAGCTGCCTGTACTCCGGAGCCTGGCGCATAGTGAGATCAGGAAGAAAATGCGACATCAAGCCATAGTCATACCTTCTCGAACTCCTGGTCCTGTGTCCTCTGGAGCTGCTTCTTGAGGAACAGGACGACCTCCTCAACATTACGGCTAGAAGTCAGGCTAAGCACGATGCTGATGGCCTTCCGGCGGACTTCAAGATCGGGGCTGCTATAAGCCTGTCAGCATGATGACACCAGGATGCAGGACGAGGGGCTGCCTACCTTGACAGGATCTGCAGAATGTCCATGATAAGCGAATCGAGGACATGCCCGTGTTTCGAACGGAGAACGTCCAGACGGTCGAGGACGATCAGTTTTGCGTTGTTGTCGGACTCCTTCTGGACCAAGTTGATGTAGCAGGATGCGGCAGCTGTGGTGATCATCTCAGAATATAGCTCACAAATTGATCCACAGAGATGCAACGCACCCTTGACTGCTGCAGGGTTCTGTGTCAAGGAAGTGAGCGTGGACGCTGCTTCGTACTTGACTGCGTGCGACGACGCGTTCAGCAACTCTGAGATGAGGAGAATGTATCGTGACTGGTGAAGCAACACACGTGAGACTGGTACGTCAGACATCTCACCCGGCAGCAACTACGCACCTTGTGCGCCGTCTCCTGCTTGCAATCGAGCCGGATGACCTCGATAATGCTCATCTGCAGCAATTCGTCCATGCTCGGGATCTGGTCAAACACCTGCACGATATACTCGACCGCCTTGGGCATCGCACAGTTTGCGAGGAAGACAAACGCGTTTCGCTTGCAAGTCGCGTCCGACTCCGCCGCGAGGAACGTCTGAAGGAGCTCGGGCGCATCGGGAATGAGGTGCTCAAACTCGCGGTAGATCGAGTATACCGCGAACACTGCGTTCTTGCGTACGTACGAGTGCCGGTGCTCGAGGCACGAACGGCACGTCGGTATGAGTGGCTCGAGGAGCTCTTGGTCTTTCGAGATCTTTTGCAGGAAGCGAAGCGTGGAGCCACGAATATACTCGTTCGGATGTTGCTATGCACCCAGCTGCTTCAGTAGGGGGTAGCATACGCGGTATGTGAGACTCACAAGGTCGTTGCGGATAGCATTGCTTCATCACGGTTTAGAGTGTGTTGATCGCACAAAGCCAAGAGGTACTCACACAACAAGGATCATCTCATGCTTCAGCTTGCCGTTGTCGTCATACTTCGGGCACACCTCCCAATAAAAGTGCAGCAGCTTCTTGAGTTGCTTATTACGGGATGGCATAACATTCTGGATGACGGGCATCAACAGTTGCGGCTGGTTTGCGTGTCCGTACACATCGTAAGTCTTCTCATTCTTCCCTCGGTCTCCTAAGCAACACACAGGCGCACCTGGTGGTTTCCATTAATCGTCGAGATAATGATTTTGCGCAACGTGTCAAGCTTGACTTCGTCTGTGCCTTTCTGTAGCGCGGTACGGAGCTCCTGGGTCGTGGGGGCCTCCGAGCTGTCCTCGTAGACCAGTGTGTAACAAGAAGAGTCCGTCGTTGCAGACATGACGAGCGTGAACGAGAAGGAAAAGTAGGCTCAGAGGATTGACGGTCGGCGCCGCCGTGGAAGTAGAGATGAGCTGCTATATTTGGGCAACATACGTTTCGCCGCTGAGACGTATGGTGTAGGCGCCCGCAGCAAGAGAGAGAACATAGCCTTCAAAGCTGCATCATTCTGCCCCAATCAGTACTGTCCCGTTTAGCGGTGGGGTTGCGAGAAGAACTTTGGTGCACATAATCTCAGATACAGCTAGTACATACACAACGCTACGAAAGCATAGCTGAACGACAGTTCAGCGTAATGACAACACGCCTTGGATGAGCAGCTGCATGAGCGATATGCAGTGTATGCTTATGTCGGCAGGCCCAACGTAGCGCGCTATGGGCAATATAAGTGTGATTCCTAAGAATATCACGTCGGGCACCTACAAGCTTGATGATATTTTCCCGCTCGCTCGGAGGCATCGCGTATACCTCTTCTCGTGACATTTGCATGACGCGCAATATAACCCCCTATGCTCACCGCATGATCAAGACAAAACTACAAACATATGAACGCAAAAATGCACCTTCTGTTCTTCAGGTAAAGCGGCGAACGCGTCCGGTAGGCGCGGTCCAGTAGGAGGCGCTGCGGCGGCGGGTGGCACTTGGGCATGGGGAGGTTGAATCTGCATATGCGGTGGAGGCGGCTGGATATGGGCCGGCGCATGAGGGGGGATATGCGGCGGCGTGTTCTGAGCGTGTGGCGATGAGCCATACCCCGGTCCTGGGGGAGGTGTTCGATACCCTGCCGCCGGGTAAGTTGGTGGTGCTTGCGGGGGAGGATATGCCCCGTGAGAAGGATATGTGGGGGTAGCACCACGAGGGGGTACTTGTGACTGCATATGCGGTGGTATTGCAGGGGCAGACTGTTGAGGGATCGTAGCGGGAGGTACCACGGCTGCAGGGGGAGCAGGGGGTACTGAGGCTGCGCCTGGTAGTGCACCGTATTTTGCGAGGGCTTCCTATGGCACTACAGGTTTAAGGAAGCCCGGAGAACTATCGTTCGAGGGTACATACCTGAACTACCTCCATCTTGACCGCACCAATGTCTGCCATGACCGCCATTAGCGCGTAGGCTATCTGGGGCTGGCTGTTCAAGATGGTCTTTGCTTCATTCGAAGTGGTCCTCTGCAGGATTCATGAAGTGTTGAGTCGTACATCCACGAGTCCGTGCTGACCTTCAAAGTAAGCAGCAACTCGAGCAACTGATCCTCCGCAATCGCTTGTGCAGCCATAACGGGCTTACGTGAAGACAAGTCGAGATGCCGCTTTCCAAGTTCGCGGAGTAGGAATTAGACTCTTCGTCAATCCAAGGCAGAGGACGCGTTGGGGACAGAGCTATGCGTCTTATTCCTAGTCTACGGCGGCGAGATGTTGCAAGGTGAAACCTGCGAAAGTGCAGATGGCTGAATGTTTCGACGCTCACCAGAGGGCGCTCGCAGTAGTTCAATCTAGTGGGAGCAGAAGTGTAGGTGCGTAGACGCCCGTTTTTGGACGCATGAGCGCCACAAACTGAAAGTCCAAGATACTTTATTCTATCGATTCCGAACGGAACTCGTTTGGTTGTATGCTATGATACATGCGTGGCATTGACAGTAGACATATTTACAAACGTGACTGCTGGGCGGAACTAGGCAGAAAGAGAACCATCGTCATGCCCCAGGCTGGCATACGGAAGGGCTCTCGAGCTGCTTACGCGGAAACCAGGCTGGCGAGCTTGCCCGAGTGGTCGAGACCGACGACGGCGTCGCAGCCACCAACGTGCTGTTGGTCTGCAATGGGAGGGATTGGTCAGCGAGAGTAAGGGATGGTAGGTAGTTGAGATGTGTGCTCACTGATAAAGATGTTGGGCACGGTGCTCTGGCCGGTCTTCTCTCCGAGGTAGTCCTGGATGGCGGCACCATCGTCCATCTCGTCGAGTCTGGGACAAACATGTGAGCTGAGATGTGGGCCGGAATACAAGTTTGTGCTTACTCGTAAATCTTGGTGGGGACGTTGGGGAACTTGGAAGTGAGCAGGGCCTTTGCCCGCTTGCAGAACGGGCAGTAGGACTTGGAGAAGATGGCAATCTGGTTCTCCGAGATCGTGTTCTGCATGGGGGTTAATACGATGGGAGGTGTTTCAGGGACGGAGACGAACCTCTACGAGATCCTTGGCAGCCATTGCTTTGAGCTGGAAGGCGGAGGGGCGGGATGAAGACGGGGAAGGCGTGGTGCTGAGTGCGCGGAGGGAGAGGCTTACTCGTGGGTTGACTGGCGCAGAGGAGTGGAGCCAGCCTCTATATATCGGGGCGAGCATCACAAAGTCGAAAATCAAACTCAAGCCGTCTGCTGAGCAAGCCAGAGCCCTTCACACGCGCCTCATCGCGTCATCGTCCCGATCCTCCTCACGTGCCTCCCGACGACGCGTCCTGTCACAGCGTCACACCCGCCCCCCCGACGCGTGCTCGTCACGGTCTCCGAGTGTGCACAGTCAGCGCTCGCACACTTTCCATTCTCGTCTTCATCCTCGTCGTCCGCCGCCGCCGCCCTCCTCCCCGCCCGACTCTCTCCGTGCTGGACACCCGCTCCCGCCTCCCGCCGTCCCCGATGTCGCTCGTCAAAAGCTTCAGCAGAATCATGGGCCGCGTCGCTCCCTTGCACCTCGCCGAAAAGTGGGACAATGTCAGCATCCGTTAGATCAAATCACTATACGCCCGTCGCTCACGACGTGCCCCGGAACAGGTCGGTCTCATCCTAGGTCTGCACTCGTCCTGTCCTCACAGCTTGCGAACACACACCTGACAAAATCGTCCTCCAGAGGCGCCTCACGTACGCGCGGATGCCAAGCGCATCCTACTCACCATCGAGTGCGCATCTCACAGCTTCCATCCCGCTCAAACGGTCCTGACCCGATTCCCTTCCCAGCCTCACCCCCGCGGTAGTCGACGAAGCGCTCTCCACCCCGACCTCGCTCATCGTCTCCTACCACCCGCCCATCTTCAAGCCCCTCGCCTCCCTCACGCTCGCCTCCCCGCTCCAGGCCTCCCTCCTCCGCTGCGCCGCCGCCGGCATCTCCGTCTACACCCCGCACACCGCCCTCGACTCCGTCACAGACGGCCTCAACGACTGGCTCTGCACAAAAGTCGCAGGCCCGCTCCGCGACATCAACTGGTCCGCCCGCTTCATCGGCCAGGCGTTCCCCGACGGCCTCGGCGGCGTGGGCCGCGTCGTCACCCTCAAGCAGCCGATGGAGCTCAAGATGCTGCAGTTCAACATCCGCACGGAGCTCGAGCTCAAGCATAGTGAGTTGCCTCTCCTCCCGCCTTCGTCGCCCAACTTGGAGCGCGGTGCTGATGCGCCCGTCTCACTCAGTCCAGGTGGCGTATGCTAAGCCGGAGCAGGAAAAGACACTGGTCAGCACGATCGCTATCTGCGCCGGGTCCGGTGGCTCCATGCTGCTCGGCGTCGACGCCGACGTCTATTTCACCGGAGAGATGTCCCATCACGAAGTGCTCGCAGCGGTCCAAAGCGGGCACAACGTCATTCTTTGTAAGAACACCTAGCCCCATCTCCAATGTCCTGCTGTGAGGGTTGCTCACCATAACGCAGGCGGGCACACGAACACCGAACGGGGCTTCCTGCCGTGGCTCGCAAAAGACATCGAAGAGTTCATCCAGGAGGATATCGAGCAGCCGACGGACCCGGCCGAAGCCGAGCTGCTCAAAGGTCTCGAGATCGTAGTCAGCGAAAGGGACATGCATCCTCTCGTAACCATCGACGCCTAGCTACCCTCGGTAGCGCGAACCTTGTCTGTTACCTCACAAGTAATTCCTAATGCCCCCGCTGTGACACCACACACAATGACGCCCCGAGCGAGAGAATGTGGAAAAAAACAACGGCGTGTATTGTATGTCTACGTACGTCACCGGTCGACCTCGCTACGTTACAGAGCCCGAGTCGTGAGCGATTAGCACCCGGCTGCGCTTCCGAAGTCACTAGAAGAAAGACGTACCCGAACACCAGATCCTGCAATCGCAAGCGATGACCATGAGCAAACTCATCTTGGCCCTGTACACAACATATTTACGTACCATGGTACCAATGATGGCGACGACATCGGCGATCATGTGCTAGAAGAAGCTCGTCAGTACGCGAACACGAAGGTAACAGCACGCAGGCACGGCCGGGCCATCTCACATCTGCGACGAAGAGCGAGCGCGGGGGCAAGGCAAGGATCCGAGTGAGTTGACGGCGACTTGGAGAAAAAAGACCGAGAAAAGGCTGCTCACGTCTCATCATGAAATCCGCACCGGCAAGGTGCGCGAAGCCAGGTGCACGGATCTTGCAGCGGTACGGGCGGTTCGAGCCGTCCGACACGAGGTAAACACCCATCTCGCCCTTTGGCGCCTCGATCGCGCTGTATGTCTCTCCAGGCGGGACCGAGTAGCCCTCGCTGAAAAGCTGTATTGTTGCCCGAGGTGAGCATGTACGGCGTTCGGGGCCGAGCTCAGAGCATACCTTGAAGTGATGGATGAGGGATTCCATGCTTTCCTTCATAGACGCACGGGGCGGGGGAACAAGCTTGTAGTCGTCGACTTTCACCGCGCCGGTGGGTATCTTGTTCAGACACTGTACGCGGAGATTAAGCAATACTCTTCGGGGGAACACGATGCACTGGGTACCTGGCTGATGATGCGAAGAGATTCGCGGAACTCCTGCACACGGCACAGATAACGGTCGTAGCAATCACCGTTCTTGCCCACGGGCACGTCGAACTCAACCTACAGAATGGATGCATTAGGCTTCCACCGCAAGGTGAGAAGCAGCAGACGTACCTCGTCGTACTTGTCGTACGGCGCGGCCTTGCGAATATCCCACGGGACACCGCTTCCACGGAGCATGACACCGGTGAACGCGAAGTCGAGGGCCTCCTTCGCAGTCACAACGCCAATACCGATCGTACGTTCCTTCCAAATACGGTTTCCGGTGACCACCTCCTCAATCTCGTCCACACGGGAACCGAACTGGGTCGCCCACTTGAAAATGTCATCCAGCAAACCGTGGGGGAGATCGAACGCGACGCCGCCGGGACGCACGTATGCAGCGTGCATACGGGCACCAGAAACACGTTCGTAGAACTCCATGAGCTTCTCGCGCTCCTCGAAACCCCACAGGAATGGCGTAAGGGCGCCGACATCCATGGCGTGGGTGAGGACGGCCATGAGATCTGAACATGCTCTCAGAACGGGGCCTCGGTGCGATACGACGGCGGTAACTTACGGTTCAGTACACGGGTAAGCTCGCCAAAGAGCGTACGAATCCACTTTGCGCGCTCAGGAACCTCGATGTTGAGAAGCTTCTCAACGGCCAGTGAGTAGCACAGTTCGTTCGTCACTATTAGCTCCGTGAGGATGAAGCCACCACGGACAAGGAGGAGTTTTACGCACTCATGGAAACATAGTCGAGACGGTCGAAGTATGGAAGGGCTTGGGTGTACGTTTTGTACTCGATAAGCTTCTCCGTTCCTCTGTGAAGCAGCCCAACGTGCTGTACGATTCATGAATATCCCAAAGCGCCATGACATTGCGCGGCCAGCACTCACAGGATCCGCACGCAGAACCTCCTCGCCGTTCAGCTCAAGAATCAATCGGAGCACGCCGTGAGCAGCCGGGTGCTGAGGGCTATACGACGGCGTTCAGTCTGCTTATTCCATCCCCTGCGTCATTGAAAAAAAATCACTCACCCAAAGTTGACTGTCCAATTCCACCCGACCCCATCAGCGCCGTGCCTGCACGCACAAGACCCACCGCCCACTCACCCGTGAAGTGTCGCAGCTGCGCGTCCTTTCTCGTCCCCGTCTCCGCCAGAATCTCCGTCGCATGCAGCCCATGCAAGTCCTCCACCGTATGTGTGTCAAAGATGCTTTTCCCCCCGGGGGTCTGCGCGGCGGGGGCCGGCTCCGCGTGGGCGACTGCAGACCTCGACAGATGCCGGCGAGCAGCAGCAGCAGCAGAGAGCAGCGGCGAGGAGCCTGAGGGCGAGCCAGCGGGGAGGCGCGGCACGCGCGCGAGCTGGCGGCGGAAGAGCGTGGAGGCCATCCTCGTCGCTGGAGAAAGTAGTGTTGTCGTCGTCGTCGTGTTCGACGTTGTCGGTGCTAACCGGGGTATAAACGGACCGTTCCCATTCGACGGCGTCGGGTGGACCGGGAAGGGAAGGTCGGACTCACGGTCTCGTGATGCATTCTCTTGATGGGCGCTCCCGGCACGCGCCGCGCGCAGACGGCGCTGCGTCTGTCGGAGCGATGTTCTGTCAGTGTTAACGCGGAACCTCTGCGGACGCGAACTGTGGTGCTGTTCTATCTATCTCCGTCTTGAATTAGCAGCTCGGTCTTATTCTTGCATGTTTGGTCAACAAACCTCGCGTCTTTTGTTTCTTTGTGCGACGGTAGTCTTGGCCAGTCTGGGAACGGCCCTCGCAGACGAGAAGCCGTGCACTGCGCGTTGGAACGGGAACTACTATGACCTGAGTAGGCTATCCTCCAAGTATGTGTCGCGCTTCGCGCGGCGTGATCAGGTCTATTGACAATAGCCACCCAGCAAGGACTATGAGTTCACCTCCCCCGCAGGACAGGAGTATGTCCTGAATGTTTGCAAGCCTGTGGCCCAGGAGGCATGGGCACCAAAGGTAGACAAACCCGAGGACGTCGCTGGCTTTACACGGCACTCCCGTGGTGACTTTTCAATAGGGTATGTTCCACGCTAGGCCCCGGATGGTGCTGCCTTTGATGCGTTCTGTCACAGAGACGTGAATACCACTGTGCTCATCCGGGACGGCCACCCAGTGATTACGATGACGGATGGTACACGCTGCATCGACGGAGGGGAGCGGACAGGCTCGACTGTGATTCGATTCATATGCGACAGCTACGCTGGGAAAGGTATGCAGGTGCAGCCGTACACAAAGTTGTAAAACCGAGACTCATGGCGGAGCAAAGGCCAGCCGCAGTTGATCGCTACTCTTCCTCCAGATGAGGATCGCGCGTGCTCATTCTTCGTCGAATGGCGAACAGAGGTATGCAGGCCATGCCGGATGCCCACGCCGAAGCTCACGCATGGACTATTGTACAGATGGCTTGCCCAACATCGGAGGGTGGTGCGTTCGGTCGCATCGTCTCTATTCTGGCCATAGTGTGAGTTCTGTGCACATATGACCGAGCCGCATGCTGACGGCCTGCAGCGCGGCGGTGGTGTTTGCGCTGTACATGGTCGGAGGGATATTGTACAACCGCTACGTTCTCGAACTGGAAGGGCTTGAGCAGGTTCCGCGGTTCTCGTTCTTCTCATTCAGCGACACGCTGCAATTTTTCCGAGGATGCCTGGAGCGCGTGCAGGAGCGGTCGTCTGACGCATGGCACTCGCGGAGCTTTGGGGGGAGCAGCCACGGCTCATGGGGAAGCAGTGGTGGACACGGGTACCACGGGGTGGGAGGGACGGCGGACGAGGCGCAAACGATGCTAGGTGGGCCGCCTGGATTCCTGGACGAGGAGGAGGAAGAGGAGGAGGAGGAGACGGCGAGGGGAGGAGGGGCGAACGGGATTATACGACTGTAGGACGGTGGGTAGACTGTAGTACGAGTAGGAGGGGAGGCCGATTGCCGAACGAAGAGAGGCATCGCTCGCTACGGCTGGATCGCAATCAGATCTGCATCTGCATGACTGCATCGATGTCCCGGGGCGGACGTAGCCGGTCGCCTGCTGGGTACAGGGTCCGCTCAGTCGGTGTACGAGCACCGAGCAGAATTCCCGTCGTGGTCTCCGCGGACGTTGCAGCCCTCGCGACTCGCCTCTCGCGTCGGGCACAGCGGCAGCGGGGAGAGTGTGCTTGTGAACAACGTCGTCGCGTCGCGTAGGGACGCACGCCGAGGCGGACAATGGGCGCATTGTTTGCACAACAGCGAGCGTTTGCGTTGTACTCGGCAGGCGACAAATACGGGCACGGGCGTCTGTCGTGCCTCGGGCGTGCGTCCAGCTTCTCAGCTCTCTCTCTCTTCAGTACTCTGTCTCTCTCGCAGGACGTAATCGAGTCCGCATACGGGCGTTGCCTTCCGCCCTTCCTCTTCTCATTGTTTTATTTCTTTCGCATCCGGCCTCTCCCGCTCGCCTCCTCCCTTTTCTTCCCCTCTTTCTACTCCTTCCTCCCCCTCCACCGACACCCACGACCCCGCGACGACCCACACGCCCCCACAATGGATCAGCACCAGCAGCAGCCGATTCACGACGACCAGTCCCAAAATTTCGTCCCGTCCCAGTACACCATGTATGCCTCATCAGAGGACGAGCAGGGTTACCTCGTGTATCCGCCTCAGATCTCTGGCTATCAGGGTGTCATCCAACAGCAGCACCCTGCCCATCCTCCTCGTGGGTTCATGCACTCTGCCTTCCCTCTTCGTCCCCAGCCGAGATCTGACTTGCCCTTTCTCGTCACTCTCATTGTCTTCCTCAGGGCAAATGTCCGAGAGCGACATGCAGCAAGCGATGCAGTATCAACGCTCAATCCATATGATCCCCACCGGCCAGCACTTTGCACCTCCTGCACCTGTTTACACCGCCTCTCCGCCTCATGGCGTTATGCCGCTCTCCGCGTCCCCCCCACCCCAGTCCCCTAATATGTACGACCCTCTCTCGCCCCCCATTTCCGGATCAGACACCTCCGGCGACGGCATCTACCATTCGCGGAACAGTAGTGCAACAGGTTCCCCCTCCTCCTCCCGTGCGAACAGCCTCGTACACCGCCATCCCCTCCGCTACAATCCCACCCCATCACCTACCAGCTCTTCCGCAGGGCGCCGAAGCAGAGGTCACTCGCTTTCCGACGACGACGATCAAATGGGTGTCAACATGACCGAGAGCCTGGCTAACACTCGCAAGGAGGCAACGAGGAGGCAGAGGATTGAGGCGGAGCAGCGCCGTCGGGACGAGCTTCGGGACGGGTATGCGCGGCTGAAAGACGTGCTCCCGGTCTCGAACCAGAAGAGCAGCAAAGTGTCGCTACTCGAGCGAGGTACGTCTCGGGGGTGGTGGCGCTTCACATTCCCCCCTCTCATCGAGACCTCAACGCAGCGACAAACCATATCACACATTTGGAGAAGACCACCCGCCAGTTGCAGCAACGATTGGCGGCCTTGGATGCAGAGGTGACCAGGCTTCGATCTTTGAACGAGAAGATCTCACTCGGAACCAGCAACTCGCCCTCTCCGGGCGTGAACATGGACACTCGCCCACTGTCCCCTCCCCCTGAGGGATCGCCTCAACAGTCGGGTCAGAACCAGCCTAGCCAGGATCCACCCGCAGCAGAGTCGAGCCCATCCGCCTCAGAAAGCGGTTACTGACTCCTCTACCATCTACCACACCTCTTGCCCTTCTCCGAACAGTGCTCTCCCCTCCCCCACGTGTTTCATTATCACAATCCATTTTCTTATCGTCATATAGTCTCCGCTTGTCAATGTCTTGTCCGCACATGCATCTGCGCCTTCCTCGCTCTGCTTGCAGTCGCATGCCGCCTCAGGAAAGCGCGGCACTGGTCACCGAGGAAACCACAGCCCACCACTCGAAGCCGAAGCCTTCGATGTCGGGTTTGAGCCTGGGTTTAGGTTCCTGGATTTTTGCGAACCGCCTGGCGCGGATTGTCTCGTGATGCCTTCCGATACCCTCGTATGACCACCCGCCCTCCAGGAGAATCCTGCGGCTTGACGCTGCAGGCTGGCGCACTGCGAGTACAGCTCGATGCCGGGCCCTCGGCGCACCTCGTCCGATGCCGCTGGTGAGCCTGCTCCCAGTGTCTCGTTGATTGGGCGCCGCATTTCTGGCAGGGGTCGCGCGTGCCGTCTCGTCGACACGCTTCCGCCTCGGATAGATGAGGGGGCTCGCGTCCGTCCGGTGGGTGCAGGAGCGCCACACGCTCTTACCGCAGCATCCCCGGCCCCGCGAACGACGCCCCGCCGCACAGGACATTTTCTAGGTTTGTAGAACGAACGACCCGCTACGTTACCGGCCAGATTCGCCTCTTCCATCCTCCCACCTACGCACACACTTCCCCCGCCCCGCGCGCCCACCCTACCTACCCTCCCCCCGCCTGTTTTCTCTGTCTCTCTATCCGCTGTACCATATCATACCGGGCTCTGGAACGCGACGGCCACAATCATCATGAAGGATACGACCCGGCGACGACTCAGCACGACCAAACTCTCTTCCTCCTCTCCCGCGTGGGGCAGCCCGCGAACCGCCTTTCTTGGGATCCGATCGATCGACCGATTGACTGACCGACGACGACTTCTGTTTGGGGTAGGAGTGGTAAGGGAGGCTGTCCGCTCCTCGACGAGGGCGGGCCGTGGGTGGCTCGCTTCTAGACGCATCAGCGTGAATGGGGCGGGATGTCGTTGTTGTGGGAGCGTCGTCGGCAGAAAGAGTACATAGGTCATTGTATCCCCAGAGTTAGACGGTTTGGAAATTTGTGGGCTGCACAATGCGAAAGTCTTGTATCCTTAAGGGCGGTGCGCATGTTCAGAGCGCCATAAACGACTGTGCGGGTTCGTATGTTGCGGGTGATGTGAATACTCTGGCTACCGCTCCTCTGCTATCGGAGGGAATTCCTGACCACCGCAGGAGTACTCCAAGGCAGTCCCCCGAAGTCCGGAGTGCTCGATCCCGCGGGACGGACCGCCCCTGAGTCTAATCAAGGCAAGGATGGTACCAACACCACGCCCAGCACCGATAATGTCCTCCGTCCACGCTTCTATGGCCGCGCATATCGCAACATGTCGCAGAAGGTGCAGGTCTCGCCCCCCCGCCAGGGACAAGTTCAGGCCGGGTTGACTCTAGGTTAGACGTTAGCCATGCGGTCCCCCCCGCCTCCTGCGCAGCTGCTCAATCCTCAATCACCACGAGGCACGCTGGCTGGCTGGCCGCTGACGTATCGCCCAAGCGGGCTACGCACTCGCACCAGCGGGAGGCTGCGTCGCAACGTCATCCAGCACGCACCTCCCCGCTCGAGCCATTCAGTCGCGCGAAGCCAGGCCCCAGTGACTCACACGACCCCGCGAAGCGGCGGGAACTGCCCCCCTCCCCCCTCTCGGCTCGGTCGTGCTCCGCGACTGGAGAGAAAGAGAGAGAGAGAGAGAGTCGAATGAACGCCGAGCGCTGCGAACCTTGAGCTTGCGGGCCCGACGGGTGCATGGTGACGGTGGGGAAGCGCAACGTCATCGGCCGTGCCTCGCGTCGTCCACGGAAGGCACGATGACCGCCTATGGCTGAAGTGGCTCGGCGCTGCGGGGCGGGCGTGGGACGGTGCCTGCGCGCGTCGAGCAGGGCAGAGAGGCTCGGAGGCGTTGTCCCCGTCCCCGTCCTCCCCCCCCCTGCACGGGAAGGTTTTCGTCTGGCAGACAGCGCTCCGCGCTTCTCGTGCGGAGGGGCGCGTTCCTGCGGGGAAGAACGCGAGAAGGCGGGGTCGTCGTCTGCGCTGGGCCGTTCTCGCTGCTGCAGAGTGTCGTTCACTTGTTGTTTGGGCGCGGCGGGGGCGAGCTGGTGCGAACGGGCTGCTACGCACCGCGGGTTGGTAGGACCCGTCTGTGAAAGCCGCGGACGGCGGCGAGGTGGGGGAGCCCGCTGCTAGCCCCGTCCGCCAACGCACTACACGAGCGCCGTTGTCGTAAAGTCCGTCGGGCACACGCCGCTTAGGCGTTCGGCCGGAAAGACCGTGGCGCAATGACCACCGCCTGGATGCCGGCATCGAGGCACGATATTGACGTTCCGTACGCGGAGAGCGACGGCGGAGAGACATTAGGGCGGGAACCGTCAAGTCGCGAAGGATTGACATGGGCTCTGCGAGAACCGGCCTCGAGGCGGTAGGACACTCTTCTCCGCCCGAGAGGGGGCGCACGGCTGGATCGGGCGGACGCCCGCTGTGCAGAATGGGGTGGATCGGCTAACGCAGCGTCGTCGCTGTTTGCGTAGTATGACGCAGCAGTGCACGACGGCCGAGTCCGAACCTGCCGAAGTGTCGCGAGCCACCCTGGGGTGAACATTTCACTTCAGTTGGGCAGAGAACGCACCCTCGATTGCCAGTGTGTGACTGCACCAATGGCTCGGATGGTCGGATGTTCCTGGGTGGAACTGAGCGCAGCGCTTCGCCGAGCTGAGATCTGAACCTTCCTAAAGCTGGAGATAAGTGCTCTTCGCGCGGCGGTCGTCTATAGGCCCCGAGAGAAGGACCCAAGTCGGTGTGAGTCCGCGGCCGTAGCGAGAGGCGGCCTGGCGGCAACTGCGCAGCGAAGGAGGGCGGAGCACCGCGCAGAAGGCCTGTGTGATCCCGAGAAAGCTAGACCGGGCGGGTTTGATGTACTTGGGACTGCCGTCTGTCCCGCCGTTCACGTTGAGTATGCAGCTGAAGAAAGCGTGATTGGGAATGAGGTCAGGTCGGAAAATGTGGCTGCGAATGACCTAGCCTACACGTTGCAGGGCGGGCCGCGCGGCCTGAGGGATGACTCGGGCTGAACACGCTTGCATAGCCTGAAGCGTCGAGGACGGTCCAGATGGACGCTGATGAGCAGCGCGAGGAATATGATGCACGCGGCAGCTGGGAGGCCATGTTTTCCCAAAGAAGCAACTCGGGCGTCGGCGTACGGAGGCTGGGACAAACAGAGGAGAACGTTCCTAGCAAGTCAGATAGCTGAAAGCTTCCCGGCCAGGACTAGTCCTCCGAGCTTCCAGGGTCGACGGCGGCTGAAGAGTGGCGGTTTCAGGAAGGTGTAGCGGGTGCTGTAAGTATCTGGACTTGCGAACGCCGCTCGGGAGGGACGGGGACGGGGACGGGGACGGAAGAGCAACAGCTGCGTTGGTGAACAGAACAGCGCTCGCACGCACAAGCAGCCGTGCCGTGCCGCCGATATCCAGTAACACCTGCCCCCTGTGACTCCCTGGGCCCGGCCGTCCGGGCAATGTCCCCCCCAAAGGGCGTGCATCGGCCAGCCGACAGCACTACTCCGGGCCTCATGTCATCTATTCGGCGATCAAACGTCTTCCACAACCCTGCAGAACCTTCAATCCCGTTCCCGACCCTGCTCCCACCACCGCTGACAGCGGCCTGTGGCATCCAGCGGGTCTCGACGCCACAATGGCGAAGACGGATTTCGGCGAAGCAAAGCCTATCCTCGGTCTAAAGCAGCACTGTCCAATGTGAACAACTCACCTGCTCTGAACGCGTGAGACATGGCACGCCGTCAACATGAACGGCGCCCCGGTGTCGCGAACCGTAGCACGCGGCTGAGTATCCTCGGGCGCGCAGTGCTCGCCTGACGAGGCCTTCTTAACCCCGGCCGAGCTAGGATCTCGTGAGACTCCAGCATAGGGGCTACGAGCAGCGCTGTCCCAAAACGCCTCCCCGGACGAAACGAGAGCAATGTCGCCATCGATGGAGAGAGTGTGTTGCCGACACGTGTGGATCTGCTCGGTCTCGCGGGTTCAGGTGCCTGTCCGATTCGACGAAAAATTGAGCACGAAGATGAAGGAACCGAAGGCGCCGAGAAGAGAAGAGACGGTCGAGTGGGAAGGGGGTGCGAAGGTCCTTGAGTATCGAGAGCGGGGGAGTCATGCGACATATGTGGATAATGTTCTGTGCCATAGCTTGGGCTTCCGCGCAAAAAGGTCGAACAGCAAGGGCCTAGACATGTGAAGCACTCGATGGGCGATCTCACCCACTGCGTCGCGCTCCTACGAGTCCACTGGCCCCGCGCTTGGGAGCCATGGAGCCTCGGGCCGTACTGGGCTTCGTGGACCTTCGAAAGAAGGGTTTAATCCCGGAGATGAAAGTGGTGTGTTTCCGAGGGATGTCACAGGACTCCAGCCCTGGTATCTATCACTGTAATGGCCGTTCATTACTTGTCAATTCCAGCGGGTTGAAGACATCGCGAAGGGAAGTTACTCCATTGGAAGTGCGGTGAATGGTAAGGCCCGATAGTTGAGACGAAGAAAGGCACCAGACACACTGTAAAGCGTATCTTCAGTCTCGCCATCTCAGAGAAAGGACAGGATGATGAATGTACCATGCGGATTCTCCGTGCGAGCAAAAGACCGACAGAAGGCTGCGTATCGCTCAGGTGATCTTCGTCCATAGGTTCGCGAGGCGCCTGTGAATGTCCACAGAACAGTTCGTCCGTGTGTTCCAGATCGCTGGTATTGGTGCAGGGTTCAGGCGGCAAGCGGGTCGGGTTGTGCGTCAGGCAGCATCCATGATCCACTGGCAGGACTGAGTCCGAGGTTCCCGCTGGCGCGCAGGTGGATGGATGATCCTGACCGGGGAGAGATGAACTCTGTGAGAAATAGGGCCCCATCACATTAATGAGTTTTTCCACAAATATCAAGCCCATCCCTCGTCTAGACTCTGCACAAACCGCAGAGAGTCTGGTGGTGCAGCACGAAGGGAGTAGAGTTGCGTCGGACGGCCCGATCGCAGGACCTACTCGATCGTCTCAGTCACGGTCACAATTAAGAGTATCTGCAGTCACGCAAGCTTTATCAATTGGGACTAGTTCTCGTGACGTCAATGTGACTGTCACAAGATGCGGTGGCGACGAGGAACGTGCCTCGTCTTCCCCCCAAGTGCTCCTGGTCCCACCCAGCGTCGACGACGTCTGCCCATCGTTCCTTGCCGCCAGCAGTGGCCTCTATACCCTTCTCACACACTCTCTGAAGACCTCAACAACGCGAAACCCCTCCTCGCAAGGCTCATCAAGCAGCGCTTCATCCTCCAGCGTCAAGATTCGCGCCGTCTTCAGCAATCAGTAACGAGCTCTCCTAGGCTGCTCCTTGGTACTTCTGCAAACGATCATTAACGATGTGGTTCGTGTACAACACTCAGTTACTCGAGTCGGTGCCGTGCTCATATCTGCGTGTCCTATGGTTATAATCTAGGTGTGACAATTGCCTTCTCTTGCTTCCTCTTGTAAGTACACCATGTGCAGCCCTAGTCCCACAGACGCCGATCTGACATACATGTGTGAACATAGAGGGGTGGTGCTATCGCGTGGGGCGTCATCATGTTCGTGAGTAGCCGTCTTCTATGGGGATTGAGAGCATCTATTAATCCGAATAATGAACAGCTGTATAGTATCGCGGGTGGCATCTTTTTATTGAACTGGGGTCAGTACCTGTTCTTCGTATTCCCCGAATGGTGAGCGTTCGCTTTTTACATATACTCAGCGTGATTTTGCATGCTCACCCGACCATGTAGGCAGATCTATGGGGGCGTTGGCATCGGTGTGGCGGTAGCTGCTGCAATTTCCATCCTGGCGCTTTCTAACGTGAGTACTCATCATTTACACCCTAACGTACTCCGAGTCTCGTATCTTCCGAGATTCGATCTGTTCAGATTTATGTATGTTAACGCTGTGGTGCTTTGTTTACAGCGATCGTACATCTGGATACGTGTCAGCAAGTTCATCTGGCCGTTCATCATCGTCATCTGCGCTGTCCGAGCCATCATTATGATCGTCGAGCTCCAACGAGGGTAAGTACGGACAAATTCGTACTCGATGCTCCTCGCTTCCTGCCCTCCTTTGTCTCTTCACGCTGCGCGCTCCTCCAGTTTCACATTCATAAGGGGCTCACTTCACGCAAAATTTACCGGCAGCCAGACCTTCTCCATCAACAGGGTGGCGTTGTGTGTCACCACGAGTTGTTTGTGCATCTTTTTGCATTGCGCGGCTGGGGACGCGTGATGCTTTCTACCGGGCGTGACAGCGTCCTGGAGCCCGGGTTTATCCTGGGATTCCTTTATGCTCCGCCCGTGCGCGTGGCTTTGCATCCCAGCGATCATCAGACACTCCGCTTGAAGTTTCGCTCCGCTCATGATTGGATGCTAACATGCGGTTACAGGAAAGACAAGGTGCAGTGGGAGTGCGCACATGGTGGACAGCTTTGGACAGAATCGGCCGCGTCGGGATACGGCGGCTCTTCGTCTTTCCCTGCCGGATTCTGCACAACCGGTTTCTCGAGCATCTACGCTGCGTTCATCGCGGGACTCGTGATAGACCTGGCTTTCCAGGTACGTCGTCGCCCGGTCCTTCTCTCCGTGCAACGGCGCTCGGGCTCACCGTGGGGTCTTTTTGACGTGTCTTGATGGCAGATGTACATGTTCTTCCTGGTTTGGCGCTTCCAGAAGCGGCTTGAGCATTATTCCAACATGAAAGGCCCTTTCTATGGCGGTGAGTATCCGTGTTGTCCTGTCGGGTGTTGCACGCGCCGCTTGCCTGTCCCCGTTCATGTCCGGATGTATTCCTCAACGGCGGAACGGGTGGGCGCGTGCTACGTCCGAAGACTCGGTCGCTGGACGCTAAGCGAAACTTTGTTCGTCGGTTGCAGGTTATTACAATGCCTAAGACGCCGTCCGATCGTCAAGCGGCGCTCGGCCGCTGTAGTGAAGGTCCTTCCTCCGCGTCTGGAGTTCCCTGACAGTGTCCTGGACAATTCCGTTCCATTCGTCCCGGTGCCCACCCCCGCTTGCGCTGACGATCTGCCAATGCTCCCACCTCCTCCCCCTTGCCCCGTGCGGACATGTGAGCGGTGCAGTCGCAGTCGTCCACCTGCACAGCTGCTGCGCTGCTTCTTCCGCGTCTGGGGGACGTGCGATCGCACGTCCGCGTGTTTTCCCCTGCTTCCCATCTCTGGCTTGTTGTTGTCCTTTTTCTCTGCTGTTGTTTCCATATCTCTCGCCTGCTCGGCACACGCTCCACGACCTCTCACGATTTACGACTTACGACCCCCGGGCTCTGCGTGCTTACGTACCGAGTCCGTTACGACCTACCTGACTTATTCCTATCCGCTGATGATCACCTTCTCGCAATATATCCGACTCTGACTATGCCACACTTCTATTACGGCGCACGTTGGACCGGGCGCTGGCCGAATGCCCGACGCGGAGGGCTTGCGGCGGCAGGCCGCGGGCTTGAAGCTTGCGGCCTTCAGGACCTGTTCAGGTACCGCGCGCGCGGGCGCGGGAAGAGAAAGAGAGCTAACTGAACTGGGCTTGGGGTCTTGTGCTGATCGCGGCGGGCAGCTGGCGCGCGGTGTGTCAGTGTGTCACAGTGACAGCGGACTAGGAGGCAGCGCCGCATTCAGCGCAGCTATACCGGGCGTCCCGTGTGCGATATGGGTAGGGCAAACGCCGGGCAAGACGACGCCCTGCGAATGCCCGGAAGAAGGCAGGACGAGGGGAGCGCTCGCTCGCGCGCGCGCGCGAGAGAAAGAGAGAGAGCTTAGCTTAGGGGGGCGCTCGGCGGGGGCGGAAGGTTTGGGTTCGCGTAAGCGAGGTGAGGGAGATGAGCAGGATGTGAGAAGATGGGCAGTCCGGGGGACGTCAAGTGATGCGGGGGAGGGAAGGGCGAGGGCCCGCGCGCGGGCGGTAGGCAGTCCCTGGACCGTGCCGGTGTGAACGCGCGCCGGAGAGAAGTGAGCTGAGAAGGGCTGCTCGGGGGCGCGCGCGCGCGCGCGTTCGGTGTCGACGGGCGACGACCGCGCTGAGAGGGCCGGGGAGGGCGGTGTTTGGGAGAGATGATCCAGATATCGAGATGTGTGCGAGTGGGAAGCGGAGGCGGGGAGCGTCGCGCGCGCACGTACACGTACACACGTCGAGCTAGGCGTCGAAGGGGATGGAATGTGAATATGAACGAGCGGGCGTTGGGCAGGAGAAAGGCGAAGGGCGTGAGCACCGGCGGAGTGGGAAGCGGAGGGAGCGGGCTGGGATGGGACCGCGAGAGCGGATTGCGGAATATTCGGGGGGACGGACGGAAGAAGGAGAGAGAATGATCGGAGAGGTGTGACGGGAGAGGACTGCGAAGACGATATTGAGAGCTCGGGCGCGGGGCTGGAGTCGGTAGGCGGATAGCCCGGGCTGGGACGGAGGCTGGGGGGCAGCCTGGGGGGAGGGCAATGGGGGGCAATGTCGGAGAGACTGGGGTGGGAGGGGCAGTTCTGGAAGAGGGCTTGGGACGGTAGCGGGGGCGGAAAGGGAGGAAATGAAAACAACGTTGTGGGCGCTGGGTTTGTTTTGAGGGACATGAGGCGTTCGGTTGGGAGGCTGGTACCAGACGGAGTCGGATGGGAGCGATCGGGCGAAAGGGGAGGAGGAGGGGAGATGCCCGAGATGGACTGGGCTGCGCGGAGGGAGGAGAGTTCGGAGGTCCAGGTCCGGGTGTTGATGCGGGTGATAAGGCCAGCAGAGGATGAATATTATCGAGGGCAGGGGGAGGGCAGGAGGAGGAGGCTCGAGGAGGAGGCGGCCAATGATGGCATGCCCAGGCGGGGGTCACGCGTGACTGGTCACGGCCGGACAGCCGGACAACGGTTTCTGCGAAATATGAATCCACGCCGCGGCCGCGGAAGTAATTCATTAGAGTTTGCGTGACTGCGTGACGGGGGCGCGACACGAGGTGATGGACGAGAGGCGCGGGCGGGCGTCTGGAGAGAGAAGAAGGACGAAGGGGAGGTATATAATATACCCATCCCCTCCTTCCTCCCTTCTCCCCATCCTCCCTGCCGGGTGTTCTCCTCCTCCGCCGCCTCCGCCTCCGTCTCCGCCCAGTCTGTACGTCCCCTCCGTCTTTCCTCCCTGCCCTCTCCGAACTCACCCCACCCCCGCCCAGTCCCTGTTTCTTTTCCGTCTCTTTTTAATCTCACGAACAGTCCTCCTTTGTGGTACAACCACCCCTCACCTTCAGCCATCTCCTCTGCTGCCCCCTGCCCCCCCATCATGGAGACCGCACACATGGAGCACGTCCTCGACCACAACAAGAACGCCGATTTCATCGATCCTGCTTCCTACTACAACGACACCCTCTCCGGCCTCGACTATCTGCAGTATCCCCCCCACTCCCCCTTCGGCGTCTCTTCCATGGGCCGTGAGTTCCCGCTCTCTTCTTCCCCCACGCCTCCGTCATTCTAACTCGCTCTATTTTCAGTCCCTCCCACATCGTCTCCGCGCATGGGCTTCAACTCGCTCCCCCTCTCTAGCGGCCTGAACGAGTACACATACTCGTCCCCCGGCAACTACAGCGCCAGTTCGCCCGCCCGCCCCTTCACCCCTACCGGTATTTACCCCGGCGCTCTCTCCAACCTCAGTGCTGGCGAGCTGTCTTCGGACAGTGTCGGCACCACGCGGAGCCGTCGCGGTAGCGGTAGCCACTCCCCGGGCCCCGCTGTACCCCCTGGTTCGCTTGCTGCCATTCCTCGGTCCCACCGCTTCAACCCTCTCGGCACCGCAGCGATCACGCGTGCCTCCGCCCGCCAGCAGCAGAAGAAGCGTTCCAAGGCTTCCGACGATTTCGCCAGCGACGACGACGACGACTTCATCCCCACCACCACCTCCGCTGTCAACAACGACATGCGCCGCGAGGAGATCCGCCGTCAGCGCATCGAGTCCGAGCAGCGGAGACGGGACGAGCTCCGCGATGGCTACCGCCGTCTCAAGGACGCACTCCCGGTGTCGAACCAGAAGTCGAGCAAGGTTTCTTTGTTGGATCGGGGTATGTCTCGTCCCTGCCCTTTCTCCCTGACGGTTATTCATGTCATCCTTGTAGCCACCACGCACATTCGCTACCTCCAGGTCACTCAGCAGCAGTTGCAGACGAGGCTGCAGCAGGCCGAGGCCGAGACCGCGCACCTCCGTCACGTTAATGAGGCCCTCATGCTCGGCACTGCTGAGCAGCGTCATGCCGCGGCAGCGTCTGCCGTCGCTGCCGCTCAGCAGGTCGCAGCCCAGGCTGTGGGCTCGAACAACTTCTAAGCGTGCGCGCGTCTTCTCGCCTCAAAAGCTCGCCTCGCGCGTCGGGACGCGCCGAGCATCGCCTGCATTGTATTATTGTATCACGACTGTATCAAGACCACGCACGAGACTGGATTCCCTGCCAGGACGCAGTGGAAGCTGACGACCCACACGGACTATCGCACACTTCCCATTTACTCGTTTTTATTCACTTCTTTACACCCGGCATTTTCTATTCCACACCCTCCACGTACACCCCCACCATTACCCCATCCCCTACACTCCCCTCACTCTCTGGTGCTCTTGCCACGGGTTGAGCGAGGTCTCTACCAAGCTCCCCGGATCGTTTCGCAGCTGTGCCGCACGGTCGCGCCGCCCCTAGACGGTGCGAACTGGAGAAACACGGACGAGAACAGCCTCGACTATGGCGCCTACGGATCGGCTCGAAGCAGGAGCGTCGACACGACATGACACAAGACCGCAGGATGTGGCTTGAGGCGCGACGTCCTCAGCGACGCTCGTTGTCTCGCCCCCTGCGCGAACATCTTGTTTTTCACACCCACACACGGTACCGTCGTCTCCGACCGCTTCCCGCTCACCATCCCAGTCCCGCCTAGCGCACGCGGCAGCTGATGGCGACGACCACTTCGTTGTGGTTCCGTGCCTCGCTGCTGCACATGTGCGCGCCGACACACCGGCATCGAGTTTCTCACTCGCGCTCTCAACGCTCCTTCCCCGACCTGGATCAGTCATCTACTCCTCCCTTCCGCCTCAGCACCTCCTCCCCCTCCCCCGTGTATGTGCGTCCCCTTGGCGCTTGATCACCGCTTTTGGAACGTCTCTACACCATGTCTGGCTTCGCCCCTCCATCGTTCCGTTTCGCCCTGGCTCTCGACACATCCACGAGCTCCGGTTCAAGCTTGTGGTATACGCGCGCCAGCGACGCAGCGCATGGTCCGACAGTACACGCTCGCACACTACGGGCCTAGCCAGGGCCGGAAGACACGGTGAGGCGCGGGCCTTACCACGTAGCGAACACGCATCCTTCCTTCGGACCTTCCCCCCTTCGTAACGACAGACCATACGTCCTCGAACAGCACCTTGGCACTACTGCACGGCCTCCGCCCCCGAGGTCTGCGACTCCTCGCCGCCCCGAATGCTCCGTCCTGTCCGCCCGTCTGTGCTAGCTGTGCGCGTGCTAGCTCACGCCCGCCAGCCGACGTTGTGCGAGTACGGTGATGTCGAGCGAATGTGTGTGCAGCGAGTCGTAGTTGTGGGCTGCGGTGTGGCGCGGTGAGTGCCTACCCCGCGCACCTGCTTGCGGGTGTGCGCGCGCGGCCCGCCTGCGCACATGTTCTCGGTGTCCCCGTTCACGCCAACGACGGTCAGTCTACATGGTCCTGATGCATTTCGCCCTCCACGTCCCTTTGCCCGCCCTATGCCCCAGAATTGTCGTCCCTATCGCCCGCCTGTGCGCGTCTCACGGCGTGTAGATGGTGGGTGCGGCGCGACGCGAGGCACAGCGCGCGCTTGCGCGTGCTGTCCAGCATCTCCTCGCCGTCCCCGCTCCCGCCTCACTGTCCGCGCTCCCCTCGTCGCTGTTCGCTTTCGCTGCTTCCTCCGTCGCTGCACGGCTGCGCGCATGTTGGTCGCCCTCCCCCGCTCCCGCTCGTCGCTGCCCGTCCCTGCTTTGCACGTAGTAGTTAGTAGTCGATGTCTCACGCATATCACGCTATTCATGCATGTTCACGATTGGAAGAATCCTGTTTGTGTGCGTGAAACACATCAAAATCGTCGTGAATAAGGTAATGTATGGCAACACCTGTGGTTCTGTACTGAATGGAGCTGCGGGTTCCACAGTGAGTGACGTAGGGCGGAGAGCGAAGTGTCGAGCGGCCGAGAGCAAATCGTCTTCCGGCACCACGCCGCGCGCGAGTTGCCTCTACACATTCTGGCTGCCACAGTCGTCTTTCGCCCCACCTCTCCCCCCTTTCTCAGCTTTCCTTCTTGTGCCCCCCCCCCGTACCGCACCACTACCATGTCCACGACCATGAGCGACGTCGCGAACACCCGCAAGCAGCTCAGGATCAAGTCCGGATCGGCCAAACGGTGCGCGCTCTATACACCCATCCTCCCATGCCTGCTCTCTGTCTGGGCACGACGCGTGACGGCGATCCACGATCCACGATCCGCGCGTCGGTGCGTGCGCGCTGCGTACTGCGTGCTGAACGGGCGCACGGCAGGCTGTACAAGGAGCAGCGGATGTACCGCAAGGAGCAGGAGGACCTGCAGCGCAAGCTCGACAAGCACATCGCGGAGAAGGCGGAGGACTGGGACATCAACAACACGGCGAGTGCTACCTCTGCTCTCCTTCGCTCTCGTTTTCGCTTTCGCTTTCCCCGTTGAAATTCCTGTCTCCTCTCTCTCGCCCTCCTCTTTTCGTATGCTCTCGTCCGTCCCCCCCGTCCCCCCCCCCCTCCTCACCGCGCATACGCATTCGTTCCGCTTGCTGACTACGGGCGTAACAGGGACGCATGCTGACGGAGTCCGGCAAGATGATCACGGACTCGTCGACGAGGCTCGGCGCGGTCGTGCAGGAGCTGCGCGAGCTTGTGGTGCGTCCCCTCCCTCCCTCCCTCCCTCCCCCCAACACTCCCCAGCCGCCTTGCGCATGCGGGAGCGCTGATTTGGCATTGCGTCTCTGCAGCTCGTCGCGGAGCAGAACCCCGAGCTGGCGGAAGACGAGGAGCTCGCGAAGGCGCGGGAGACACTGGAGGAAGTCAGCGTCTGATTGAGTGGGGAGAGGGGCCGCATAACAAAGACGAGCCGACGGGACGAGCGGATGGGACGGATCAGGGAGCAGGCTGGAGCAGGGGAGGGGGGGGGGGGTAGATGAAGCCCAGAGAAGTGCTGTACCTGTATGCTTGCGGGCCTTGCGGACAATACCAGCCGATAGCCACCTCCGCCCGCACTCGACTCACTGTCCCGAGTGCGTCTCTGCCCGCTCGCGAGCGCGCGCCTCCTTGATCCTGGTGAGGGCGTCGAGGATGCCCTTCCACGCGTCCCGCTCGATGCGCTCCTCCTGCAGCCCGCGCTCGCCCCGCGCGTTGCCCTCGCTGTCTGCAGCGGGTAGGCCGACGCCGAGCGGCGGCGGTATGAAGTTGGGAGGGGGCGCGTTGATCGCCGAGGGCGCGATGCGCGACTGGCGGACGTGCGCGAGCGAGGAGCGGATCGCGATGTGGATGGCCTGGCACGGCGGCGCACAGCACGCCATGTCAGCACAGGCGGTCTGCAACGAGGAGGGCAGAAGGGGGGGGGGGCAGAGAGACAAGGATGCGGGACGTACGTCCAGACGCTCAAAGTACTCGTTCGCCACGTCGACGAACTTCTCGGATCGCTCGGCGCCCTGCGGGAGGTCGTCGTCGGGCGCGTCTGTCTGGGGCAGCGAAAGGAGGGCCATGGACGAGGCGGCGAGCGAGAGCAGACGGCTGATGTCCTGTGCAGACAAGCTTAGTCCGAGCATCGGCGCGTCGTTGAGAGGGTCTGTCTGACCTTTTCGACCTCCCCAAGCGCATAGATTTGCCTCGCGGTGCGGCTAGACATCCA
The DNA here is from genome assembly GCA_022606055.1 of Trametes gibbosa. Classification (NCBI taxonomy): domain Eukaryota; kingdom Fungi; phylum Basidiomycota; class Agaricomycetes; order Polyporales; family Polyporaceae; genus Trametes; species Trametes gibbosa. The sequence goes on from JABYQJ010000005.1 coordinate 775,681, forward strand.
GATGGGGTCGACCTCTTGTTCGTTGGCAGGGTCACTACGCGTTTGTGTGCTGTTCGTGGACGTCGTGCTGCTGGAGGCCATCGTGATAAATACCAGAGAAACGTCGTGCCCGTGAACAGGAAGAACTGCAGCTCGTGGAACAACTCAAGCAGATGTGACCCTGAGTCCTTCCGTCGAGGTGGTTGCGGGGACAGTGGCTGCGCGTCCGCGAGACGCGCGCTCCGGCCTCCATCGTTCATGTATGATTCGGACCATCGCTGGACCCGCGCAAAGGCTTTGCACAATATACCGCAAGTGCTACGTATTCAGGTACGTGCTTATTCTGGCAGATTCTACAACAAACGAGCCATTGTACAGTCCTTATCGTTACTTCTCTACCCCTCTATCTAGCCTTTTATGGCCGCATCGTTATTGTCCTCCCGTGAAGGGATCCCCGCGCCCTCACGAACATATTCAGTCGTCCTCCTCGCGGTGGTGCCTTCCACCGTGGTGACCGCCATGGTGACGCCGAGGTTCCTCATCTCCCAGAGACAGGCTGTCGACGCCATACGTCTCACCGGAGCCACCATATCCGCTTTCCTGGCGACGCCCGTACTCCTCGTTACCTCCACCATAGCCGCCCTGCGAGGCTCGGCCAGTGTTATAAGAGGGGGCATAGCCACTGCCGAAGTCCTCCCTCTCGGGACGCACTCCACCGCCGCCGTAACCTTCCTCGCGACGACCAGCGCTCTCGTACTCCTCGCGTGGAGGACGAGGGGCCTCGTACTCACCGCCATAGTCCGCGCGGCCCGAGCCTTCATCGCCCCCGCCCCGACCTCCATGGTGGCGGCGTGGACGCTCCTCCTCGCCGTACGCTGCGGTCTCTCCGTAGCTAGATTCAGTACGACCGCCGTAAGACTCGCTGCGACTTCCGTAGCTCTCGTCGCGTCCACCATATGAGGCTTCGTTGCGGCCTCCGTATGATGATTCGTTACGGCCTCCGTAAGAGGACTCGTTCTGGCCCCCGTAGTTCGATTGCTCTTGGCGTCCATAAGAGGACTCGTTCTGGTTCCCGTAAGTCGATTGTCCATAGGAGGTTTCCTGGCGGCCATAGGATGCTGCCTCCTCGCGACCGTAAGACGGCTTCTCGCGATCGTAGGACGAGATGTCGTCGCGGCCGTATGAGGGCTTCTCCTGCCGACTGTAGGACGGGGCCTCTTCGCGGCGATAGGATGGCGCTTCATGACGACGGCTCTCATAGCCCGAGGCCTCCTGATGCTTGTGATGCTCACGGCGAGGCTCCTGGGGCTCGCCGTAGGTCGTGCGCTTTGGCTCGTTGTAGCCTCCACCTAGCGTGGACGCAGTTAGAAGACCAGTGTTATCATGGAATGCCACCGAAGCTTACCACCATACGAAGGGTTGGAGGAGCCATAGTTGTCGCCAGATTGCATGTGTGTGCGGCTCTCTAATGAGCCATATCCACCAGATGCACTGTATCCGCCCGAAGCGGCAGAGTTAGAGCCGTACCCCCCGGAGGACGTCTGCGAAGAGCTGTGGTACGTATTCTGGGCACCGTACTGCCCGCCGCCAGAGCTTTGGTTGACGCGGTCACCATAGACCTGATCGGAGCTAGACATGTCGTCATCAGAGCCCTTGCGCTTGTTCTTGCCGTTGCGGACGCTATCCTGTGCATGAATTCACTGACTCAACAAGTGCGCTTTACACTTGGTTCCGGGTGTCAGACAGACCAACCTTGCTGAGTGCGCGAATCACCTCGTCCACATCCTCGAGCCCGGTGACCCAATTTTGCAGCCCTTGAAACATCTCCTGCTGGATGCGAGAGCGCCCAGTGGCGTAGTACGGGTGGTGGAATGCTTCAAGGATCTACGATTTTTGGTGAGTACACCCAGTAAAATCCAGGAGGCCAATCAACGCACTTCGTCAATGACACGGTCGGGATCTGTGCTGTCGTTGAACCAAGCCTATATCGAGCTCGTCAGCAAACGAACGCCCTTTACCAACCGCATAGCATACATCGACGAGTAGCTTCACGCTGTGTTGCACGATGATCAACGCGATCTTTCCCGCAGGCTCGTTCAGGATGAGGGCAAAATGGTCCTTCAGAACAGTGTAAATACGGGTAGCAGATTGGTTCGCAGTGACTACCAACCTTCGATAACAAACTGTGGGATGGGTCGGAGGCGCGGGGATCGTCGAAGACCTGAGCATACATATAACTCCCATCGGTGAGTTTGATGCTCGCTGTGCTGAACTCACCTGGTACTGATCATCTGAGTCGATCACAGCTTTGCTGCCTTCCATGAGAACATCCGTCACTTGCTTTAAGATGGGCTACAAAGAGGACAGCCAATGAAACATCAGTCAGGTTATACTCTTACGATATGATACGACAGCGTACAGTGAGGTATGGCGCCAGGACAGTGTAGACGACTGACAAGCAATATCAGCACCTGGCTTAGTCTGTTTACAAGACATATCGCTCACAAGCATTTAGTGCGTTGGTCAATCCGTCAATGAGGTCTGCCAGGCCAGGAATCATCTCTATCTTTGCAATTATATCTCTGAAAATGCTGTCGCGCCATTTCAAAAGCTGCCATAACTGCTCGCGCACTTCCGGTGGCGCGACGTTGTTGGGGTCAAACTGATACGCTTTCGACTTCTCCTCCATGGAGCCAGCCTCACCCATTTTGTCGTCGGCGTCCGAACCCCCGATGGGGAGCTGTTTCAAGATCGCTTGAAGATTTCCAAAGCTGTTGTTGCTGTTTTGGGCCTGTATGTTAGAATCAGCTCTCGTGAATCATAAGGCTATATCTGCTAAAGACTCACATCGTTCATCTTCTTAGACAGATCCACGACACTGGCTTGACTCAGATGGCTAGAGAGAGAGAAATAGTCACTACAGGCACCTCATACACAGTCAGGAACGCAGCATACTCGGTAGCTTCCCCCATGAGGGAGTGCAAAAAGTCTGCAAGTACCAGGTAAACGGGGGACAGCCTACACTGAGATCACTGCAGCATACCTGCACCGCCGAACGTGCCAGTGACAAGGGGGTGTGTGCGACCATTAGGCGTGTCGATAATCACTTGAACTTGGGATAAATTATGCACGTGATGATTTGAATGTAGCATACTCACCGTCGTCGCCGACGTGACAAAAGACGTCCTTGTAACCCAATTTATGTAGGCCCAGTTCGCACCAGTTGCTATGTGCGAGGAGATCCTCCATGGTGTGAAGACCAGTACCCATGAGCCGGTAGGCTTCCCACAGGTCAGCACCTTCTTGGCCACGGGCACGACGGCCGTGTTCGATGCACCCGCGAAACACGCGGCGGATGAGAGCGGTTGATGTGTCCCAGCCCCGATTCTCACTGGCCATATAATTCTATATCCAAACGGCCATTAGCTGCGCAAGATCTAGGAGTTCCCCACACCCCTACCTTCATGCCTGTACGCTCGTCTATTTCAAGCTCCTGGCGGTTGACCGGAGGGCGCAGCTTAGGGTGGAACTGGCGAGCGTCACCTTCCTTCTCGGCATAGCCCCTGAGAAATCATAGCGCACATTAATAGTGCATTTAGATGTGGCAAATACTTCGCGCGTACTTCGGGTTGTCAATGTGCTCGACAGGAAGGTACACGCCGAGGCGGTCGGCGGTTACCTCAAACTCATCAGTAGCGAAGCCGAAAGTCTTACAATAATATTAGAAAAAGACGAGTAACGTTATAAGTGGATAACCCACCAAAAAGCCGAGGATAGACACGATGAGGACAAGCGTGTCGGCAGAGAGTTTGCTCAAGCCTGCAATGTCCATAGCCTGCCCATGATGTCAATCTCCAAGCTTGGACAGCGTCTATTTAGCTCAGTGTGTACCTGGGAGTAGTCTCGCAGCCAATTTCCCTAGGATCGAGCGGTCAAATTCAACGAAATGCTATGCAGCAACGGGGTGAAAAATCCTTACGAAATAAACCCGCTTCACATCCTCCTTCGTGAACTTGGCACCACTGCTACCCGTGGCTGCACCGAGGACGGATTGTGCGATGCCTAAGAGACCTCCGCCGCCACCAGCATGTCCCACGCTTTTCACAAGCTCTGTGAGGATGTCTTCAATGTCGCCATGCCGGAATGCCTTGCCTGAGTGTAGCGATCCCGATTTTAGCCCTGACGATCTGGCTGCGATGGGATTTTAGCGTAACCGCTCACCGTTGAGGTACGCAAAGTCGGGGATGTCACCTGCCCCGAACGCGTACGTCTCGGAGGGTAACAAGACAAGGATCACAGCGAGGACTAGCAGGGTAGTCACGAAAGAGTTCATGGTCGTTGTGGTGGTTGTCGTTCAGGAGAAAGACGGTGCTTGGGCGTTGCGCAGTAGCTAGGGAGTTGGGCGAATGCCAAGACCATGTACTTGCCTCGATCGCTGCATCTTGATAGTGACATCATACTTGACCGCCTGCTACCATCTCATATGTGGATGGCAGTTCACTATTAATGCGAGCGGGCACTGGAGCATGGTCATTATAGATTGTACAGGGCACATATACGACTAGAGCGATTGCAACGAACAACATGTCAAAGAGCCAAGGTCCGTATAATCATAACAAATATCACAACACCGCTCAGCCGAGCTTCACCTTCTTAGTCGGCTGGGGTGTCCCCTTCTCGCTCCCCCTGCGCTTGCCATTCGTCCCCCTGATCGGCGCCAGCAGGTCGCGATATCGGTTACGCAACTGCACCGCGAGCTGGCCAACCTCGGAGTCCGCGCCGTTGAACGTGATAGCGTTGTGAATCATCAGATCGAGGTCCGCTTCGAATGCCTCCGCAGAGTAGTACTTGTCCCCGTTGAGCTTCAGCTGGATCGTCTTCAAATCACGGGCGTCCTTCTTGGGTATCACGTCGAAATAGGTGGGTATACCAAGGGCAACCGGGTCGACAGGCTCCCGGAACACCCATGAACTGCAAGAATAAGGGGCATGAGTGTGCAGTCTACAGGGAGTGAGGCAATGCATACAGCGGGTCATTGACCAACGTCTTCATGAGCCCTTGCAAGCTACGCTTCTCCGCGTATGAGAGCTTCCTCTCCATAACCTTCGCCCATTCCTTCTTCCACACGCGTTCGACTGCTTCCGCGCACAAGACAGGATACGTTGTCGGGGGGTTGAAGGCACGACAATTCTGGAAAACTTGCTCAACATCCTTCGAGAACTCCTCCATCGTCGAGTATTTGCCCTCGGTCAGCTTCGTGCCCATGGTGCCGAAGTCCATGGGCTCCTTGATTTCGTCAAAATATCTGATGGCAGGGAGTCATGAGCGGATCCTCAAGCACACCAGCCAAGTCACTTACGTAGGGCAGCCGTCTGCTATAGGATCGACCGGTCTCATGAAGATAGCCACCTCTGGAACCCTGGCTAGCGTCTTGAGGAGTTCCCGACACTTCTTCTCGTTGCACAGCGTACTATGTGTGGGGGCTTTCTTGGCCTTGCCGTTCACGGATATGACAGGACGCAGGGCTTCCTTCTCCTTCTCTTTCTCCTTCTCCTTGCCCTTCGCGGACGGACGGACGACGGGTGGCTCTGGTGCCGGAGATGGCTTCGGCAGCTTCTCTCTCGCCTTGTGCACAGACACGCCGTTCTTGGTTGGCGCGGGAGGCTCAGCAGGCTTTGGAGGTGGTGCCGTAGAGGAAGACGGTGGACCCGTTACACTCGTACGTTCCTTCTTCGCCGGCGTAGCGAGAGCGAGTATCTCATCCTCCGTCGAGTCAACTGCATCCTTCTTCCGTTTACCTATTACGAGCTTTGTTACGATCCTATCCTTGTTCTTCTCGATCGCAGGAGGGGAAACTTTGGCAATGGGTTTCGGGGCAGGCTTCTCACGCTCGCGCTCCCTACTGGAGCTAGAGGCATGCGGTTTGCGTCCCTGGCTCTGCTCCCGCTCAATGGCGATGACTTCCTCGAGAAGGTCCAAAGATCCATCGTCCTCGAAAGCAGGTATAGGTGCATGGGGAGGCATGGGAACCGGTGGCGGGACTTCAGATAGTTTGGGCTCTTTGGGCTTCTTGGTCTTAGGTTTCGGAGCAGGCTTAGCGAAAGCAGGCGATGGAGAAGGATTGGCCCCATTCGCAGATACTCCACCTATCCTGAGCTTGATCGATGGCACAGGTGCCGGAGTAGATCCCTGGGAAGCCCTTGCGGGGGCAGAAGTGGCGGCAGCGGCAGATAATTTGATTGTAGGAGTAGACGGAGGAGGCGGTGCGGGTTTATCCTTGTTAGCGGCCTCAAGTGTCTTGTTGATGCGTACCCACACTGAATGTACTGTTAGTAACAACACTTGCAAGAGCAAAATAGGGACTTGCACTTATCAAAGAACGTCTCCAGTGCCACAGTTTCGTTGTGGGCATAGCTTCCCGGCATGTTGTACGTCTTAGCATTGTTGGCCATGAGACGGAAGTCTGCCTCGAATCCAAAGCGATCCTTGTATTGCCCCGACTCCAACTTGGCGGTCATCGTCCTAAGATCCATTGGTGACTTGATGATGTCGAAGTAACTGCCCGGCAATTATAAATTTCCGTAGAGCGAGAAAAGGGGGACTATGTACTCACTTGGGCGCACGGTCCCTGACTGGGTCCACAGGCTGTAGAAACAAGGCCCCATGCTTGTTGGATCGCACCTTGCTCAGCGCGCTCTGGCAAGCTCGCAAATCGTGTAGGCTCATCCCACCAGCCTGAGCCCGCGGAACTGCCTTCCCTGTCCTCTTCTCAGAAGCCTTTGCATGTACCTTCGGAATGTAAACCTCTTTCCGCCTTTCCAGGCCAGCACTGGGCGTAACAGCACTCGGGTTGCGGGCTGTCGATACGTCAACCTGAGAACCACTAGGAACTAACTTGAGCTTAGGAGGAACCGTGAAGGGGGTAAGAGGGCTCTTCGGAGGAGGCCCGCCCGACTTGATCGCGCGAACAGGCTTGCTGGAGAGTTTGACAGAGGGTATTGGAGGGGGCGCCTCCGTGACAGGCGTCGGGGGCAGGTGTATTGTGACCTTGGGAGGTACTTCCTCGGTCCCACGGATCAAGAGGTCTGCAAGCTTCAGCAGGCACCAGCGGACCTCGCTGTCCGTTTCCGATGCGCTATGGGAAGGGCTCAGCATATACGAAAGCTCTCACGACGAGACCACGTACAGGGCGATGGGCATGAGGAACTCCCTGATGGCCTCGTTCTTGCCGACCTCTCTATCCTTCCGCAATGCTTTGATCATCATATCGATTTCGCTCTTCTTATTCTCCTTGATCTTCTCACCACCGTTCCCATCCTCCTCGATCAGAAGTGAGTCCGCCTCTTTCGGTGTCTTCATCTCGCCCATGGTGACGAGAAGCGCAAGGCTCTGGCACGCGCATCGAGCAACATGTCGACGGAGTATGCGAGACGAGTCATTTGCCATGACAGCGAGCACGTAGCGCATCATCTTTGGTACATACCACTTCCCAAGGAAGAGGTAGTCAAATGCGGCTATGCGGACTTGAGTGTAGTTGCCCTCACTATCCAAGCATCAGCACAGAGCCTTGGCCATTAGTGCGAGTGCATACCGGGTAAGCGGGAAGAACAACCGAGAGTCGTGAGGAACTAGCCCCGCAAGAGTGAGGAGCATATGGAACTATCGGAGATAAGTTTATCATGCAAATGAGCGTGCCGAGATGCATACCTCAATCACAGCAACCGTTACAACGTTGTGGAAGGTCGGGATGAGCCTGTCCATGCTCCGATACCTGTCCACCTCCGAGACGGCCAACTTCAATAGTTCCGCATCCTGGGGGTCCGGAAGTGGGCCCGTTTCGCTCGAGATGAACTCGCCACGTTCAGGAGGGACCGCCGAGAGAGTTGCATAGCCGAGGGCAGAAATGATAGAGCAGATATACAAGGCATCCGCATACTGGATCGAGCAGTGAGTCAAGTTTCTTTTTGTTTGGGCAGGGAGATACCTACCGGATTCGTAGTGTTGTCGTTGTACCTGAGCTGATCAACAAGGAATTGCCGTATGACGGGAGGGGTCTTGCCAGTTTCAAATCGCACTCTCGCTATCGAGCGCAATATGTTCTGGATAGGTCACCATAAAGACTAGCTGCAAATGCGTATGGTATAGCGAGCTTACCTTCCGCACGAAGTATTCGGCCAAATCGCTAAAATCATTGGGACGCGGAACATAAGTATGGCTGAAAAGGTCTGCTTTGGGATCTTCGGGCTCGTAGCAGTACCGGAGGAATAACTTGAAAAGGTGAAAGAGGCCGAGCCAGTCAAGCTTTTGAGTCGCACACTAGGACGTGTTGCATGAGCGCAAATGGTCACATATGAAGCCGCTGGCGTGAACGCACATTTACCAACGCTCCCGCTGCTTCACAGCGTATGCGATAGTAGTAATTGGACACTAGAACGGTCTTCGTAAGGGTGCTCGAGGTGATTGCGTTCGGACTCTTCGACAGAACAGCAATGGCCTACACAAGGGTCAGCCATGCTTGGCAGACCAGGCGTAATACATACCTCGTATTGTGCGACTACATCTCGATCACGCTGGAGCTGCGAGACCCACATATAGTCCTTCTGGTCGAATGCAATCGCAGCGATCCACTCGAAGTCGGCGTCGATGCGGATCCACTCATATGTTTGCCCTGCCATGTTCTGCTCGTCCTCCTCTGACCAGTCTGCGACCTTCCAGTTCTCTCGCTCTTGCTCGTTCTCCCAAATTTCGAGACCAAATCCCATATCGACCATGTCCATAGCAGCAGCAGCGTCGGCATCACCCTCTGCGGCGGCTTGCGCTGCCGCTTGGCGAGCGAGGTAGCGTTTCGTGTTTCGACGCACACGCTTGTACTTCGTGTTGAACGGAACCTCATAACGTTTGAAGGGACTGCGAATGTCCAGGACATGTTCATAAGGCGTCCCGTCTGCTTCGTGAATACGGATCGTCATTTGTCCCTATACACGCATTGTTAGGAGTGATACGGCGCTCGGTCGAGAGGACTAACCTCAAAGAACGGCACAGGCTTCATCATGAGCTTTGCAATCTCGTTGTTCTCGTGAGCCTTGAACGCTGGTGCATCCTGACGCATAGTGATCTCTACGGCCATCTTCTTCCGATTGAAGGAGGCAGAAAACCCGAACGTGGGACAACCACTCCCGTAGATCCATTGCTCTGCAAACGAGCGAGGATCAATCCCGCTGACTTTCCTACACATGCGAAGGAATGCATGTGTCGATAGGAGATTGTTAGGCATATCCCCAGTCAGTGCAGACAGGAATAACTTGGGGAGCACTCGCGAAAGCCCGAGCGATGTGCCCGACTTGCCTAGTCGACGATCCAGGATGTGTAGGATCAGTGGTGACTTGAGGTTGATGAAGGGGAGATTAGCGGCATCCGGCGGCTCGAGTGTCTGTGGTTGACATATTGGAGGCATTGAGCCGTTGTCAAGCTCAATGACGCGCTCCATGTCCTTCTTCAAACGATATCGGTACTCGTTCGTCCCAAACATCTTCCGCAAGAACAGACCAGTGACATAGAGGCCCAACCCGTTCACCAGCCAGGTGTCGGACCACATCTTCTGTTGAATATTGACACCGATCCACTGGCAGGCTAGGGCATGGCTAAGGCTGTGTCGGGCTTCAAATACTTGATCGATGGCGTCTTCTCCATGCAGCATATCGACCGTGACCAGCGACAAGGTTGCCGCGTCGTAGCGCGGAGTCGGAAGTTCCTCCACGAAGACCAGCTTGTAGGAACCGAATGGGTATGAACCGAACTCAGTAACATAGAAGCTCATCGCCGAGCGCATGAAAGAGATAGTGCTGGTCAAGTAAGACTCGTGCCCCGGTAGACAGAAGGCAGTCATGAGCGGCTGTGTGGTTCCGGAGGCATCCTCTGCAGCGCTCAGGTCGGCGGGAATAGTGTGGACATGGAATGGACCCGCAGCCCAAGCAATGTGCTGCACAGAGGTGGCGACAGGTTGTGAGAACAGGAATATGGTCTTGCTGGAAATGTATGGGTGCGCGACCTGGATAGTGAAGCGTGAAGCACATCACAAGTGGCTGCATAGGGGATACGTACCTGTTCCATCAGCTCTCCACTGCACACCACGACAGTCGGATACTCATCAGTCTCCACGGCTTCATCTTCGTCGTCAGAGAGCGATTCGTGCTGCTCTAACGACCGTGGGACCACAAATTCAAAGTCCCATGCACACTTCTCCCACAAGTTATCGATGCAGGGGACCCAACATCGTGACGAATCCGGAGACGATGGAATCGTGAAGACGTGAGGGACTCGCTGCAAAGACAGCTGTTTCATATTTGAAAGGGAAGAGGTACGCATCGGACTTACTGTCGGGTAGGGGTCCGAAGGCAAGACAAACTGAACACCGTCAGCCGGATTCCTGAGGCTATACGTGACGGTAACTTCGATCTGCCTGTACTCGGTGACAGAGTGAGATGGTAGAGAGAGGTGACCCGGTGTCTGAGGCTCCGGGGTGGCCGCTAGGAAGGAAGGTTGGCTTAATGTGTAGTGATGACTAGTACGATAGCGCACCTTCGCTGATGATACCAGCCTGAGTGCGACTCCCGGATGGCGTCACCGCAACCTCTTGTGGGAAACAGATAGAGAGCTCCCCCTCATCTCCTTCCGACAGTGCCGAATATACTCGCCGCTTGAGTTCGGGATGGTTGTGGACATCAGCATTCGACAAGTTGAGATGGGCAAACGGGTCATGATGAACGAAATCCGCCTCGAAGGAGCCAACTGTAACACTATGGATATCTAAGGGAAGTGTGGCATTGGCTACCGGGTCTCAGAGAAGGAGCTAAACATTAACAACATACCGCATTGCCGAGCGTGCAGATGGATTGTCTTCAAATCTTTGCTAGTGGGATTGAGAGTGATGGTTGTATAGCCCTAGAGTACAATGTGTACTAGAAACATCGAGCTTAAGGAGGAGCACGTACCCAGATGTGGCCCGAGAAGTCGATCTCAAGGACAACCTTTTGGTGGCTAGTAGAAACGTAAATGCATGTCAGCAGAGTTGCTGAGGCTCCATATAAAAGAGAAAGACACGTATATCGTGAAGCCTCGGCGGGCATGCTCCCGTTGCATGTCGAGAACTCGGTACCACCACTGGTAGCCACGACGAGTATTGAACAAGAGTTAGATGAGCGAAACGCGAGCACAAAGCACAGAAAGAGGAAGGAAAAAGCACGGGTGGATTGGCGAAGCAGAGAGTCTAGCTGAACGTCGCTGGCAGCGGCAGCGACGAGTTCGACGATGACTGCAACATCGACAGGACGGGCTCGAGAGAGAGGGTCAGATTACGTAATGAGCGGGTTTGAACACATCATGGCTGTGGTTCCCGATCTGGTAGGGTTAAAGATCGATCCTCCGATCTACAGCTGCACAAAAAATATCGAGCACGTCTCTCTTGCGCTCTCCCACTCAGCCTTTGTCGAACAAGCTATGCCTCCGAAGTCTCTCTTTCGACAACCCGGGACACAGCACTTCCAGGTCGTGCACCGCTCACAGCGTGACCCACTCATACATGATCCCGAGGCGAGCAAACATGTCCTCAAGCCTGTTCAACGGTTCAACCTGAAGGCAAGAACGATCTACTCGTACAATTGAAGTAGACAATGACTTCCGTTCTTACAGGGAAAATCAAGGGCAGAGTTAGAGACGCTGTTGTCCCCCTCGGAACTCGCTCACGATAAGGCCCGACCCAATATAGGAGAAGCCGCAGCTTACGGAGTCTACTTCGATGACACCGAATATGACTACATGCAACATCTCAAACCTGTTGGCCTGCAGGAGGACGGAGTCGAGAGCTTGTGGCTGGAGGCGCCGACAAAACCCAAGGGCAAGGGCAAGGCACAGGATCCCATTACTCTGCTTGACCTTCCGGAAGACACCCTCGCATCCAAGTCAGAGCTTCCCAGAAACTACGAGGCTCAAGAAAGCATCCCCACATCCATCTCTGGATTCCAACCAGGCATGGATCCCCACCTTCGACAGGTTCTGGAGGCGTTAGAGGACGACGCATTCGTGGACGAAGGCTTAGAAGACGATTTTTTCGGAGAGCTGGTCGCAGACGGCGAACGGCCTGTAGAGGAGGATATCGATTTTGAGTTCAAGGAGGAAGGCGTTTTGGACGGTGAGGACAACCACGCTGGCCATCTAGTGGTGGAACACGAAGATAATGCAGACGAGCCATGGGAGGCACGCTACGCGCGCTTCAAAGAAGCACAAAAAACCGCACCACAAGAAGATGTATCAGATATCGATGCATATTCGGAGGGCGGTGACACTGTTGGCACTCTTCCTCACTTACCCGTCATCGGAGGGAAGCGGCGGAGAAAGGGAGCGTCAGATGCGTCAGGTTACAGCATGAGCAGTTCTTCAATGTGGCGAAATGAGCAACTCAGCGTACTTGACGAACGGTTCGACCAGGTACGCATTGAGCACCAGTACCAGAACCATCATGTCGTATCTAATTTAGACGCAGATTCAACGCGAGTACGAGGACTCCGACGAGGAAGAGGAGCACGGGACGTCTCTCGATGACCTAGATAAAGCCCCTGACCTGCTTGCATCACGCGAGGACTTTGAATCGATGATGGACGAGTTCCTCGAGAAATTTGAGGTTGTTGCAGGCAAGATGCGTCCTGTGCTCCCGGGGACGGCTACCGAGAAGTTGGACGCGGTCCGCAAGGGTCTTGGACAGGCAACGATGAGGGACAACGCAGGACGCTCAGACTCGGAAGACGATGACATGCTCATGCCTCTCGACCTTGATGACAAGAAGGATAGGTGGGACTGCGAGACCATCTTGAGTGAGTCCTATGCACGGGGATCGTTCCAGATGTTTCTAATGGCCATAAACAGCCACGTACAGCAACTTGGAGAATCACCCGCGTCTCATCAAGGCACGCAACAGTAGATCTGTACCGAAGATACGACTCGATCCTAAGACTGGACTGCCTTCCGTTGTACAAGAACAAAGTGCCCGCAGACAACCCCGGGCGGAGTCCTCGGAGACGGATGAGGATAATGAGGATTCCAGACGTATGTCCTACACAGTCCTTTCAGGATCCCAAACTTACTCCTCGATAGCCGTGCGAATCACTGTCTCCCGTAGCAAACATGAGACGGCGGAGGAGAAGAAGGTCCGGAAACAGGCCGTTAAGGCGGAACGGCAAGCTCGCCGCTCGGAGAAGAAGGTTACCAGAGAGAGTTATTCGAAGGAAGTGAAGCGGCAAGTGCAGTCTCTAGTAGACAAGGACAAGACAAAAGTACGGAAGCTCTGATGGTAGCTCACACTTGCACATATGTATAATAAGTCTGGAACCAGGTTGTATCATTGAGGCTGGGTATGGCATTACACGTTGCGGTGCGTGAACTATGTTGCGACATCAGAACAATACGAGACAATGGCAGCATGTACCACAAGTACAAGTGAACTAAGGTTACAGGTGATGGTACAGTGTCCCAGTATATTGCTAAATCACCAATCAGGCCACAAATCCAAAAGGCTATTACCCTCTTCTTCAGGAGCATCGGGCTGCTTCATCCACCGGTCAGGCACCTTCGAGGCATGTTAGAGCGCCATATATGAACCTCATATTCCACTTACCAGAGGGAAATAGCGTTCCATAGCACTCAGGAAACGGTGTCGATACTGTTTCGGACCAATGATGGTGGGTTCTCCTTTGTTGGCGCCTCCGAGGAATGCAGTATCCTTGACCCAGCTCTCCAGCTTCTTGTCCCATGTATATGTCCTGATGTAGTCTATGCCAGGTATGTCAGACGTGACGCTACTTCATCAAATGATGGGACGTGCCAACGATGCCGACGACGAGTTCGTTATTGACGCTATCGACGCCGACGACCAAGGAGTAGTCCATGACGTTGATGTCAGCCAAAAACTTGCTGTCGTTAAAAAGAGCTCCTCGAAGAATGCGCTTCGAATGCTCGCGGACATAGAAAGGCGTCAGATGCGCCGCTATGTTCGGCAATTAGATATCGCTTGAAGTTACGTTGACGAGATCGGAACGAACTTTGGACCAGGTTCTCATCTAGAAGAACCTCGTTCTCCCGACCGGTGGACTGAACATGCCGGTTCCGAGTGGATCCCTTCAGGTCATAGATCTGCACGGAGATATCGTTGAGCGGGAGAAGCGTATTGAGTAGGTGGACCACTAACCTTAGAAAAATGTCTATCGTAGAACAGGTTCTCCATAACTAGGAGGTTCATCTGCGTCACCTTCGACTTGCTACCAGACTGGTGCCTGTGAGACTTCCTAAATGTTATCTTGAAACACCCGAATATCTTTGCAAGGAGAGTGGGTCTCTGCTGCATGTCAATGATGGGAGTATGAGCGGGGAGAACAGAAACAAACCTGTGCAACGACAGCGGACGACATGTAGTCGAAATATGTGGGCGCAAACGTCTCCATTGCCTGAAGTTCTGCGCGTGAGAGTTCTTTGGCAATGAAGCGATCATCTACAGACGGATGCTCGGTACGCAGCGTAATGACATAGTGTCATCATGCACGCACCTAGGGTTTTGAGAAAGGCGGAGCCTGACTTCCCACCACTGGCGTCGAACTTGACACACCGTGCCAAGGACTCAATCATGCTCCTTTCACAGTCATACGTCCGGCGCAGGGCATCAAACTGTTCTGGATACAACACGGTACAGCTGATGGTCAGACCGCCGCTCTCAAATGCTATGCGAAACATCAGACGAGGGACATCTAGTAGAGGTGCAATGGGCTCACATATCTGCCACGGCAATTTAGACGACGGGACACGAAGTTCCTCCGTAGGATCGGCGCCGTCAGAACTGTCAACATTCACGACGCCCCACGTGGACGACGAGTCTGCAACAGACCAGTCATCGGGCATGAAGGCCTCGCCGCCGCTGTCTGAGATTTTGGGCTCGCGAGCAAAGCGTTTCTCAGCACGCGACTTCGCCAACATCTCACGATATTGCGGGGAGCTACATCGCCGATCAGCCGAGAACGATGCAAAAGCAATCATCTACTAACTTCAATGCTAGGGCAATGATAGATGTGGGCTCATCTGTGCGGACGACCATGGAGGAGTCGCGGAAAATGTGCTCGGGATCGGCCATGGGATCGTCAAGGTCAATATCCATTCGATTACGAGAAGGAGATTGTTGAGGCCACAGCCCAGTCAGCGCCTTCAGTATAGATGGCCGCCCAATGTCGACATCGGTTGGCGGCGGGGTCATCGGTACAGTTCCATTGTGAGCGGTGGGGGACAATGTGGGTGAGCTGATGACCGAGGGCGGGATTTCTTCAACCGGAATCTCCTGAGGAGCACCGGTAGGCGGCGTCGCAGCCTTGTCCACCTTGTCCGTGGGGACAACGTCCACGGACGACTCAGTCGATTCCTGCTCCTGTTTTTTGGCTGGGTCGGCAACAGCATCAGGGTGAGGGATCTCAACCTTCTGCGGACTTTTCGGTCGACTGTCCTCTTGTATGATCTCGTTATCCCCTCCACCTTCATTGTCAGCATCCTCGGAGTCAGAGCTGTTCGACTCGTCTCTGATTACGTCCTTGATACTGTCGAGGACCTCCACCTTGGCGCGAGCTGATGCGACGGGGCGAGCGCGCTTCCCTCGAATAACAGCATACCGACGATTGGCACGCTCGTTGTCCTTGCTGATACGCTCGAAGTGTTTGGCAATGTTGGAAACCTTGGAGCCCGGTCCTAGAGGCCTTCTGAACGTAGATTTCCCATTGATCATGCTGGGAGGTCGACTTGGCGGCATCTTGTCCTTGGGACCCAAGCGAAGGCTCGGCTTGTTTCGAAGCCTCGAACCAGAAACCGAGGGACCTGCTTTACCGGGTGGTGGGGAGGACCTTCCAGGTCTAAGTGTGGATTCCGTGTTCATGCGAGAGAAGGATGGCCGCTTGTCGGGCGACGTGCGACGTGAGGGATTCCGCGAGTCAGCGGAGGATACCACAGGAATACGACTGTTTGGTTGGCCAAGAGTCCTCTTGGTAAGATACTTTGGAGCGATGTTGGCGGCATAGCTCGACTCGAAGTCAGAGACCGAACCCCGCTTGGCGAGGAAGTGTTTCTGGCGGGCCTTCGTGCGGACACGAGGGCGGACGAGCGGCGCACTCTCCTGTTCGCTCTCAGACATGGGAACGCCGGGCGCGAACGCGGTCTTTGTCAGGTCTTCAACCCCTTGCGGGGGAAGATAGTCCTGATACTTCTTGACGAGCTCTGCGACACTTGGATAGACCGAAACCCGACGGGGCAGCCGAGAAGCGGTGGGGTGTGCCGGCCGATCCGGTCCATCGTGGTTCTCTAACTGCACACCTCAGATCAGTACGAAGCTTTAGAGACCAGCGCTGTACGAACTTGGGGTAGCGGCAGTGCATCGTCCGACATCGGACCTTCTCCTTCTCCCTCGTCCTCGTCCTCTTCCCCGCGACCTGCACCAATGGTAGAATCGCTCTCGGCACCTGACTTCGACGACTTCACCAGGACAGGTGAGATCTCAGCAGGTGGCAGAAGCTCTCCCGCCGCCGTCGCAGGTGCTTCCCCGACCGCCTCCTCTACCTGCGCAGAGTCTTTCTCCGGCACCGGCACCTTTTCCTTACCCTTGCGAGGTTCAGCGATGGATTCCGAATCAGAGACCTCTGATGTAGATGATATCGACGCGAACGAATCGCCTGTCACTCGCCGCATCGACGGCATATGCTCCTCCGCCTCCGACACGCTTGCGGGTGCCGAGCGGTCAAAGTCCCACGTCGGGTACAGGTCGGCACGCTTGGGAAGCATGGCACGCACCGAGTCAAACGCTGTTCGTCGGCCGTTCTTGTCAGGGTGCGCAAAACGCGGCTTCGGCAGCTTGTCAAAATCCTGCTGCCATGCGACGATATTGTCCTGCCGGTACGCTCGGACCTGGTTCAGAGCGAGGGTGTCCGTAGGTGAGGACTCCTTGTACACCTTGTCGATGAGATGCGCGATGTTTTCTCTCTCCCATTCCGCCTTGTTGATGAGCGTGTTAATGTGCGACGTCAGTAACGCATCATTCTCCTCCTCACCCGTCGCCGCATCGATATTGATGAGCTTCAGGTCGTCGATGAGCGCAGAGTACCACGTATTGTTACGACGATGCAGTCGTTCGTAATCGTTGTTCTTGATTTCGAGCTTCATCTCGGGACGAACGCGGACGCGCATCGGAGGGTACACGACCTCGTGCAGCACAATCGGATCTGCAACGAAACGCACCGTCATGCCCTTAATGGCGAAGTAGCGGACGTGGTACTGATAGATGTTGTGTTCGCACCCCGCACCCTGCACAAGTTGTACGTCGGCGGGATACAAGTGCAACTCCAGAAATTTGGCGAAAGAGTATCGCTGCATCTCCTGAGAGACGGGGATGAAAGGCGTCGCTGATCCACACTTGCGGCAGGCACTCCAGGTGATGATAGCGTCCGGGGATGGGAGGTGATTCAAGCGGTTAATGATCTGGCCGTCCCATTGCTCGACGGCAACAGAGAGGCGGGTCTCGTTGTGGACATATACCTTGCAGTGACGAGCGAGGGGTTGGTTACAGCTCTTATTCTCACAGATGGCCTTGGGGTCCAGGAACTGTCTAAGCGTGTCCATCACGGAGTTCTCGATGAACTGACCGAGTGTGCAGTCGTTGTCGCCGTAGAAAGTGAGGTACTGTAGCTTCGGCGGGAAGCAGGCACGGGGGAATCCAAGCTCATCCATCGGGAGCGTCAGCTCCCAAAGACTAATACACTGGTACTTGTCGACCTGAAAGTCGTCCCTATTCTTGCGAAGATACCACTCCCATATGCGGCGTTGCTCAGAATGCTGCCATTTCACGTACTGATAGCGGCTCTCGAGAGCAATATCTTGCCCAGTCTTCAGTTGTATGGCGGCTCTATCGGGCGGCATACGAGGGAGCGGGGAAGCAGTCAAGGTCTGCGGGAAGAGGCTTGGGGAGGCGGTCGGTGGAAGATCAAAGTAGCCTGGCTGTCCGTCGAGCGTGGGGAGTCCGTCTTCGGGGGTGGGGGTATTGGGGAGATCCGGTAGGGAAAGAGACTCGATTTGGGCAGCAACATCATCTGGATCCGGCGTGGCGAGCGATATCTGTATTGTCGTGGTAGAGTCCTCCGGCTTCTGTGCGGCATTGCCGCGTTCCTCCCGGCGAATGACTTCATCCTCCCATTCGCGCTTCACACGCATGAGCTCATCATCCAGTTCCTTCATCCTGCGAATTGGGTAGGGTGGCGGGAACCGCAAGGTAGCTGAAACGGAGATGAAGGTCTTCTTGTACGGCTCTAAGGACTGTTGTATGCGTCGCGAGAGCCGTATCTGCTCGGCGTCCTCATCCGGAAGATCCTCAATGGGATGATCCCTTGTAGAACTCGTAGCATCCTCATGGAAAGAGGCTGGGACGCGGCCAGGAGTAAAGAAAGAGTTCTGTGTGGCAGCGAAGCTGCCTGCAACAATCGGTGTGGTGGCATCCAGGGAAGAGTACGCCGGGGGGGTAGCTTCTGCGGTGAGCGGAGGGAGTGTGATGACGGAGTCTTTCCACAGGTGTGTCTCGAGCTTCAAGTTGCGGACCATGAAAGCAAGGAACCGGGTAACCTTCTTGATGCGGCGCAACGTCTCGATGTCGCCGCCGCGGAGGAGGATGGTGCATCCCATTTCGTTGTTGCAGCCCTCAAAGCGCATGTATGTCTTACGGCGACCAGGGATTAAGGGGTGATCGAAGGTCTGCAGTCGGAAACGAGCGCAGTGGCCCAGGCGTGGCTCCAATGCCAACTTGTCCATGGAGGAAAACACGTCGCCCTGCGTCATCCTTGCTACGAACTGCACCGCGGACGGCCTGACAGCTCTCGCAACCGCAATCTGACGCTTCGCTAGCGCATCCAAAGCAAGCCTAGACACCGACTTCTCCGCGAGGACGACATGCGGTCGTAGGGCCGCAATACGGCTGGCCAGGTTTCCCAGGTACTCCTTCTCCTGTCGGAAAATCTGACCAAAGTGCATATATTGGCCTTCTACCCGGTGGAATTCTAGAGGAAATGTGACGAGCATGACGCGAGGGTTCTGCAGCCCCCGCGACATCTGCTTGTGCGCAACGTTCTTCGTAATCACTGCACCATCAACGTACTCGGAGTCCTTAGGTGCGCCGCCTGGGATCTTCTTGATCTTCACATAGCGACGAACATCCATGTCTGCGCCTTGGCGATGAGGGTGCGCGGTAAACGTGAGTTCTCGCGCTATGCGCAGTGCGAGCTTGAGCAGGGTTTCCTCCCATTCGCGGACGTTCGGTATATGTTCGGCTGTCAGCATCTGACGCAACATGATACGTAAATGGAACATAGAGATCAAGTTGAGCTCCTGAGCGTAACTGCAGAGTCGGGATAAATATGTGTGGTATACAACGAAGTCTTGAGAGATCACTCACGCTGTGCTTTCACGCCTGGTGCGCCAACCGGGCTCTCCAAACGCGCCCACACTCCAGCTTTCCCCAAGCCGGCTTTGCACTCGGCTACGGATGAAGGGTGGCGAACCTTCAAAGTCTGCGTAAGAGTTGAAACGCGACCGGAAAACCCCCGGACTGTCCACGGTAGACGGCTGCTCTGGAGAGCTGAGGGGGAACTGGACGGAACTGATCGCGCCCTCTATCTTCACCGGCGCTGTCACTGGAAATTGAATGGGTGTATTCGACCCGCCTGCGGGGGCCGAATTATCGCGCTGGAATTTGTCTCCCATGGAAAGAGAATCTTTATCCTCCTCAGTCAGCACCCTCCGAAAGGGGACGGGATTATCCCGGATGAACCTAGCAGTGGCAAACTCATCCAGCGGTGTGATAGGCCGCGAGCCAAGCCCACTATCGTCTGAGCCAGCGTATAGCCTCCTAGTCTCAGCAATAGAGAAGAGGTTGAAGGGCTCATCGGTGCGCCCGAAAAGTTGAGATGCGGCGAACGGTGATTGTGGATGAGCATACAGATTGAGCGAGCGGTCTGAACCAAACTGGTGGGCTGCAAAAGGTGAGGTCAGGGATGACATGATTGACCGGCGGTCGTCTTCATCTTCATCCTCGTCTACCTTTGCGAGCTTGTCCAGGCACAAGTTACATATGCGGACCATGCCTTCTTGGCCAAAGCGTGCACCCTTGATGATGTTGGAGGCGCAGCGAGAACAGAAGATCTGGCCTACATGATTTTATTCAGTCAAGTATCGCGCGGTGATGGGACACAAAAACACACCACATATACGGCAATGATGCTTTCGCCGCCAAGTGGTGAAGACGCTCTTGCAGTCATAACACTCCTTGCATAGTTCATCATCCATCCAATATTCCCGAGACAACCCTGACAAGGCGCTTCATTGGGTAAAATAGCAGTGTAAGGGGATTACGGTCGCATACCTTCCCCACGAATCCTGCGGATGACTTTAGACACCGACGCAGACCGCTTAAAGCTCACGTTGGTGCGGATACTCCGCGCATCACTGTCTTGTATTGGAAAGCCTGGAATAGCATAACCACCGCCATCCAGTGTTTCAGGTCCATACAGGGCACCCCGGGAAGGCGGTCGGTCATCCTCCTCTACGTAGGAAGGTGTTTCAAACACCACGGGCGTGCGAGACACTAGGGGAGGGGCAGGATTTGAAGGATTGATGTTGAATGGGATTTGTCTATCTGGCCCAGCCTTAACGGATGGGTTGGAGCGCGAGTACTGGAGAGACGGCCGGCGCTGTTCTGGTGCAGGGTTCCCCGAAAAAGTACTGGGGCGCACTGGCGTCGCAGAAGGCCCGCTGGAAGAGAGCGGTGCAGCAAGGGTATTCTTTACCTTTGAAAATAGAGAGGAGACTAGAGCGTAGGATGATTGGTCGTGTTCATCCTCCTCCGAGAAGGGATTGAATGAGGTCAGACTAGTAACATCGTCGACAACCTTTGTGCTGCTGCGGGAGCGGGAGGAGGGAGCGCTGTGGGAGTGGTCAATGGAGGCGTTGTCTGCGTGATCAGTCATAGATTGGAGGTGATGAAGAACATCCGGGACGTGGCAGACATGAAAGCGGGATGAGGAGCAGGACGGACTAGTGGCAAAGCTTGGAGTCGAAGCCGCGATAGGCGACGCGTCGATCACGCGACGCGCATAGCTCACGCTCACGCCTTTGCCATTCTCCATTCCGCCTACCACCTCCCTCTTGTGTGTACCACACCCGTTTTCAAACACTTTTTGCTACCATGGATGATGACGATGCAGACTACATGCAAGGAAGCGATGACGAGGTGGGCACATCAACTGTCGCGCGTCATCTCTGGCTCATCAGCAGCCGCCACCCTAGGACTATGGCTTCTCCTATACAGATGGCGAGGACGGAGAGGAGGAGGAGAGCGCAGATGTCGAGAACATGTACTACGCTGCGAAATGTGGGCTCGCTACTCCGTTTACGAGGTGGCTTTTACTGACCCAAATACAGCCAAGAAGGAGGATAACCCTGAGCAAGCTTTGAAAGAATTTCGCGCAATCGTAGAACAGGAGGAGGAGAAGGGCGACTGGTATATTGCACTAATCCTGACTTGTACGACTTGTACGCTCACACGGGCGGCAGGGGCTTCAAGGCGTTGAAACAATCCACCAAACTACTGTTCCTAACCCTTCACAGACCACCAGACGCCCTCAAGTCCTATACCGAGTTGCTTTCATATACCAAGTCCGCTGTAACACGAAACTATGCCGAGAAGACCATCAACAGCATTCTGGACTACGTCGGTGGCAGCAAGAGCGGCCCGGTCGAAGTAGATATTCTCGAGCGATTCTATGAGGCAACCAAAGCAGCACTTGCGCAAGCTAAGAATGATGTCAGGCTTGTTTCCCTTCCATAAGTAGAATGAGAGATTGATAGAATGATCTGCAGCGGTTATCTGCTAAGACTAATTTGAAGCTTGCCAAGCTTTGGCTGGATCGTAAAGAATACGGTCGCCTTCAGAAGGTTCGTCTGCATGCAAAAGCTGAAGTCTTCGGTTGTGTCTCACTTCCCTCTCTAGATCTTGACAGAATTGTATCGGACCACAATTGGCGAGAATGCCGACGATCAGGCTCAGAAGGGTACTCAGCTTCTGGAGATCTACGCCCTAGAGATCCAAATGCACAATGAGAGGAAAAACTACAAGAAGCTCAAGGTAATTCTAGGACCGACTCTCGCAAGAGTGATCCTCACATCTACGTTGCACACGCTAGGAGATCTACAATGCATCTAACGCTGTTCGCTCCGCCATCCCTCATCCGCGTATAATGGGTGTTATCAAGGAGTGTGGTGGGAAGATGTGGATGGGCGAACGTGAGTTCGCTGATGTGTCTATCTGGGAGGACTTCATATTAATACAGCTTTTCAGGACAATGGAATCGGGCGAGCGAGGATTTCTTTGAATCTTTCAAGAACTACGACGAAGCTGGGTCTCCGCAGCGAATTCAGGTGCTCAAGTACCTGGTACTGGCCAACATGTTGACGGGCAGTGAAGTCAACCCCTTCGACAGTCAGGAAACCAAGCCGTAAGCGGGAGTACATGGTAGCGCTTCTTTTTCCTGACATGCCGTCATCATCAGGTATAAGAACGACCCTCAGATCAAAGCTATGACAGACCTAGTAGACGCTTATCAGCGACGTGAGGTTCATGCAGCCGAGAAGATCCTGAGAGGTATGTGCATTTCCTGCTATAGGCCTGCAGTGCCTAACATCGTCGTAGAGAACAAGTCGACAATAATGGACGACTCGTTTATCAAACAGTATATCGGGGAGCTTCTTCGCAGTTTGCGCACGCAGTATTTGATTGACCTCATCAAACCCTACACTCGGCTAGAGTTATCGTTCCTTGCAAAGGTTTCGCCCGCTTCCGCACTCGCCTTGTCTCTGATACTCACGATACCCTATCTAGCAACTGAACGTCGAGAATGAGGAAGTCGAAGAATTGCTTATCGGCCTCATCCTTGAAGGTAAAGTGGAGGGCCGCATCGATCAAGTCGCCATGCGGCTCGAGCTGGAACCCAAGTAGGTGTTTCGTCATATCTAGCGCAAGTTTCACGTCTAAATTGATGCTTTCATTACAGGCATAGCCTCCAGAAAAAGCGCTACGGCGCTCTGGACAAATGGTCAGCGGCGCTGGAGTCCATCCACAATACTGTCCTCGGAAAAAACCATAGTGGGCAGCGTGGCGATTTCGGGTTTGGTTTGCCGAGTGAGAGTCTCTCTGGAGAGGGAAGGTGGTAAGATCTTTCGTCATGTACTCATGTTTCGCGGCTTTCGTGGCGCCGCGCTCTCGATTGTTGACTCTGTATCATCATCATGTACCATTCTTCACGTCGGAGCGCTCTCTGCGCCATGTGTGCGATGCTTCGAACATGTTGGCAGTGCATGCCTTGACTACCGAGATGAGGTGAGCGACACGCACACGATCGATTAACCCGGGGTCAAGGAATATATGGTAGTCTAAGTCCGCGAGGCCGCCGCGAACAGTGGGCCCAATCGATCGGTCTGAGGACTATGCTTAGCGCAGCGTCCATGCATTGAAAACAACCGATAACACATACCGGTCTATGCGGGGCGTGCCACAGGTGCGAAGTCGTAGGCCCAGCCGTTCCTGGGCGGCGTGTCTGTCGGAATGCGCAACTCCCTCGGGAATAGCCCACGTATTCTCGCCTCGATGGCCTTCTTTTCCGGTCCCTTGAGCTTCTTGAGCAGCTCCATCTCCGCAGAGCTCCTCGCGCGCGGGTCCTCCTCCTTGTTCGCCTCAGCGTACAACGCAGGTGCAACCTGGCGCAGAGTCTCCATTGCGGTCTGCACAGACTCGAATTTGCGCTCAAGCTCGGCCATGCGCGCTCGGCGAACGTGCCGCTGGTGCAAGAACCACGCCCGTTCGATCGTCTCGTGCGCCTGCGCGGATGGGATAGCGCGTTGGAGCCGCCGACCAACGTCTGGCCGCCAGGTGCCTACAGGTGAGGCCCGATTGCGGATGTTGGAGGGATAGAGGGCACGTCGGATGATGTCGTTCCTCGGGTCGGCACCAGACTCTTGTCGGCCAGCATAGCGCACAGAAGACTGGGCGACGCGCAGCGGAAGCTTCTGCTTGCCCAGCGCGAGCAGCGGCGAGGACATGGTGGCGGCGAGGAGAGAGGATTTTGGAGCTCCGCAGCGCGTAGCGGGCGCTCTGCTAGCTGTTGTCGCCCATATTGGCACTGGCGCCCATTTCAATGTACCGCCGCAGCGCTACGAAACTCCAGCTTACCACTCGTACCTATCTCTGTCCCCATGAAACTCGGTTGAACCAGACAAAATATACTCTCTATCTCTTGATAAATTTGCTGGAACTTGATCTAATCACAGCGCATGCAATTGAGACATAATGCATGGTCGAAGGTGCCACCACCATGTTAGCCAGGACGCCACGGGGTGCCGCAGACCGACGTTTCGGCCCAGCTCTTCCCAGCTCCCATTTAAAGATTTACTCTACAGAGTTTTCTCCTTTAGAAGCGGACGGCAAGTGGTATCTCCGCTCTCCGAGATATTGATAGCGCGGTTCATGCCTCGTGGGGAATTGACGCGAGGACGCCGGAACCTCGAATGTGCAAATTCCCTCAATGGCGAGGCTACGAATGATGCCGCCTCATCCAATTACCCCAACTCCCCATGACGGCAAGAATTCCATTTTGGAGCCGATTTCAACCGTTACTTCCGCAGGGAGTATCCAAGCGAGCCACTACAGCCCATGCACAAATCTTGATCAAGCGGTTCCCAGAGGTTACTCAGTCTCTACGTTTAGTAGATGAGTGACATTTGCCGAGATGAACTCCTGCCCCGAATGAACCTTGTCAGGACACACGCTTCATGAGAACGGACCCGCCCGCGTACACTGCGGAGCGTCAACAATCACAATGCAGCTGAGGTTATATCGGAATCCGATTCTAACCCCAAGGCATTGGGAGGATGGAAGACCTCAATCTGCGTTATGTAAAGTTCCGCGTGCGTCACAGACTGCCCCGCAGGTGATTCTCTAACCGGTGACTGCATCCAATACAATGAAGCACCATCAACCCCCTTGCGGCTCACGTACTGGCAGAGACCCTTGAACGCTCGATGCTCCGACTTCACGCCACGCAGCTATCGGCGGAACATGCACGCGAAGTGCAGGAGAATACAGTCAAGGGTCGACGTCTCTACGACATATGCTCGCGCTCATCGGCGGCTTTTGCGGTCGTACGTTCTTACACTGCTACTTGACGGTGAGAAGCCGCCTGTGATTCCCGCGTGGTGTTAGACGTCTTCTGATACGTTCATATTTTGCTCCAGTGCAGGCAGGCGTGCGACCACTTTCTGGCGTCGTCTCCCACAGCTGCGGCGTGTAGTAGGACCGCACGAAAGTATGCCGTGCCCCTGACCCTTGACATGCGATGCCAATGCCCTTGACGACAGCGTGTCGTCACAGTGTGCATGTGGGCTAATGTCACATGTGCGGGTGTGCGGTGCCTGTCCTGTGTGTCTTGACATTGTGAAAAGACCGCTCTTATGAAAGATGTGATAGCCCACGGTGAAGGCAACCACACTCGACCTCCATGTATCAATGTATCCTGAATGCTTCCACATTTTGGCAGTTTGTGACTGAGAGCTCATCTGTTCTAACAATTCTACGTCCTACTATTGCCAACTAGTACGACGGTGTATAGCAGTGTATAGTACTGCTCAACCCTTTGATCAGTTCTCAACAATCAACTACCTTGGAAAAGAGTGGGAGAGCCAGTTCCTTGACATTTCACCATGTTCAACCTCCCAATGTGCCCTCACGGATGGCCTCACGTGTATTCCGCCAACTACAGCTGGCTGCTTGGAAAGTCAGATGTTCGAATTTCTGGGTCACTTAGGCTAGATCCGCAAGCTCCGTGGAATCAGGTGCGATACAGTCATAACAAGTTGACTTCAAGAGTAATACATGCCGTTGAAAATTGAAGCTTCAATCTTCAAACCGGCACTGTAATTAATTGATATACAGTACTGCTGGTACACAATATACATGAGGCGCTAATGCTTTAGTTAAATTACCTTTCCGGGAAGTGCTCTGATGAACGTACTAGAGAACGCCTCGGCTGCACTGATACTCAACCTCTTACCTCTGTCCCTATGTCTTTCGCTCTGGCTCAGCTTGCGTCTCGTTGTCGACAATGCAATGGAACAGCTGCACTTCTGGTGAAGTACTTTACGTTCGGGTTTACTGAAAGCGTGCTGACGTTGCTGTAGAGGCACGCGCCTCAGAGGCAATTTCATTACAGCCCCGCTGTTCTGGCCCGTAAGGAGAGAAAGATCCCTGCACCGACCAAGAAGCAGCTCGCCATTAAGGAGCGAAAGCGGGCAAAGAAGCTGAAGAAAAACATCTACGAGAACGAGAAGATGACGCTGGCGGATGCCATAAGTGTCCTGCGGGTACGTTATGTATACTGCTGGCTTGGATAACTCTATACACCGAGCTCGTCCAGGCCGTCGAGGTCGCTTCGCCCGAATCCACGTATGAACTGGTCGTGAAGACCGAGATGGGTAAAGGCACCACCATCCCTAAGGGTCGTTACAACCTTCCCAGAGAGACCAAGGAGCAGTCGAAGGATCGTATACTCGTGTTCGCCGAGGGACGGCAAGCGGAAGAGGCCAAGAAGGCGGGTGCTGATATAGTTGGAGGTCCTGAGCTTGTCGAGGGTGTACGTTCCGTTCATTCACACCCTGCATGTGATGTACTCAGTCGCGTGCCAGATCATCAACGGACGCCACCAAGCCACTCTGTTCTTATGTAGCCGCTCCCTTATCCGTGGCATCACCCCTAGGCTTGGACGTGTCCTTGGACCTCGCGGTCTAATGCCGTCGGAGCGCAGAGGCACTGTCACTGATGACATTGCTGGGTTCATTCGGAGGTTGAAGGGCACAAGTGAGTGGAAGGGTGACAAGGAAGGCACCATACGGCAGCCAATCGCGAAGGTGAAGCATTTTTCTACGAGACAACGTCATACTGAGCAATATCTCCGTAGATGCACTTTCCCGTGACTGACGTTGTCAAGAACGTCCGGTACTTCATGAACGTTGTGAAGCGCGCGACAGGTAACATCCGCGACCCGAAGGCCGAGACAAACAAGAAGGAGACCAGTCAGAAGCCCAGTAAGTCAGGACGTCCTTGAACTGCTGAGTATCGCTGAACAAATTTCGATAGCTCAAGCAATCACACGGGTGCTCTTGAGTTCCCGTCAGGGCCCGAGTATCCAGATCGCGGATGCGTAGAGGATACGTTTGGTCTCGCTGCTCACGTTGTTCGCTTACCTGAATATAATCAAATCATTGATTGCGTACCCCTTTTCCGTCCGGAAAACCTCAGAGTGGAGTGGATCATTAAACGAACATGCTACTACGGTGATGTACGAAAAGCGGTTACAACGAAATATGCAGAGATCACCGAGACAGTGGACTAAAATCCGGCAGACTCCTCCGCCATTTGTTGCGCTCTTCGCTGGTCCCGTCGCCGTTCCTTGATGTCCTGCGAGATTTCTGAATAACTCGCCCCTGTACCCTTGCGCCCTAGTTGTCTACGTTTGCCAATATCTTGTCCTTGAGATAACGCATGCCTCGAGCGTTGTGGCTGTTCTCGTACTTGCGGCTTATTCTTTGGCTCGTGAGGAAACAAGTCTCCCCACTCCGACTTGCGTGCGTCGTAGAATGGCTGTTTGCCTTGGGATTTGGGGATAGTCATACGCATGATCTGACCTGGAGAAAAATATCAACACCTGTATCGAATACGAGCATGGTTATAAAGCCTACCTTCCGCGGTACAACCATCCAAGATAATATGACCGCTGCGCTTAAGAGGAGGGAAGACAAGACGAGGCCAGCTATAAGCCTCCTGTCTCAGCGCAGTACTTAGGTCGGATGCGGAATCCTGCGGAACAACGTCCTCTGGAGGGCTGTCACCAAAGGCAGTATTCGGAAACTCTTGATGTTCTCCGTCGAGCGAGAGAATTGATAAATCGACCTTGCGAGCCAATTCGCGTCTACCCACCTCTCCCACTCGCCCCACTTTCGTAGCAGCTAGAGATGGACGCGGCCCTCGACGTATCACAACATACGAGTACTGCATGTTTTCATGCCCTGTTCCGGAATGTTTGGTCTTGCGGACGAACTCCGGTCTCTGGAGACGCTGGGTGAAGCTGCAAACCAGCTTGCTGGCTCCAGGGTGATACAACGGGCATGCGCCGTCATGAGGGCACTGCGCGTGGGGCACCTGGCGTCAGCATGCTATTGATCATTAATTCGGGTCCGTGACGTACCGGCGCAACAACATGGGAACCCCTGATATGCAGGCCCGAGGTCGATGGATCTTCTAGTTCCCTCCGCCCCAGTTTGAGGAACTGCTCCCTAGCTTCTGCCACGGCTTCGAAATCGTGGTCAATAAGAACCTGCATGATGAAGGGTAAGATCAGGGTGCTCGACATCCGTGAAAGTCCTTCAAGCATACCATAACTGCTGCGCCGCTATCCCACATTTCCCGTATGAGAGCCTTTCTCTCAATCGGGGTTGCAATAGAACTAAGTAGGAACGCTGACACTGCTAGCGTCCCGGAACCCGCGTCTCGCTCAACGGTGTTATCTTCGTGAAACGACTTTTGCCAGGCAATGCTGAGTCCCCCCATCTTAATGTCTGTAGCGCATCAATTCTGCAGCCCTTTTCTAGTAACCAGATTATAGTACCTTTGATGAGACGCTTTCCAATCCTTACGAGACCCTCCCGTTTGTCAATACCAAGGTAGCTATTGAGCGTGGATTGTGAAATCTCCTTAGACGCCATGTCAGTCGGGCTAATTTCATTGTTCCCCTGGAACACATGACCCGACGCCCTACGCACAAGAAAAGGGTGAGGCTATTGCTGAACATCTATTTGCTTATGACGCGGGACTGACCACAGTGCGCTCCCTGTTGCGGCACCCCAGTCGATTACGTGTCGCACCTGCCATTCTGGACCTAATCGTTGTTTGACGTGATCGAGGACGGCATATATGGCAGAGTAGTGGGAGGGGAGCGCGACCGTGGCGAAGGCGGTAGCGTCTCGAAGAGAATGCTTGCCTGCATCTTTCACGGACTTGTACTTGACATCATAGGAGGAGTCCCAGTGTGTGCGTGGGCCGCTGTCGTTCAAAAACAACCGTTTTGCGTCTTGGTGCAGCACGGGCTTGTCCGACGCTGCGAAAACAGTGAGGAATTTCTTCCAGGCTTCACTTGCATCGCAGTACTCACCCGCGACCATTCGGCTAATAGTAGACTGCATCTCGAAAGGGAGCACTATAGCGCCAGTCCTCTGACTTCCAAAACGTGCAGCGGGGGATTTGCGGTTTTCCCGGTGGTCGAGATCATCCTCTTGCACGTCAAGCTCTGAGGGGGTCAAGTACTCCACCGTAGTCTCAGGATCTTGAGGATAGACTTCTAATTCCCTAGGCGTGCTGAATTCCGTAGCGGCAAGCTTTGCTTTGTTGGTCAAAGATATTTCAACATCTCTGAGGAGTGCTTGAAATGCCGGGTCAAGGTCCAGAGGAGCATTGGGGTGGTGAGAAGTAGATGCCGAAGTCGAGGACCAGCGCCCGACTTCAGGCTGCCGACGCAAGATGACGGCAAGAGCTCTATGACAGCTCGAGCGCAACATCTCTGGCAGAAGACCTAAAGGGCAAAGGGGCCGACACCCTCGATATGGCGCACTAAGGAAAGGCAGCCACAGCGAAGAGCAGAAAGGAACACGAAGTACAGCTGAGCTCTGTTCCGCGCGAATGAAAGACGGCCGCTTACCGCCTCCTTCCATATATAGACTATTCCGGACACCGGGGTCCTCATCTCATGCGCGTCGAAGTTATACGGCAGCCACCGCGAACGCCCAATTCAGTCGCGCTTTGCTTTCCTCTTCTGCTCCGACCTGCACACCACACAATTGCCGTGTGTCAGGACCATGTCTACCGGTACTAAACACGCAAATGCATCCGAGAGTTCAAGTCGCCCAGCGAAGCGGGTCCGTGTGGACGATACTGCTGAACAGTCCGAGAAGGCAACGGAGGCGGTCGCAGCTCTAACAGACGATGATAGCGAAGAGGACGAGGATGGGGACGTAGCTGGTGGGGTTTCTCAATCTGAGGCCTCGAAGGCTTCCGACCTATATCTTGACACTGTATGTATGGCCTACAAGTTGCACCGGCGCTGTCTGAAAGCCCATATAGATCAACAGAGCAGTACTGGACTTCGACTTCGAGAAAGTGTGTTCTGTATCACTCTCCAACATCAACATTTATGGGTGCCTCGCGTGTGGAAAGTACTTCCAGGGTCGGGGGCGCAACTCGTATGCGTTTGCACATGCGATACACGACGATCACCATGTTTTCATAAATTTAGAGACAACTAAGGTGAGCCTCATCGCGTCGGCCCTCTACCAAACGCAGTATCACTTATTCCCCTAGGTCTATGTACTGCCTGATGGCTATCTAGTCTCCGATCCTTCACTCGAGGACATTGCGTTCGTGCTCTCGCCTACATTCACCTCGGCATCGACCGCCAAACTATCTTCTCCTACCCACTTGCAAAAACCTTCCTACGATCTCTCCAACAGCCCGTACACTCCAGGATATATCGGGTTGAACAACATCAAGAGAAACGATTATCTAAATGTCGTGATCCATTCTCTCCTTCACGTCCCACCACTCCGAAACCATCTGTTACTATCTAGCTACAGGGGGAAAGAGACAGAGCTTTTGAAGCGGTTCGGGGGTCTTGCGAAGAAACTATGGAACCCTCGGCTTTTCAAAAGCCAAGTCAGTCCACACGAGTTTTTGCAAGAGGTCAATCGGGCAAGTGCCGGCAAGTTCAGTTTGGAGAAGCAAGGGGACCCCGTTGAGTTCCTCGGATGGCTACTCAACCGCCTTCACAAGGATATGGGCGGGAGCAAGAAAAAGAACTCTAGTTCGTCCATCATAACCAGGCCGAATAACCGTTAATAATGTTTTTGTCAGGTGTCATCTTCTCTACATTCCAGGGCGAGGTACGCATGGAAACTCAGCAAGTTCTCGTACGACCTGATACTGGGGCCGACGAAAGGCCACGCTTTGACATCGACCGAGGTATATTTGCACCCCATTCGCGTCACAACACATATCTAACATCTTTTGATAGAACTTAAGTCTACTATATCGCCTTTCTTGTTCCTTGCCGTGGATCTGCCGCCCCCTCCGCTTTTCCAAGATTCCGTGGAGAAGAACATCATCCCTCAAGTCAGCATACAATCCGTGTTGGCGAAGTATGATGGTCAGAAGACACAGGTACATTGACGGATACCTGTTCTGACGCACAATATCTGATACGCCATGGCAGGAATCGGTTGGACAACTACGCCGCTTCAAATGCCAGAGGCTGCCCCCTTACATCATTTTGCATTTCAAACGATTCACCAAAAATCAGTTTGTCGAAGAGAAAAATCCGACAATAGTCAACTTCCCTCTCCGGGGCCTTGATTTCAGAGAGTGTGGGTACACCGCGCTGTCGAACACACACAAATGAACTGATTGTTTCGCTTCAATCGTGATGCTATCTAGACCTGGACGCTTCACCGTCGCAGCCTGGCGTCGTCTACGACCTCATAGCGAACGTCACGCACGAATCGGCGGCAGGTACTACGCATGACAAGGAGAGCACAGTGTGGAAGGTGCACCTCCGAGCCGGTGCGGGCGGCGGCGAGAATGAGAAGTGGTTCCAAATCCAGGATCTGATAGTCGAGGAGATCAGGAAGGAGATGATCGTGCTTGGTGAGACCATACTGCAGGTACGTCTGCCACTCAGCATGCCCGTGTGAAGCGGCCTGATAGATGTCCGTGGTGTCGGTTCAGATCTGGGAACGCAGGGCAGATACTCCGTCGCCTGCGAATGGAATGGATATTGACCGGTCTTGAGGACGCCGTTCACTTGTTCCGCTATGTTCATCAACTACCCTTTCGTGACGTTATAGGCGGCTAGCAGAGTCATGTATTGCACCAGACGCGCGTTTCATGAGAGTTACATCATTGGCCTGTTTTGTCGAATGTCATCTGCACAGGAGCCTGAGAGTTCGATGTGGAGGCCGGGCTCGAGTCGCCTGGGGTTGCGGCCCTTACGCCGAGGGGCGCTGCAGCAGAGGGTGTCGCTAGCGGTGGCACGTCATCGCTGGTTGTCCTGTCACGACATCGTTTCATGTTAACCTGGGGTTTCGCCGGGCGATCCATGGGAAGTATACTTGCTTATTACTGTTTTGGTCAAACAGAGGCTTAAAGACGTAGATGCCGGACAACACGCCTGTGCAGTGTCAAACGTAAATCAGCCTCGGCCATTATAGTCCATTCCAGCACATGCGTATCATTCTACCTGTGACACCTGCCACTAGCAAAGGCACCGCTCGAGTCCGCGACATTCTTCAGATCTGGACCGTCGTAGTTTATCTCAGGCAGGTGAGCGCCGTACAAGCTTTGCTGGCACACCCGAATTCGTATGTGTCCCGCCTTACGTAATACAGGAACACCGTCGGCAACTCGAACGTTTACGGCGGTCGAAGCCGGCGAATCGCAGCACTGACCAGGAAAAGGCACAGAATAGATCTAAATTTCACAAGTACACGCCTTGCATGATGACGGCGTGTACTTCAAGAAGAAAGCCAAAATACGTCTATAACTAATGAACCGTTGGCGTCGGAGCGGACAAGTAGGTTTTTTAGCCAGACAAAAGCCCGAGTTTGACGAGGGCTTGCCTGGCCGCTTCCTCTTTAGCTGCGCCCTTCTGGTGCGAGACTGCAGTGCCCACAGCGTCACCGTTGACTGAAACGCACGGTCAGTGATTTTTAAGATGGGTTGCCAGGTGAGGATATCACCCACCCTTGCAAGTGACGGTCCACTCGACGCTGTTACCGGCACCGGTATGACTCTCTGCCCAGCCGAGGGCAGCGAGTTGGCCCTGCTTCTGCAGGTCTATATAGTCCGCTATTATCAGCGCAAGTCGACAAAGATTGTGACGATCAACTTGCAGTTGTTCAAGTCAACGACGTAGCCTAAGACCAAAGGTTAGTTTCTGAGGTGTGTTCGGCATGGGCGAGAAGGGCGTACGAGGCATTTGAAATGTAAACACGTCTGAGCAGGTGAGGATGTTTGCGAGGGGATTTGGTGTCTGAGGACTTTACTTCCTAGTCCTTCCACAGTTTTATACTTTGTACCTGCGCTCCTCGAAACTCGCGAACCGTCATAGCGGTATGGCTCTTCGGTCAGTGGCCACCGTCTCTATCAGCGGAACGCCTGACAACACCTGAACGATGGCCATGTCCGACATCCCTCATGAGCGGTGAAAACACGATATATCGTTAGTCACAGGTCTCCCCGGGTACCAGATCCATGGAACTCGATCCAGCGGGCCTTGATCTCATTTCCCGCCAGGTCTCTCCGGTGCGGAGGCCTCGTCTCTGGCGAAGTAACGCCATCCGTTCATGCCAAGAAACGGCCGTGTCATAGTTGCGAAAACATGGCATTGCAAGAGATGTCGGATTGTCTACAGTTGCACGACTTAATATCAGCAAAATGACTGGCTATCCGACGAGGAGAAAAGCTCACAACATGCGTACGCGGAGCGCCGATACGCCCCGCTGCACCAAGTGCCGTGGCATGAGGATCAACGGCGGAAGACCGTCCAAGGCACTCTCTAGGCTGTAGGGTGACGGGAATGCGACTCAGAAGTGTTCCTGCCTCGTACGATTGTAGTCGAAAGGTCTGGGTGTGAGCCTCAGTGCTCCATCGCCTACGGCGGCGCCAGTAATCCTCCATTACTCCTCCCGTATGTTTCTGGAGGCGTCTTATCCGAGGCCTTCATCTCCAAGTGCATGCGTCAGGTCTAGGCACTGCGGCGCGGCGTGACATTTGATAGAGCTCCGTCTTGGTGTCGGGTGCACTGGACTGAGGGGAGTCAGGAAGTGATCAGATTACGAGATGCGCTGGCCGCGCGGTGTACCACAGCGGTGACACCTCGTATATCATCAGCGGCCTTGCGTGACCCTCGCGTCGAAACCACGATAGACGGCTAGCGAGACTTCGGATTATCCACCTAGCTAGACATCTCGGAGGTAAATTTGACGCGCAAGAACAACGACAGCCACATACGGTAAGCCACAACCTTCGTCAGCGTCTGAACGTTGAACCACGGCTCTCCACGGCGTGGAGGACGGATAGAATGTTCTGCCATCTATCAGTCAGCCAGTTTTCATACATTTAGCAGCTTAATTGCTCACTCTCGAGGAGTGTAGAACCGCCAACGCCGGTCGGTCAACCGTTGCACCAGAAACCACGATGTCCGACCCGGACACATTCCAGTGTCTTGCTAGAAATACTTCGGGGTGCCGTATTTGGTGCTACAGATGAGGTCGCTGTAGTGGCACAGATCCGTTAAACACGAGCGATATCTCCGCAGGGGCAACGTTGCTCCTGGCCGAATCCGCCGCGTCGAATCTACGAACTCGGGAGTGGCTAGAGCTAACGTGATTGTCGCCTCAACGAGTCAGATTACGCACTGACGTCAGTTCCGGGCTTGACGAGAGAACAACAGGGCGTCGGAGGGGCTGAGACACCGCAGCACATAACGCCCTGCGTCTGCAACTACGCGCCGAGGAGGATGCGGGAGAAACGGGGAGTGTGCGAGCACGGTAAGTGAGCATCTGTGCCAACTTCATGCTACACATGCATCGGTGAATGGCGCTCAGCGCCCAGCGCTCAGGCACAGGTTGGCGCGCCGGCGCCTCGAACGGCGGGCGGTCGGTACTAGCACCCACAGTTATACATATGAGATCGAGAGCGCACATGACGACAATCTAGGAACCGGTATCGCTACACGAGAACAATGGAGAAATCCGAGACGTGAAGAGCACAAGGTCCGCAACGTGAAAGACAATGCAAAGATCGGGCGCGCGCGGACACGCCCACTCGGAAGTCGGCTCGCGCTTGCTCAGGTCGCGGACTCGGAACCTGTGGCAGCATCGGTGCTTATACCTTCGCCTTCGTCGTCCTGTGAGATGAGAATGACGAGAGCCTTCTTCGCTGCTGCCTCCCTGGAGAGGGTCTTCTTGGCGCCTTTCCCGCTACCCAGCACGACATAGTCCACTGTGCTCGCTGTCGATCAGGAAGATTCAACGCGCAAGAGCACGGACGCGACACACCCTTGCACTCAGACGTCCATGCGGGCGCGTGACGTTCCCCGGCGGACATGTCGTGCCAAACGAGCGACGTCTGCTTGCCTTTCTTCTGCAGGTCTACACGTCCAGCATTTAGTCGTGCTCGACAACCGTAGCAGAACACTTACAGTTGTTTAGCGCGACGATGGAGGATTCTGTGATGTTGGGGAAGAGAGGTGGATGGTGTCGGCCGGCACCGACGGGAGGCTTGTGATCGCACACTCACCAGTACTGGTGCTGGACATCCTGTTCAATGTTCTGGAGGACCTTTGGAGAGGCTGGAGCATCGCCGCTATATACACCTCGTCCTGCTCCGCTCGAACCTTCGGCTTGCCATGGTGGGATACGGCAGGTTGGGCAGTAGAGGGAACGAGAACTCGAGAATAGCAGGGCTAGGAGCTCATATGCCCGTATTGAAGTCCTTGCGTATCATGGGCAGCTCGATCGATGGCCTAGCAACAAAGCGGGTATGAGGAGATCACTGACGAAGGCGTACCTCTGCAATGCTCATTCTCCGGGCGAAGGCGAGGGGCGGAAGGCTTGCGTTTATGCTAGATTAGGAGCCACGACCCTTGGGCACTCCTAGAGCTAGTCGAGGGCGGCGGGCAACATGTGTCATACAAGCTGTATGACCAAGTGCAGCTCCGTCTCAAGCGGAGAGGAAGGGATTCACCCTTGCGGAGTTCAGAGGTTTACTCACCGGTATTGGGCACAAACCGTGAAGCGGTAAACCTCTCCGAAAGGGAGCCCGCTTGAAGGCTGCAGCTTGATGCCAGTTCCTCATGGCGCACCGAAGGTCTAGACCAGAATATCTACATGAACCTTCGCGTGAGGCAATACGTCCGTAAGCTCCAGCAAGATGTGATCGACCGGCATCGTGCACGTCCACGACGATTTCGCATGTTACCGGTGGTGGAAGCCGCAAGACATTACGGATCCATATCGGACGATTCCGAGAACGAGAGATCCCAGATTTGTTCAAAGTGAGATACCGGGGAAGTGCTGAGGATGGCAAACGTGTGGTGGTCATCGGTGACTGCTCGCAAAATTGGGGCGCCAGGGCTCGGTAATTACCGTTATTTTGAGCGCGGAGCAGCAGCACGAACCCATGCCAGTGCCACTCTCAAACCTCGTAGCAGAGACTCCTGAGCATCGCTCCGAGCATAGCAGACCAGAGTCCTTATTGGCACAAGCGGTGTCAGGCGTAGAGGGGGCGGCATCGCATTACCACCATAAAGCATCGCATGAAAGCATCTGCGGGCATTACACAGCGAGAGAGCGAGGACAGCACGACGTAGGGGCGCCATAGCGGTACTAGCCAAGGGCTGAGAGCCAACAGATCCAGTCAGGCGTGAGGCGTGAGGCGCGAGGGCGTATTTGATACAAGTAGAGTCCTGGGGGAGTATTAGGATTAGGTGGTAGAGATACGATGCCGAGCCGGTTCGATTATGCTAGGCAAACAAATGATCAGCAGATACCGCACGATTGGGTGAGAGAGCTTACGGGTGTATCACTGTCCACGCGAGCTCCAGAGCATCCGTAGTGCCTGCTCAGCAGCGATTTCACGGGCTCCTTGCAGGTTAAGAGCAGATCCACGACCGCATTCTATGCTGTTGACTGCAGCATAGCTTTTAATACAGGTGCGTGACACAGGACAGAGTGAGACGTACTAAATACGCTTGCGGTCCATGTTGGAGCGTTTTGGGGCCCTATACGCTGGTCCGTCCACCGGATCATGCTGACCAGGCGGTGTCTCTGAACATAGTTATTGAACTCCATACACCAATCTATTGTCGTTGTAGTGAGTACTCCTAGAGGGATAGGAGCAGCAAGAGCTCACGCTCAGGCATGCTTGATAAGTTTGACGAGTTGTGTACCGTAGAAGGCTGCTTTAAGTTGAATCCGTGTCCCGATCGTGAGGAATCAAGCGGAGGAGAGGCTGTTGGTAGAGAGAGATGTCGGGACATAAGTGCTTCTTATACTATTGAGTCCCGAGCGACTGTCCTCCCGACATCTGCGGTAGTCGGAGACATCTGCGCTAACGCAACGCCGACAATGTCATCATGTCATGCCCACAGCGGGTTGGGACAGTGGGGAGAAAGGTAGGGGCGGTGTTAGCAGCCGCGTATCCGGAGACGAGTATGCGGCACTGATTGGGATACGGACACAGCTGCGCCCAGGGAGACCGGAGATGTGAAGGCAGCGAATGGGACAAGAACGCAGTACCACCGACATGAGTCAAGACAACATATTGCCAACGCGGGTGTGGCACCGCGGGTGATCCTACTAAGTTGAGCTCGGGAAGATAGGTGTTGGTCAGTCTCCCGCACCTAGATCGCGCCCGGTCAGCATCTCAAGATTCACGGGGATTCGACCACGTACAGCCCGATGTGGTTCCGCGATGGTACTTGATCTGTGTCGCGTCCGTTTGCGGTACATCTGAACACTCTTTGGGAAATTGGCTATCCTGAGATACAATGCAAATGAGTACAAGGTGCACGCCTGTGATGCAAAAGAACTATGGTTGCTGGCGGCGCGTGCGGTGCCGGAGGCGTCAGACGCGGTACAGTGTTGGCTCAACGCAGACTGACGGGCGATTCAGGAAACCACTCTGGGACGCCCAATATCTGGACAATCCGCAGGTCCAAACCGCGAACCCCGCTCTCCAACGTATGAGGATACGGTCACGGACCGAATGAGCGGCCGGAGGCGCTATTACTGAGCGGTTTTCTGCACGACACCGGCAGCAGAAGTGGGATGCTGAACGGGCAAACAGAAGGTTGTATCGGCGGGCAGATGTTGTATACCAATCGTGATGTTCCTATTTGGATGGCATCGCAGTAGTTGTGCCAGATTCGGCCAACAGCTGAGAAGGATTGAAGTCACAGCTTCTCGCTATATAGCGCCTAATCGGGAGTATCGTTTGTGGTATCCGAGACCGGTGTCCTCTGGGTTGCCGTAAATTGCACCATAGCTAGCTCACTACATGAGTTGAATTAACGGTGATATCTGACAACCACCCGTCAGGAGAGTGAAGGAATGGCAAGCGCCTTGTGTGCCATGCGGATACATACGGTATAAACCACGAGATCACGACCACACACCTCATGATGTGCGCGGACATCCCAGATTGTGGGCATCCTACACGTCTATCCTCCAATATCCCGGCAAGGAATATCGATTTTAGGCGGCGAGGTATGACAGGACGTCACACTAACGGGACACATCGACGGCATTCACGAAAGCGATCCCACAGTTGGATGGATTTGCAGGAACACATACGGTCGGTCATTGCATGGCACATCAGCGCTCCGAGAACGGAGATGCGGTGAGGGCATACCTATGCTAATAACGCCCCAGTTCCACCATCTGACCAGCTGGAAATGCACGGAAGCATGGAGAAAACTCACAGCGCGACTCATGTTGTTTGTACAGACGCTCGTACCATCGAAACCACAGTCGAATGCGGATATGCTCCCGTGTCAAAGTTTCGCAGCAGTTTTACACGAGTTGACTTAGCCGAAGGGCTCTCGGCGGACGTCGCAACATGAGCAGTGAGTCAGTGGTACGTCGGATCATGCATGTCAGTCGCGCCCATGTCCTTGGATGTGTATGTGCATCGCGGAGCTTGAGCTGTAGCCCGTTTGACTCAGGCAGGGCGGCGGAGACGAGTAGACTGGGCAGGATTTGTGGTGGGATGGGAGATCGGACCGATGTAGACAGAGTCGGATAGGCTCCAATTTACGAGCGCTGAGCTGGGCCTCGAGGCGACGTCAGACCGCGCGTACTTTCCCTGGATACCCTGGCCACCAAGGGTGTGGGCTATCCCGACCGCATGCATGTGCAGAGACAAGCGGGAGCTAAGGCAGGTGCGAGCATAGCAGATGGAGGGAAGACAAAAGCCACAAGAAGCGCGCAGCGCGCGAGAGTCGGCGGCGTTGAGTACAGACGCTGCCGAATCGAGCACGGAGCACCGGCGGACCCGGCGGTGGCCGGCCGGCGGGGGGTGCGGCCGGAGACTGAGACCGAGAGAGGAAGGATCCGAGGACGGGCTGAGGCCATCAACAAACACTCCCACTGCTGCCAGTGCCAGTGCCAGTCGTCGTCCCCCAGCCCCTTGCCATCTTCCTCCATCTTCCACCACCCACCTCACCGTCGACGGCCCCTCCGTTGCCGTCCACCTCCCCTCCAGCCGCACAGACCCGCGTCTAGCCTCAGCTGGCCTTTGTCGGCTCCCACGCACCTTTCCATCAGCTCCCGACATCCTCCCTCCTCTCTCCCGCTTCCTCTACTCTCGCACGGTACGCCGCTCTTCCGGCTTCTTGCACTCAAGTCCTAGTACTCACCCCAGACGACATTCCCCAGGACCTCGTCTTCCATCCACAACTCAAGTCTCATCGTCTTTGCCACACAATGTCGCAATCACCTCAAGGAGATACACAGGAGCGTATCGCAGCCGCTCGGCGTGAGGCAGAGAGTTTGAAGGAGAAAATTCGCGCAAAGAGGGAGTCCTCTGCGGATACCAGTCGTCAGTACTCTGTCTTCCAGTTGCTATGCGCTGGCCAAATCAGCTCACAAGCAAAATCAACATAGTGCGGGCAATGGCCAACGAAGTTCCCGCACTGCCGCGAGTCGTGATGCGTCCTCGTCGTGCACTCCGCGGGCATCTTGCCAAGATCTACGCCATGCACTGGGCCACCGATAGGCGGCATCTGGTTTCTGCCTCGCAGGACGGAAAGCTTATCGTCTGGGACGCATACACTACTAACAAGGTCCATGCCATTCCTCTGCGATCCAGCTGGGTCATGACCTGTGCGTACTCCCCTTCTGGCAACTATGTCGCGTGCGGTGGTCTCGACAACATCTGTTCCATCTACAACCTCCACTCCAAGGAGGGCAACAACGTCAAGGGCGCTCGCGAGTTGAGCGCGCACTCCGGATACCTCAGTTGCTGCCGCTTCCTGAACGATCGCCAGATAGTGACCAGCTCCGGCGACATGACTTGCATGTTGTGGGATATTGAGGCAGGCGTTCGGGTGGTTGAGTTCAGTGACCATACGGGTGATGTGATGAGGTAAGCTGTCGCATATTACGGGGCGTTCGTCTAGTATGAGATCAAGTCTGACCACATCTGTTAGTTTGTCGCTGGGTCCCAACCAGAACGTGTTTGTGTCCGGCGCGTGCGACGCGACCGCTAAGCTGTGGGATATCCGGAGCGGCAAGGCTACGCAGACCTTTACTGGCCACGAGTCCGATATCAACGCTGTTAGGTCAGTCGTGTCGAATTAGTGCCATGACCGGCATAGGCTTACCTCTCTACCAGCTTCTTCCCCAACGGCGATGCCTTCGCCACCGGTTCCGATGATGCTTCGTGCCGATTGTTCGATATTCGGGCGGACCGAGAGCTTAATGCCTTCACCCACGACAACATCCTCTGCGGTATTACCTCCGTCGCCTTCTCGATTTCCGGCCGGATTCTGTTCGGCGGTTATGACGATTGGACGTGCAACGTCTGGGACACCCTCAAAGGCGAACGGGTCGGCGTCCTTACTGGCCATGAGAACCGTGTTAGCTGTCTCGGTGTCAGCTCCGACGGTATGGCGTTGTGCACTGGAAGTTGGGATAGCACACTCAGGGTTTGTGTCATAATATATCCCTACAAGAGGTTTCGAGCGGCTGACATTGATTCTCTTAGGTCTGGGCGTAAGAAAACGTTGGAGGCTCAGGACCACTTCTTCAATACCCTCTCTGCTACCCAGTGTACTTCCGGGACGGGTTTGATGACCTCTATATTGATATCTGTTCTTTCCACACGATAGTATTCCTTCCCTACCCGCGTCCATCGGTCGCCCCGAGTCTGTCATTACGCGTTACTCCTCGCATTTTCGTACACTCTTTATCCGTCAGACCTGGAGTGGCATGTATCCTGTGACAAACACCGTCCGTCCCCCCTTCATTTCCCTCGAAGGTTTCCGTCATGTCTGTTTTCTGTTGCTCCCCTCGACGCTTTGCTTTCCGTCTTCTCTTATATCGTTCTGGTCTATTTGTCGGCAGATGCAACACCTATGCGATCCCCTGCCTCGCTTTTTGTTGTTGGAAGCTGTGCAGTAGTATTCATCAAGTGGACCAGGAGATTTGAAGGTCCACATGCGAATTCGAGGCAAGCGCGTACGGCAGACGTGTCAAATGAAAGCATGTTAGACGCCCATGGATGATCCCGCCACCTCAGCCGCCGCTCTCTACTTCCAGTATCCACACCTTTCCCAACCTCTCGCGAAACCTTGCTATTGTGTGCAACCTGAGTAGTGCAACATGTCCGAAGATGACCGTGCAGCAAAGGCCGCTCGCGCTCGCGCAATGGTCTGGGATTCACGACCTGCATCCTGGGACATGCCGAGTGCTTACCGCTGCGCCGTTCGTTCCAGCTTAAGAAGAGGCAGGCCCAGAAAGCTGCTGAACATGGCGGGGCTCCTTCGCCCACACGCGCAGCATCTCCAATACCTCGCGTAGTGTCGCCAGCGCTGTCGCCGAGCAGGACATCAACACCTGCACCCAGTGAGCCACCCACGGTGCCGGCCCCATCGTTGGAGGAGAAGCCGCCGGAGGGAAACTTGGTCGACCTGTGCGTGTATGCAGTCGCTCCCGTTTGACCCGCTTGCTTACGGAATGGCTCTTGGGGAGATAGGTTCACGAAGATACCCAACCACAACGCGTCTGACGCGGATTCATGGCTGTCTGGCCTTACGCGTGTCGACTCGAGCCCTTCCCCGCC
Source organism: Trametes gibbosa (assembly GCA_022606055.1). Lineage (NCBI taxonomy): Eukaryota > Fungi > Basidiomycota > Agaricomycetes > Polyporales > Polyporaceae > Trametes > Trametes gibbosa. Next base: position 817,763 of record JABYQJ010000005.1, read on the forward strand.
GGTTGTGTCACCACCTCTGCATCACCCTGCGCAACCTCCGAAATCTCCACATGCCACTGCACCAGAGCGCGAGGACCTTCGCGCGCTGATACGCGATCAGCGGCGGGCCATCGAAAGTCTCGAAGCGGAGAAGACCTCTCTTAGCTCTCAGTTGGAGAACTTCTCACAAGTAGAAAGCAGTATGTCCCTACTTGTGCGGCGTGTTATGCAATGCTCACTCACGCATAGAGTCGCGGCAAACACATGATTTACTCCAAGCGGAACGCGCGAAGACCGAGGAATTGGAACGTCATGTACAGGCTCTGCGAAACCATTCGGAGGAGCTTTCACAAGAAGTCTGCAGGCAGCGGGACGCCCTATTATCACTAGAGTCTCAGAACAAGACTCTCGCTGCGACCACAAATGAGCTGGAAGTTGCCCGCGCGAGTAGGTGGCTTACTTTCGCGCGCATATCCCTCACCGCTGAGCTCGTGGCTAGATGTCAAGGTAGCTGAGCAGGCATTGGTGGTCGAACGGCAGAATTCCACCCGATTGCAGGAACAAGTCCAGGGTCTTGACCAATCCGTGCACGAGTACACAGAGCGCCTTCAACAGCAGCAACAGACAATATCCTTGCTAGTCTCAGAGAAATCCTCACTGTCTGCGTCTGTAGAGAGACTAGAACATGCGGAATCTGGTGGGTTTCCATGATGCGTGACCGAACTGACTTGGAGGTCTCACGCCGTGCACAGCACTCAGAGAGACCGAGCAGCAGCTCGAAAGCGAGCGCACTCAAAACGCACAACTACGAGGGCGCGTGTCTTTCCTGGAAGAGAACGCCCAGGCTTCAGACTCCCGGATCGCTTCCCTCGTGGCAACTGAGAAAGAGCTCACGGACAAGTCCCGGGACCAGGTGGGCTCCTGTAGGCCGCAGTCACATAAATGTCAGACTGACAAGTAACTCCCTAGGAACGCGAAATCCAGCTTCTGACTGGCCGGGTGGATCAACTACAAACGTTGTCCGACGAACACCTCCGGAAGGTGCGGGAGTTGGAGGAGCAGATCGAGAGCGATGACCGCGCTGAACGCCTCGAGGAAACGCTGAAGAATACCCAGGATCGGGCAGATGAGCTCGAGTTCCAGCTCTCGAAGCTCCGACAGGTAAGCAAGGACCTTACACGAATACAGCAAGGACGCTCATATTGCCAAGACGCACGCAGAGGGCGAGGCAAAGCGCGACGCACTCGTACGGGAGCTGCAGCAGAAAGCACAGGCTGAGGCCGACTGGCAGATGCGGCATGCGGAATCCGAGGAGCAGCACTCTGCCACCAAGGAACAACTAGCATCCCTTGTTTCCGAGCACGATGGGTTACTCAAGGAACGCGCTGCGCTCCAAACGGAGGTCGAGGAGGGCAAAAATGTCGTCACCGAACTCCAACAGAAGCTCGCTGCGCTGTCCTCGGAGCTGTCTCTGAACGCGCGCCAGCTCAAGCAGGTCCAGGCCGAGCTCCGGGTCGCCTCCGCGCGCGCCGAGGATGCAGAAAAGACTCAGAAGGAGCTCCAGGCCGAGGGTATAGGGCTCATGCGGTCGCTCGACGAGATGCGCCCCAAGATTGTTGAGCTAACGGACGCGAAACTCCAGCTCAGCGAGAAGGTGGACAGCCTCGAGAAAACTATCCAAGGCCGGGACGCCGACATTGCTCAGCTGGAGTCAGACGTCGAGGAGCTACGCCAGCAGAAGGAATCGACAGAACGCGAACGGGACCGCCTGGACGCAGCCCTCCACGCCGACCGGGCCACGCAGGAGAAAGACTCATCTGAGCTTCAGCAGGCCTACTCAGCCCTCCAATCGGAGCACGCCGCTGCGCAGAAGAACGTACAGGATCTCGAGGAGGAGCGGAACAAGCTCCGCCAGGTCTCGAACTCGAATGTCGAGGAGATCCGGCGACTCACCGACTCGCTCCAATCGCAGATCACCACGGTGTCAGCGCTGCGCAGCGAACTTGGCGAGCAGGCCCAGGCCCAAACCGAGGCGGAGGAGTTCCTTGCCCGCGCCCAGGCCGAAATGGAGTCCTTGCGCACGGAGCTTGCGCAGAAGGACGAGGAGCTGGAACGCCTCCACGAGAATCTCTCTTCGCCGCCGTCGCGCGCGGGTACACAGTCGCTGGACGAGGAGATGCTCAATGCGCTCAAGCAGCAGCACGCGCTCGAGCTTTCCGAGGCGCAGTCGCAGGTTCGCGCACTTGAGACGTCACTCTTCAGGACCGAGGCGCAGGTGCACGCGTTCCAGCGGCAGATCGCTGCGCTCGAGGATGAGCTCGCGCAGCTCCGGGTGCATCAGCTCCAGCGACCCTCTTCGCGGGGTGCTGTGCCGCAACTGCTGCCGCGACGCACATCCAGCAAGGCCATCGACCACTCCGACGACCTCCGCCGGGCGTCCTTTGGTTCGCACCGCCCCACGAACCTCTCCGTGCCGCAGACACCGTCCGCCTTCGAGGGCCTGTCCCCGGAGACACGGCATAAACGCATAGTCAGTCTTAGCATGCTCAAGGCACGGATCGACAGTGAGGTCGCCGCCTCCAGCACGCACCACCCCTCTCGGCCCTCCTCGCGCAATTCGCGGAGCGTCTCCTCACCCGCACACCGTCCGACGGCTCTCCCCGCCGTCATCGAGCCGCCATCCCAGCCAGCGACGCCACCCCCCGCGCCGGTCCACAAACGACCGGTGTTCATGGACGAATCCCACATCTTCTGGTGCCATTCGTGCCAGGGCGACCTCGTCGTGCTTTAGCTTCGGCCCTCATTCTATTCCACTATCAGCACTGGCAACTCAGCCTTAGTAGACGCTATATCATCACATCTCTATCCCTCTATACGTAGCATCTTTTCTCTGCCCCCGCGGATGGATCCGGACAGGCGGCATGCCGTTTAACAGATACCTTGGTCCGATGTTGTACTCGGTTCGCGTGTTTTTCTTTCGCCGGGGCAATAGTAGTTTATAATGTACAGGATTCGTAGGAATGCAACACAACACAAACACACGCGGCGTGCGGGCAGCGCGCTGCGCCGGCCCCCGCCGCTGCCCCGCCCGAAATTAGGGAGGTCTACTCTATGTGAGGGGGTGTGATCATGGCGATGGTGGTGACGATGATGAGAACGAGGATGGGAGTGAAAAGTGAGAGTGAGGTGATCATGATGGTGAGGGGTGCAACACAAACAATAATGTCCGGTCCCAAGCACCCGAGTGTCCCCGTAAGAAGAAGAGTCGTGGCAGTAGATGTGTGCATTTCATGCTGTTTCGTGGACAAGGGGGGAGAGAACAGGCACGAGGCCCGTCGGTGCTCATTCGGGGAGGCTGTTGCGCTTCGTCTTCAGGGACACCAGCTTCTGCTGCAGATCCTGTGGGGCGAAAATGAACACGGCGGGTTAGCCCAGGCACACCACACATCAGACAAGGTTGGCAGATGGAATGGATGACGCACCCGGACTTCGTCCGGCCGCAGAGTGCCCCGGCCGCGCTCCTCCTCGAGGCCCTTCTCGATACTCTCGAGGACCTCGTTCATGAGCTCGCGGTAGTCGACGCCGAAGAAGTGCGTGAGCTTCGCTGCGCGGCGGCGGCGCTGCTGGAACGACGGCTCCGTTGAGGAGGGCGCGGCGACGATCAGGCTGATCTCAGATGTGAATGACGCGATGGAGGTGCGCGATGGGAGCGAGCGGCGCCGCTCGGACTTGACCGTTGGGGTGACAACAGATATGTCGTCCGCGAGCGGCGACGAGGGGCCTGGGAGGTCGAACTGGTGGTGTCCACTGAGGTAGTCGTGTAGCTCGGCGAGGGACTCGCGGTCGTCCTAGAAGGGAAATAACGGGCTTGGCGTCAGGCGGGCGCTCAGCAGTCAGATGAAGTGTGGCACGAGGACATACCCTGTCCATGATGTCGTTAAGCGAGTTGAGGGAGTGGCGGTAGTGCATGTACACGGAGGATCGTGCGGGGTCAGCGAGGAAGCCGTTGTCCTGGCTGTCGCCCCCGATGAGGGGCTTAGCGGAGTCTGCCGTGCCCGGGCGGCGGCTCTTCTTCTTGGACTTGGACTTTGGCGAAGGAGCAGACTCAGAGGAAGTCAGGCGAAACGCAGGGGCGGACGGGCTGCGCGGGGATGCTCTGGGCGAAGGGGGCGCCTTCGGGTTAGCAGAGAGGCTGCTCGAGGACGAGGACGTCGGAGCGCGAGTATGGTAGAGCGTCTGCGGGGGTGCCACACCGAACATCTGCAGCGGGCGGTGTGGGTTGGCCGTATACGAGGGAGGGATACATAAAGCCAACGCACCTTTTCCATCTTGACCGCACGACGGACGTTGATGGCCTTCTCGCGCTCGTTGAGCTCCTCCTTGAAGCGGTCGGTGTCGTCTGACCAGGCCCTGGAGAACTCTGCGGCGGAGCTGCTTCTGCGACGTCTCATCTTGATCCTGCGTGGGTCTGCGTCGTCGTCTTGGTTGTCGGGGGAGGGGGAGGGGAAGGCGAGGGGCGGGAGAGGGGTACCCTCGTCGAGAGGGCCGAGGACGAGGTGCTGGGGAACACGAGAGCCGAGGAAGCGGTGGAGCTTGGCCAGCTTTTCTCTCTTCCGGCGGCGCTCGTCCTCTGCGATAGACTCGGACGAGTGCGAGAGACTGTCGGACAGCCCGCCGGCCCCCCGCCGCGGCCGGGCTCCGCGTGGCGTCTCCGCCAGGATCTCCGACAGCCCGTCGCCGTCCGGCGCACCCTCCTCGTCCGAGAGGTCGATGAACGACGTCGGAGACCCCGGCGCTGCCCCGCCGGCCCACCGCTCGGACCCGGCGATGCTCCCCCTGTCGCGCTCCGTGGTGCCGATCTCGATCACCGACGAGCCGTCCGCGCCGCCGCTTCTGGCGCTGAACGCCCGCGAGGCGTCGGAGTCGTTTGAGCGACGGCCGGGCCCGACCATGAACGAAAACTCGTCCGGGCTGAGCGGCGCCGAGTGTCGGCGCGGCGCGAGCGACACGTACCGGGTGCCCTCCGGCGGCGGCCACATGAGCCCGCCCGCCCCGTCGTACACGGGCGTGACGACCTCGTCCGAGAGCGATGCCCCAGGGCGGTGGAGCTGGTGTTTGCGTTTCGCCGTCAAATTCAGCGTCAGGCTCGTCGGCACGGGCAGACAACCGCTCGGGACCTCGACGTCGTACTGCCCCGGCGGCGAGACGGGGGACACGCCTGGCGTCTGCCCAAAAAGTTGCGTGAGCTTGTGCGTGGTCCGCACGCGCTGGGAGCGTTCGCGTGACGAGAGCGCGTTCGTGGTTGGCAGGCCCGACAGGCTGCGGTCCAGGTCGGTCGCAAAATTTGTCAGTGGGCTGCCCTGCTTCATGTTGGCGGACGATTTATCGGCCTTGCCCGCCGCCGAGGGCTGTCCCGAGAGAGATCGGCGGCTGAAGTCAGGCTTGGGTGCGGTAGGAATAGGGGGTTTCTCTCCCCCCGCAGGAGCGACGAGGCGGGAGAGATGGGGTTTGGAAGACCGGGACTGGAACTCGCCGTGCGTGGAATCGTTGCTGGTATCATAAGAACTCGGGTGGTGGATAGACTGTTCTGTGCGCGAGCTTTGACTCAGCGAGGGTATAGTGAAGTTGTGGAAGTCGGTAGCGAGAGGAGAAAAAGTAGGAGACGCGAGGTCGATGAAGGATTCGCGGTCGGGAGAATGCATAGAGGACCTGCCGGGGGGAGAAGAGGGATAGGGAGCGATGTCGAACGAGTGGATATTAGAAGAGGAGGGATATACGGTAGAGGAGATGGATATGCGTGCGTCGGTGTGGGAGGAAGGGGGGTCGTGCGAGGAGTCGGAGGGGGAGATGCTGAGCGCGGCACTCGCCAACGAGCTCGTGGTAGACATCTCCGACGCACGCCGCCCGTGGGAAAGCCACGCGCGCGGCGACTCGCCCCCGACCGTCCTCGCTCTCTCCCCGCCTCCCGACCCCGCGCGCCTTGCTGATGTTGATGTTGATGCGCCAGTTGATGGCCTCCTTGTATATCTCCCCTCGTCGCGCGAGCTCTGAGTCTGAGCACTGTCTTGCACTTCCACACCTGCAGATGTCAGCCACCGTCGGTACCGACCGCAGCAAAGATCCCATGGTAACACATACCTTTGACAATCCCCGCCGCAATTGGCGAGCTAGGCACGCTTGCGGGCTGCCTCAACGGTTCCCCCGTCCCAGCCTTGGCCCCCTTGTCCAGTATCCACCTGTACTTGCCCGACAACTCGCCGCCGCCGCCGCCGCTCTTATCCTGGCCGCTGCGCCGGGGGTCCCACTCAGCGTCGCTCAGCCGCCGTGTACCGCGCGCCCCCGACTCCGCGAACACGCTCTTCGCCTTTCCGAGCCTCGTGATCTTTTGGAGCCCGGACAGATATCGGTTGTGCCGCGGAGGGCGTGATCCGTCGGCAGGCGCTGTGGGCAGGTCGGGGGAGGAGGGGACCGAGTCTAGCGGTGAGATCGCATCACCTGTATCTCGTGAGGTCCATCTGTGCAGCGTAGCCGTCTGCGCCCCTTCTTCTACCACCGCTACCGCCTCCTCCTCCTCCTTTCGGTCGTGCTCGGCTGTCGATCGCCGGCGCGCGTTGAACGTGAGCGACTCCCCTCGAAGAAAATTTGAGAGCCGCGGGGAGGGCTTCGCGTGCGCCTGCGGGCTGATATCTGAGCTTGCCGCGGGCGTGTTTGGGCCATTGGAATACGGGGACGAGCCTGGTGAATTCGGCAGGGACGGGATCGAGTTGTGGATGCTGGTTGCGGGGGAGGAAGGGGTCGAGCGCGATGTCTCTCCTTTGCGGCTATAAGTATGCGGACGCGGTGGCGGCGGAAGTCCGCGTGCGGTATGAGGATAGGACGGTCCTGAAGGACGGAATGTCAGTTGTCAACAGTCAGTCTGGCGTGCCAGGGCCAGGGCTGGGGACAAGAAGACACGGTCGCAATACACATACCGGGCAGCCTTCCTCCGCCTAATTGCAGCTCTAGCGCAGCATTGAGCACCTGAGGCTCGACTATGAAGCGGTTTCCTGTCGCGGGGGAGAGAGGGGGAGAAAGAGGATAGTTGCGATCGATGCTGGTGCGCGCAGCTCCGGGGTGGTCTGCGCTGCGGCTGTTCTCTTCCCTGGCAGTCATGGTGTCCGTCAAGAGTGGGCGTGAATGGTCGTGATAGATGGCGTCAGGCTCGGAAGCGGCGGGCCCGGAGAGACTGATGCAAAGAGAAGAGAGAGGGAGAGAGGCCGTCTGGAGAGACGGTCCTTGTCGGAGAAGAAGAGAGGAGGGAGAGGACGAGTCGCAATCAGTATGTCGGCTCCTCAGGCACGGAGAGGGAGGGAGCTGAGGCTCAGGGCGAAGTTCGCGTGCACCGCCCCGCCCCCACTTACGCTTAGACTGTGGGCGTGCTTGCCCCCGCCTGACGGGCCGGCTCGCGTCGGAAAGCAGGCGGTGAGACGTTGGACATACATCCATCCCCGCTCTATCCAGAGCGCACACAAGACGAGTCTGGGTGCGTGCCATGGCCCACGACCACGCCAGATGAGTTTTGCATCCAGCACTGCGCCCGTCCGTCCCAGCGCCGCACCCACTCCTCGCCCTCGCCCGCCACCAGCAAGGCGCCTACGTGCTCGGGTCCCGGACTCCGGACAGCGAGGAACTCACCCGTCGCCCTGCCAACCGTTTCTCCGGCGCCGGGCCCTCCGTCCCCTCGGGCTCTGGCTGCCTCATCGGGCCCATCGATCTCTTCCGTGCAGATCCCATCGTCCACCAAGCCGCCTCTCCCCGATATCTCCAGATTGGTCTCGCGATCACCACAAGCCCTCGATCGTCGCCAGATCGCATATGTTTTCCCCCCGGAGTCCAAGGCTCCCCTCTTCCTGGCCCCGAGGGCGAAAAACTCTGAACACATCGTGTTCCGCTTCGGGGTGCTCTCGGGTCTGCATCAGCGCGAGTCGGGAACAATAACAGTAAATGGGCGTCTCGGCTGCACTCATGTCTTCCGTCCAACGCTGTCAACTCCAGACGCCACCCGCTGTGGACGATGATGATGATGATGCTGACCGGCCAGCACAATCGGGGAGGTGCACAGCAGCGTGCTGCTCACGCAGATGGCGCTATCATCAACGATATGCGAATCGATATCAAAACGTTGGCGGCTGCGCGCGTCCACGACTTGTCGACTTCGCGGGATGTCTGCACTTCGATGATGGTGGCGCGGGACACGGAAGAGAATTTGAGGAGTTCACTGACCGCTGGCCGAGGTCGCAGCAGCAGCACTGGCATTGTACTCGCTCTCCAGATCGCTGCAAGATGGCGCTAAAAAAGAGAGAAACAGGCGGTGAAGACTTGGCGGGTGAAGGCAGGGTGTGTGACGCAGCGCCCTCGCGCTAGCGATGTACACGACCCTTAATTATGTGCGCTCGGCCCTGGGGTGTTTGCATATGTCCCCGACCTCGCCGCTCGCGCATCACGTCAATCCTGTACAAGACATAAGATGCGGCCGCGAGGACTCAACCGCGGTCAGCTCGCGAGAAGGCCGCCCCACTCCAGTCAGCAGCGCGCGACCGCTCGGAACATGCATGTAAAACAGTAGCGGGCACGAGGAGCGAGCAATGATTGCCAACAGAAGATCCGGGTGTGTATACGTACAATGCAGGGGCCCAATAGAATATACGCAGTACAGTGATTCGGCGGCGGAGAGCGGAGGAGATACGGGGCGTGTAAGGTCATTATGTGCGTCATGCGGATGTCCGTACGCGGCGAGGCGGAAGGGCGGGTGGGGGACCGCGTCCGTTCGGAACTTGGACCGGGGTAGGGGGTGTGGGAGGAGAGGAAGGCGTGGGGGTCATGGCCGTGGGCGAGTCGAACACCTCGAGCCGGTCACGGTCAGTCACGCTAGGCAGATCGAGAGTGCCCGCGTCTCCGCGCTCGAGGATGCCGTCTCGTCCTGGGGACGAAGGTGGACTGAATGAGGCGCGCTTCACTCGGCGGTCTTTCGAGACGATTGACTGAAGAGCGGCGGAAGCTGGGGAGTGGGCAGAAGGAGCCGTCTCAGGCGGACGGGGCACGTCAGGTTTGGTCTGCAGAACATGTGTCGAGTTCTGGCGAGGCGGGAGGGGAGGGGGCACTGGACGCGGTGGCGGCGGCGAAGACTCGCCTTCCCCCTCGCTCGACGGCGCTGAGTCCTGGTCCCGTCCCGAGAAACCTGTCTGAGATACCGGAGCCGCCTCGCTCCTGCTCGAGCTTCCAGCGCCAGGATTCTTCCAGAGGCGATAAACGCTTTGCAGCGGTGCTTTCTTCGGTTCCTGTGTCACCGGTTGGGGAGGCACGTAGCCCATGGACATGACTTCCCCGCGATGGCTTGCATGAATTCCAGGTATGGTCATCGTCTTGGGCGGCGGCGGCTGTGTATGTATGGGCGAGGGTGGCCGTTCCGGCTCCTCTGGTGCAAGGCCCAGGACCTGCGAAGCGCCTTCTCGGGAAGATGTCGAGACGTGAGACTCCGACCGGTCGACCGGCAGCATAACTACAGTGGCAGATCGCGTTACATACGCCTCGTCCGTCCCTGTAGCAGGCGACGATGCTGTGAGATGTCCTTGCGCCGGAGAAGCACCCGCCGTGCCTTCCTGGTCCATCCCGTCCGACGGAACGGGAATTGGCTCCGACGACAGCTGATTGCTTCGCAACGGAGCCTCGCCGAGCGGCGCACGATGAGACTCCCGCCGCTCTTCGACCGCAGCGCGCACTTCGGCGTAGCTCGGACGCGTGACGGGCGTCCGGCTGTCAATGTGCCGCTGGTCTCCGTGCCCGGCGTCGGGGACCTCTTCCGCCGCCGCAGGCGCAGAGGCCGTGGACTGACTGTCCCGCCGGAAGTTGCCCCAGTTGACGCCCCACTTGCGCATCGCCTCCTTCGCAGTGTTGCTGAGCGCTTGCTTGTCGCCTGCGCGAGACTTGAGTGTCTGCAGAAACGAGCTGGGGCTGGTAGGCATCTGACGGGGCGAGCTTCCGCTGGGCGCAGGGCTCTTGGATTGGTAGGTGGCCATCTGGGAATCTGATCCATCGTCTGAGAAATCACCCGCATGAGAGGAAAATGAGGCAGCTCGAGAGGACGCCGAGCGCGAATGCTGTGAAGAGCTGCGACGGTTGGAAGCGGTGGGGGTGAGGTACTGGCTCTCGTCCTCGGGATCCACAGATGGGGTCGTATCATCCTGTGGGTCTAGAGCAGAGATATTGGGCGTCGAGCTTGATCTCCGCCCCGTGGAAGGATCTGTGCTAGATGTCCGCCCACGAGATTCATTCTCATCCACTTCTGATGCGGGCGCTGAACTAGAAGGAACACTGTCGGACTCTTCCTGCACACCTGTGAACCAACTACGGCGGCGTGCTGTAGTCGATGAGCCTGAGACCGAGGCTGTGGTGGCATCCGTAGTGGCCGATCGAGTGAGGGGCGCAGTGTCAGGGGGAGAGGTACTCGTGGTCTTCTCAACCTCAGCGGACCGCGAGCGCTGCACTGGAGGGAGTTCAGTCTCCCCTGGATCCACCTTGGAGGTGTCTGGTAGAGGGGCAGAAGCCGGCGTGCTAAGACCATCTTCTGGGAGCTCTCCTTCGTCAGGCTTCGATGATTCTCTTTCGCGACGTGAGGCGTCACCCCAAATGCCGCCACGATGGGAGTACTGTGAACTCTCGAAAAAGGCGATATCGTCCATGTTAGGTAGCACCACCGTTTCTTGTATCTGTTGAAACTGGATTAAGCGTACAAGCCAGCACACCCGATACCGATGCCGCTTACCACTTCCTTCACTTTGGACTCGATAGTGCTCAGAATCATCCCCCATGTGATTTGGCGGTCGCTCACGACGGGTTCCACGTCCAGCACAACCTTTGGCATTTGCGTGAATGCGTACCAGATACGGCTGCTCGGTGGTCGTTTGACTTTCACCAGTAGGTTGCCCTCGATTTCCCGAAGTACCAACGCCAGAACGAGCTTGACCGTATACGTCTTGAATCGCGCACCCAGGTTGATCGTGGCCGTCGCCTCCACGGTGATCCGCACCTCGCCCTTGTACGAAAGATGCACCTCCAGCGCAGCGTCGCCCTCCTTGGTGAGCTCCTTCAACATGGGCTTGCTCAAGGTTGGCGCTCGGTTTCCGACGCTGACCTCCCTGACGACGATGTCCGTGAGGAAGCCCGGCCGCTTCACCTTCGAGATCTTCTTCATGAGCCGACCGATAATATACGCCTCCAGAGTCTGCGTCCGATAGTAGCTGAAGAATATCCGCCCGATGAGCGCGTTCAGCCACCGCATGGGGATGACGTCCGGCTGCTCGTCCAGCGTCGCGACGAGGTGCGACATGTCGTCCGGCTTGAACACCGCCCGCAGCGGCTCGAGCGTCGACGAGTTCGGCGGGTTGTCCGCCGCGTGCACGAGCGATAAGTACCAGTCCTCCATCTCCACCGCCGAGCGCACGAAGATGAACCACGGCGTCGCGGCGTCCAACGCCTGCTCCCGCGCCTCGTCCCGCCTCTTCTCGAGCTCGCCCAGCCGTTCCCGCTCCCGCTGCTTGTGCCTCGCGCTCCCGCCCTTGTCCTCCACGGCCTCTTCGAGCTCCTCCGCGCCCGCGCCGCCGCTACCGAGCTTCATCTCCCTCGTCACGCTCGGCATCTCCCTCTCCTTCTCGTCCGTGGCAGCCGCCCTCGGCTTCAGACAGATCGCATTGCGCTTCGCGAACAGCTCGCCGTCCGGGAGGCCCTCCGGGAACACCACAACCTCGTGCCCGCTCAGCTGCACCGCCGCCTCGCACTCCGTCATGCCCTCGTCCTCGTACAGGTACAGCACCTTGCCCTTCAGCGCGACGTACCACATGTCCTTTGGGCGGGAGCGTTTCGGGTCCTTGGACCGCGCGTCGAGGAAGCCCTTCACGAGCCCGACGTAGGACGCGTCTCCGGGCGTCTCCTCGAACGTCCGCCGGACGGTCAGCCAGCCTTTCCGCGGCCGCGGGAGGTCGTTCAGGTCCGTGGGCGTCGCCGCTGCGGTGGTGGACGGGGGCGCCGCCTCCTCGCTCTCGGACTGGGCCTCGAGCTCCGCCCGCTTGAACTTGCTGCCATCAGGGTCTCCGACGGGCACAGAGGTGTAGACGGTGTAGAAGATGGCGGCGAGGATCGCGAGCGGGAGAAAGGTCAGTCCGCCGAGCACGTACGCATAGAAGAGGGCCTTCAGGGACATCTGGCGTGCTGAGCGTTCGCAGAGCCGTCAGGGAAGTTCAGGGCGTGGTGTATCGAGCAAAATGGCGTACTGGCTGGGTGGTGGGTCGGCGAGCTCAGCGAGCCCGGTGGGTGGTGCAGAACATGGAATACGTGGTGGACGGCGCCTCCACTAGGTCGCCGCGAGGCGCGGTGACCTCACCGCATATAGCCATCACGCGCACACGTGCGTTCGTCCTCCTCACCCTCTCATCCTTTACTTATGATCACTCTGTCCCCCTCGCACTCTCGTGGTCTGTTAGTGCATGCTTGCCTCACAGGCGCCTGTGTCGTAGAAGCGGCACCTTCGGCCGTGCCGGCCTACATGCCACTATAATATCTGAATCTATCTACCTATCTAACTCCGCACCACGGGTGCCCGGCGACAACCCGCCTTTTGACTTCGACCCTCATTAGCACTCACGCCGGTCATGAGGCAGGGTGCCTGCACCGCAAACACCATTCGGACTCACACATATTTCGACAAACAGATCACACCTCGAGGTCTAATACCTAATTATATGTAACGCGACACTAGATCCAGCAGTACTACATGATGCAACAAAGGCGATGGTAACGGACACACGAACACATACACATATGCAAGGTATCGCAACACGAGTATCCCAAAGAGAAAAACAAAAATAAATAAACAATCGTCATCATCATCCCTCTCGATGGCTGCTCCGCGAGTACACCGTCCGTCCGCGCGCGGTGCACGCCCTCTGGCGCCTCGTCGACAGGGGCCGCGAGAACATGCCCTTCGACATCTGCTCCTGCACCGGGGGCAGCTGCGCACACCAGTGCCCGTCCTCGTACCGCCAGCGCTCGACGAGCGGAAACGGCTTCGCCACGAGCGGCGGGAACACGTCGTTCAGCGCCGGGTGCGTCGGCACGAACAGCCTGTTCCCGAACGCCGCGTCCTGGTACGGGATCAGGCAGGCGGGCTCCCGCGGCAGGGACGGGCACGGGGTTACGACGATGGTCGGTATCGACGGGTCCTCGTTCGTGATCACGAGCGGCCCGTCCGACCTCTGTGTCTTAGGCGGCGTAAGCGCAGACTCAACAACGTATAGATCGAGTAACACCCTACTTTGACTGAGGATCTCCGCCGCGCTCGCGGCGGTAATGTGCTTGCGGGATGTGGCGACGGAAGCCCGTCTGCGTGAGAGCCATGCCACAGTCGTGCGGGTACCACGTCCCGCTCAGCGGGCTATGGCAGTAGGGTGATGAGTGAAGTCCGAGGGGGTTAGAACCCTGATCAAGGCAGGCTCACCTCAAAGTACCCCTCGCGCTCGTGAGACGCCTCGAGGTCTGCGAACAGCTGCGCGAGCTGCTCCACGTCGTCATGAAGGGCGTTGCTCAGCGCATTATAGACAGGGGTGAGCGTGCGCGAGCATATGTCCGAGACGCTGCCCCATGCGAGGTGTGGGAGAGGTCTGACCAACCCGTGCACATCCTCGACGTTCAGGCTCTGCCGTCTGTCGCATCAGCTGGGTCGTTCAGGCTCTTCACAGCTGATCCTGCTCACCAGCAGCTCCCGCTCTTCACCCGTGGCCGAGCATTGCTCGCCAAACTCGACGGTGGACAACAGGGTCCTCGCGGCGGCCTGAGACAACCGGGCAAGCATGGATCGTCGCTACTGGCTCGTGTACGACGGTTGCACAGCCTATGTAGAGCAAGAAGGGGCGACGCTAGCTGAGGAAAGGGTACGCAAGACGACCAGTCATCTGCAGGGCTGCACACACATGAAGAGTGTTCAAGAGCTGGGGAGGCGGAGGCAAAGGGCTAACGAATGCTGTGGGGGCAGAAACGGACGCCCGCACCGTCGGGGATTCAATCACTCTGATTGGCCCGCTTGAGGCAAATAACCGGGTCCGGTCCTGCGGCCTCTTTCCGTATCCGGGCTAGTGCCCCATACCCCAGATTACGATCTGCGCTACACCGATCGTGGCCGTACCTCTGTTCAAGGGGTCTGGGCTCAGGTGACCGCTCAGAACGCTTCGGACACTTCGCAGGGAGGGACATGCAGATCATGGTATATGATATTACGACAGAGTGTTCTACGGTGCGATAACGAGCGGCGACGTATGCTACAGATCAACTGAACGGCCCAGGCTTGGAGATACATCATGTGCACGAAGAGCCATGTAATGCAGGGGAAGAGTGCGACAAACGGTATATGCGACGGATAGCAAATGAAGGTATGGCAGGGATGTACGCCAAAAAACGAACAAGAAATGCAACGTCACGGGTGCTCCTATCGTCGGCTGCCGGACGAGGTGGACGGGAAAGCGAAGGTGGCCGTCCACTCAATATCTGGGTTGAGCATGTCTGCGGAGCGCCAAGATAGTTGTGGCGCGGTTGCGGCAGCCGAGTGAACGGCTAGGGGTTGAAACCAGGACCAGTGTGGGTCGAAGAATGACTCGCCGCCCAAGTTCGCGTCGACATCGACTCCCTCGAAGGAGTACTCGTCCATGAGGGTGTCGTCATCAGACGAGTTCTCGTCGTCGTAGAGGTCGTCCTCGCTGCGCTCGAACATCATCGTCTCGTCCTCCTCGGGAGATTCCTCTGTGACGTCCAGGGGCAGGTGGCTGAAGACGTCAAGCTCACGTAACGGCAGTATTGGCTCCGAGTGTCGCCTGACAAAGTCCTTGGGATCGTATTGCGCGTCACCACGCAAGATCGGGGGCTTGTAGGCTCGGACCGGTTTGGGCTGCAATATCTCGAGCTGGCGAGGGAGCTGGGTCTGATGGGGGGCGATCGATGAAGGACCCGCGGCCGGGGACGGCGAACACGCGAAGTTATCTGTGATCGGACGCGTGGCGGTCGCATCTGGGGGTGCAGGGGCGATCTGCGAGGGTTGTCCCTGGAAGAAGAGCGGGAAGTGGAGAGCAGCGAGGTTGGCTGGCTCGCTGTGTCGCCTCGCGCCCGCCAAGCCGTCGTCGACGCTGGGGGGGAGGGTGGTGGACGGAGAGGGGTAAGCGGGGGATCCATAGGAAAAGAGGGGCGCAGATCCCGAGAGGGCTTGGACGTAAGAAGGCTCCTTGCACTTCGCATCCGGGGCGAAGACCGGGGGGTGGTGTGCGTAGAGAGACTGGAGGTCGGGCAGCCAGCCGAACACGGGCTCGGTGGGGGCAGGCGTTGTGACCGAGCTGTCACTGTCAGACGCGGGCGTGGGATAGTCCCCTGGAGAGGAAGAGCCCGTGTAGTTTGAACTCGAACCGAAGCTCGATCGAGACATGGACCGAAAGATCGGCGATTGCGCGTTTGGGGGGCTCATCCCGACCTGCTCCTCTGCCAGACCGTCGCCGAACGAGAACTCGAACGCGCTGAGCGAGTCTTCGGGAAAATCTGCGGCAGGAAACGGGTCAGACGAGCGGGGAGGTGTGGGACGGGTGCGGGCGACCTACCACAGTAGTAGGTCTGATCGAGGCCCTCGTAGAGGTAGTTGAGAACGTCAGCCTCGAAGGACATCCCTGCCGCAACGAGGGGCGAGAAGCTGTCCGAGACGGGGGATGGGGTGCTGCGGGAGGCGGAGGGGCGCGCTGTAGACGCAAAGTTGTAGGACATGGGGGCGGAGGGAGGGTGAGGGAGGGAAAGGCTGGTCGACGGCGAGGAGGCGAAGGGGTCGGGGGAGGATATATAGCGACCATCTCCGGGAGTGGCGTGAGCGCAGGGAACACGAGAGACAACAGCGGATTTGGCTGCACGTTGCGGCAGCTTGGGGAGAAGCTGATGAGAAGCCGTCCGTGAAAGGAGCGTTGGCTCGGGCGCCTGTTGATATCCGGATAGATCAGCCCGAGCTTCTGGGAAATGGACGGTAATCGCGGCACAATAGATCGTTTGCTACAAAGGGACCGCGGCTGCGTGCAGGCTGGGCGGGGCACGGGCACGGCGCACGGCCAGCACGCACGCACGCACGCTACCAATGACAATGGCCCTCGCCAGAGCCAGAGGGGGCGCATAATGGGATCGGGCGAGAATGGCATTACTCACGGGGGCGTCGTGTTCGCGGAGCTCACAAACCTCGTTTGCAGGGTGGCACCTGGTCAGAGGGCGTCGCGAGTCTGGCTCGGATTGATCAACGCCCGAGAGGAGGCACGGCGGCGGGGCATGAAGGAGTGGGTTGACAGTCGAGACATCAGACAATGCGCCGGGGACAGGCTGGGTGGATGGGTGGATTATCTTCATGCGCTTGAGGGGCGGCGCCGCGTCCGCGAGCTCACGGGGGCGGTGGGAGGGGATCAGCCGTGGGGAGGCAAGCTCAGCCATGGGCGGAGGGAGAAGGTGGGGAGGGCATGGTGGGACGGCGGAAGAGTAAATAAGCTAGGAGAGGAGAGGAGAGGACGGAAGCTGTGAGATGTGTGAGAGACCGCATCCGAGAAACCTTCCAAGACTGTTCCAAGTCAGCCGAATACGGAAGTGCGACCACAATCTTGTCCGGGATGCCAACTATCGCCCGCTGAGAGGCTCGAGCTCGACTATCGCCTCCGCGGCTGATCCCATCCATCCTCTGTACCTCCCTCTGTGCGCCGTATGCCCGACACACGCAGCTTCGCGGCTGCTCCCAATATTCGCGGGCTGTCACTCTGTCGAGTTCCTCGGGACGGTATGCATATGTCTGCTATCACACCCACAACACATCACTGATCCCATCCTCGTACAGGGCAATGTCAAAACCTTGGATAGGAACCGCCTTCTCGTCCTGATATGCCCGGATGCCGAATCCCGTTCCACCTCCCCGCCCGCCTTCCACCTCCTGCGATCGGCCCTCGCCGTACACAAGTGTCTACCAGGATCCCACAGAATGCCCTGCTCGCCCAGCCCAAGCCCCCATCGCAACACAGCAAGCGTGCCCATCCGCGTCCTCCGAGCACCCCTCTTCTGTCCCCACCAGCTCAGAGCCTGTGCCTACCTGGCCGTAAGCGACTGCACCAAGCGAACCTTCGTTGGCATGACACATGCGCGGGCCCAACGCCATCCCGTTATCCCCTACGCTTCTCGCGCCCGAACCGACCGCGCCGCGCAAATGGGTCCACCCACCAATGTTGGACTCCGCCTTCCCTTGCTGCATTTCATTTAAGCCGACCCAGCGCCCCACGTGTCCCGTTGTCGCGCAGGGCTGCTGCTGCTGCTGCTCACTAGTGCCGTCGTCCTCTGTTGCTATCAGTTGCACGGCGCGCAGCGGGTCGCAGTGCGGCGAACGAAGCGCGCCCTGGTGCGTTTAGTCGCCGCCGAGGCGACGGAGGTGCCACCCCAGTGCATGTCATGCCACCCAAGCGTTCTCCAGAAACGCAAATCAGTCCGTCAGCGGACGCGGCGACGACGTACTATGGAAGGCGAGTCCACTTGGAACGCGCTCACTCGCCCGCCCGGGCGGGTGCACATCCATATCTTCAATGACGGAGCCATCCCAGCTCCACTGCGCGCCGCTGCGACCGCCTCATCGTTTGTCAGATCTGCTGTTGGAAAGAACCTCGCGCTGCGGCACACAGGGTACTGTCGCATAACGGCGAGCCCTCGTCCCTTGCCGGTCGCCCGTTGGACATTTGAACGTTACGTTCAACGTTCATGATGCACCACCGCTTCGAGATCATCGAACGTCACCGTGTTATCCAGCCATGGGGGCGTGCACGCCGAAGATGGTCGCATACGCGGGGGCGTGCCCACGCCCGTGTGCACGGCCGTCCGAATCAGGCGGTGGCAGGACCGCAAACAGGGCCGTCCAGCGTTGCGCGAAGACAGAGCACACGTAGAGTTCAATGAGCGTGGCCGCCCCCGGTGCAGATGCCGCGGTGGGACGCCGGACGAACGTGAACTGTATCCCCTCCCAGCCGCGCCGAATGAAAAGGCGAAGGAAGGGCCTGATGATCTGGCCGTCAATGCCCCTGGGCTGCGTGCACGCCTTCTGCCCGAAGGGCCGCAACAGCACAGGGTGCGGCAACGAGGCCTTCTTTCCGTCCTGCCAGGAAGGGACGCTATCCTAGCTACTGCGTCGGGAAGCATCATGCGGTAAGAGGCCGGAGTGAGACGCACCCACGTACTAGGCTGCGTTTGCTCGCAGTGGCGGCTTGGACTCGACGAGACACCGCCTGCGATGGGACGCTGGCCGACACGGCAGGGCCCTGTTCTGCTGCTTCGTGCAGGGCTCTGGTGCCGACGGTGCCCGGACGGGGGCGAGCGAGAAGGTGCGCAGGAGCGCGGTCACAGGATGCTGATCAACGTTCTGATCTGTGGATGGGTGGATATCCAGGGCATCGAAACAGGCTTCCGCCGCGCGCTGCCACACGTTTTCGCCGTCCTCTGCGGCGCGGAGGTTGAGCGTGGCGGTCGCCGGATCGCTTGCGTGCCATTCTTCCAGTAAAAGCTCCGGCGGTCGTTATACATTTATACGACAGCAGTTCTGGAAGAGGAAGGCGCCTGCGTGAGCAGGGCAACGGTAAGTGCCAATTTTGCACGCGGCTTCCGTGGCTCAGTCAGGATCATTCATCACGAATGAGATATAAAATCAAGACGTCGCAGTTGGATTGCGAAGAGCCCAACTGTGCGTATATGATACAGGTGCATCACAAGGTTGAACAACAACGGCGCTGCGGTATCAGCCACCCAAATGCAGGGCCCACCGCAGCCACCAATCTGAATCAGTCCAGCGGCACTTCGGACTGCATGGCGAGAACTAATTAGCACCCGACGTGATGTAGCCTCAAAGCTATAACAGGTGCTTCTCTCACCGTCGGTGTGTCCAGGGTGTACCTTCCCTCCAGCAGCCCGCTGTATGCGCGTTCTTCGAACACCTCCAGCTGACGCAGGTGCGTCGGAAGCCGTGCAGACCCGCTGAACTCCCATATCTTCATCACCCCGGGCAGGAGCTTGTGGATGCGCTCGCAGATCGGAAGCGTCTCAGAGAGCGGGCGCCCGCGGTGCCACTCAGCCTCGAACGAGATCTTGAGGTAGACTGCGGCAAGGTCACAGCGTAAGCGACGTAGCTGCCTTTTCCGGCGACACAGGGTGGCCAACGAGGGCAGGGGGCACTCACACGGCGCGTTCTCATCGTCTGGCGGGTACGTCTCCGCAGCCTTCTTGTAGAACTTGGCCGCTGCGGCGAGCATCGTCTCGGCTTGCTCGCCCTCGTCTGCCTTCTGCGCGAGTAGGCCCTGCTGCATGAACGCTGCACCGAGGGTGCTGCAGGAGCGCCACGTCAGCATACCAGACCGTCGGACGGAGGACTGGGGCCGTACGCGTGCGCCTCTGCGATGGGGTATACGAAGAACGAGTACCACGCGCCCTTGTCCATGGGTCCGTCGTCGCCTTCCTTGGGGACGTCGCCAGTCGTCTCTTCCACCATCTGGTTCGCTATGTCGATCAGCTCCTCCACGTTGTACTCGGAGTCACTCTGCGACTCCGTGAACGCCTTTTTCGATGTCTCAGGTGAAAAGCATTAATCAAGAAGGCGTGCAAACACACGCACGCCGAGGTAGGCTTCCATCTTGAAACGTCTGATACCACGAATAAATGTTTTTTGGAAGATATACCCCCTATCGGACGACGGAACGTCGTGCCAGATCTGCGCGCCCCACTCGAGCACCTCGATGATGTTGTTGTAGTGCTGCAGCGCAAGGGAGAGGCTTTCCCCGCTCCGGTGTGCCAAATACGCACGGATGAACCACCCGCTGTGTTCTGGTCAGCCGCGCTATGCCAGCGTGAAAATATATCTGGGGAGAGTTGCAACAGACCGAATGGTCGATGCGAGCGCGCCCCGGGTCGCTGTCCAGCCCTTCTCCTCCAGCCGCTTCACAGCTTCTTCTTTGATTGTCTCGGGGCCGCCTGCGGGCCAGCCTTCTAGCGCAGCAAGTTCGAATTGCACTGCACAGTCGCTGCTTAGCGCCGCGTTCCGTTCACGCACAGTTGGCGGACTCTCTGACCTTGTAGCTGCAATTGTTCGAGCCATTCCGCCGAGTCCATGTGGAAGACCCGATCATCCCTCAGGATACCGCCGATGATGAAAGACAAGGCCTAGCGGCGGATTGCGAGATGAGCCTGGAGAGGAGCACCGAAACGCGCTCGGGAATTGGGGCCTAACACGTACATTGAGGTTTCCCACCAGGTTGCCGTCTGTGTTGACGAGCTGTTTCATGTAACGTACCCCTTCGGAGAAGTCCTGGCGAACGAACATCAGGTGCTAGGCTGACGCCAATGTGATCCGCCATGCCTTGTATGCGTTCATAATCGGCCAGGCCTGTCACCACCGTCAATAACATACGCTCGACGTATAGGGGCTGTGTACTGACGCTCGTGTTGAGTACGTTGTTCGCCGTCAGGACGTCCTCCATCTTCAGTGCCCGGACCCACGGCGATTCGACATTGCTCGAAAAGGCCTGCAAGTTGAGGGTCTCTGGGGTGTTTGTGACATCACGCTTTGCCTTTGCCGCTTGTGCGCGCTCGAGCCCTTCCTCATATTGCACTTTGAGCTGCTGTTCCTGCGGTGTGAGGTCGGTCGCCGGTAGTGTCTCCAACGCCTTCTTCCACGCGTTGATGCTCATAGGCCAGGCATGTAGTTCCTGACGAGCCAAATCGATGCCATCAGCAACTGTGCGGATGTAGACTGCTTGAGGGGGTATCTCACCGAGCTGGCCTTCGCAAGTCTGGCCCACGCCTTGCCATACGTAGGATCTATCCGAGTAGCCTGAGCGTATCAGGCAAAAGTTTCCGGATAAATCATTCATCTGCGTGAACATCCACTCCAGGCGCACCTTCTGCGCGTCCTTCCCGGCGTCAAGATACCTAGTAGCGCAACGACGCACAGGGCGCCGGTGCCGGTGAGCGTTCCACGGTCGAGGAGCTGCGGCCCGTCCGTCGTATCGTATCATGACGACTCACTGTTTGAGCGCGATGTACGCAGCAGCCCGATTGGCATACAGCACCGCGTTCGTGTCGTCGAGCTTGATGGCCTCCGTGTACTTCAATCGCGCCGCGGCGTGGTCGCCCTTGAGGTGCAACGCGTTTCCCTCCGCCTTGAGCTGCTCGACCCGGGCCTCTCTATCTCCATCGGACGACATCGCGACGCGCTTCGGGTGTCAAAGTTCTGGGGTTGGACGCGGCCTATGCACTCCTGGGATCTATGGCGAGCCACCAACTGAGGCTGCGCACCGGTGCTTCGCAACTATATACCGCGCCCCGTCTTGGGCCCGTCAGCTGATACTACGCTCAGTTCAGGTTACCACTGGGGTTGACTAAGCGCCCGTCTATACCACTGGCGGGTGTCGCCATCATCTCGTGAGACGTAAGAGAGTGCCTTGGGATATCCAGCAGCGTGCTGATCGTGGAGACGGCCGTACGCACGCGACTGACAAATTCCTCGTCGTGAACACCTAAAAAGCATCTGTGCCCAATCGTTCGAGTCCTGGGCTAGGGGGCTTGAGAGGCCATATGCGCACAGCTATGTCGAACTGGAGGAAAGAGAGAGATTGGATCAACACCGGGAACGCTCCGTGATTACAAACTAAGAAAACAGCATAGACAAGTATCGAGAACACGACCTCCACCTGTGTGAATTGCACGCCAATTCCTGCGCGCGTCTTCTCGCCAAACCTCACCCCCCCCTCGCGCATCCGACCGAGCGACGCCGCATGGAAGCGCGCTCACTCGCTCACCATGAGCCCGCTCATCGCCCGCTGCACCTCCGCGACGCCGTTCCCGGGTCCACCAATGACTCGCGGAGGCAGCCCAGGGTGCCGCACGCCCAACGCCGCGCCAAGCATCCTCCTGCCCGGGTCTCCAATGCGCGGAGCGCCATGCTCAGGCTGGGCCGCGAGGACGGCAGGGTCGGATGCGGTCGGATCGATAGGCGAGACGTCGCTGCCGAGTGACGAGGAGATGAGGGCGTTCAAAGTCGGGTGGGAGGGGATGTTGGGCAGAGTGGGAGAGGGCTCGCGGTCACGGGCGGACCCCTGCTCGACGGCGCTGCCGTTGGTCTGGATGCTGGCGCCAGACGCGTTCTGGTTGCGGTTGTAGTGACTGACGGAGGCGCCGCGGTTGTGAGACACGGAGGCACGGACGTTGTGACCACGGCCCGAGTTGTTGTGGGTCCTGGCATTAACGGACGTGATGACGTCCTGTGCGTCCGGGCCATCGTATGGTTTGATGGTAGCGGTTGCTTGGGTGCTGGCGGAGGTAAAGATGGAAGGGGGGAAAGCGAGGGCATGGAGGTATGCCCGTTTGGCTAAGTAGGGAAACACGACGCATACATCAGCACTGACATGCGATGGCAGGTGAGAATGACTGGGCACTCACCCACAGTGGCATCATTAAAGACGATGAGAAGACTGGTATCGTTAATCCACTTGATCTTGAAACCACCGTTCACGCTGTCCCATTCGGAGAACGCGGACTGGATGTCCCTCGTTTTGAGCTCCTTTGGGAAGCCGGTAAGTGAGAGGATGCGAGTTACGCATGCGGAGAGCTGGGAGAGCGAGGCTGCCATCGTAGCACGCTGGTGGGGTGGAGTGCGGTAGGACAGACAAGAGGAAATGGGCGTGAGTGGGTGCTGTGCGAGCGGCGGGTGTGGTCCTGGGCGGAGAAGTTAAAGGAAGATAGAGCTATACGTTAAGCGGACAGGGTGAGGAGGACGAGGAGGAAGGAGCGAGGAGAGGAGGAGATGGTGTTGTACAGAGAGAATTTCGATGGACCCAGTCAAGAAGCACCAGCGAATCCACACAAGCGCCGGTGCGCATCAGGCGCACTCCGCCAAAGTCCCCGCTTCGTCTCTCCCATCACAGCATTCTGACAACCGCCCCATCCGCAGGCGCACCTGGCTTTCGCTTCCTACGCACGCTCACGACAGCCAGAGCCAGCGTGAACACACTCGCATCCCCAACCACCAGCTACCGGAGCCATCGCACAACAAACCCCAATTATAGGAGGATCGGCGCCGGCGGAACCGAACTACTACTCGTAGTACAAATGACAATGAGACACCGGGCTCCTGTGTCATCGTCAATAATAAATATAGCGTGCACTACAGCAAATTGCTACTAGGTCAAAATGCGACTCACTTCCTGCTAGTCGGCAGGATTGTGAGTAGTGGTCAACGTCCTAATGAGGAACCTACGAAGTCTATCACACGTTAGTGGTTCTGGACAGTACTGACCCACTGCCTGTCGATATACGGACAAGCGTTACTGCAAATGGACGTGTCAGCTGTCATACAGAGCGACGGCGCCCAGGCACTCCTGCGAGCAGGCCGCAACGACCTGACTGCTGGTGGATGGGAGATGACATGACGGAGAGGTTCGGTAGTAGGTACAGAACACGTTGGGAGCTGGAGCGCACGACCGCCGCAAACAGGACCCAGACTCCCGTACTTCTGGATAAACAAGTGTCAATTGGACCGCTCTGGTAGATAAGGGAGAGGGACACTTACCTGTACACGGGCCTCCTGCACGTATGCAGGGGCTGCCCAAGCAGTGTGCAAATTGGTATTGAATACTGGTCGGCCAAGCTGGACTTGACATACGCTCGATGTGCATGTCGCTGTATGTTGAACTACACGCATGGTGGCATCGGGGATGATGTCTGCCTACGCGCAGGACGACCTCGGCCGGATTCAAAAGGTGGGCACTAATTTGCGCGAGGTTTCTGCCTAATACTGGTGTATTGTCTTTGTCTCAGCACGCCGATACAGTTGATGAAGATCGTCTGACCACTCACCGTGCAATCTCAGATCTTGGAGAAGTAGCCAGATTAGAAGACTGTTTGGAGATGGTATCACGACGTTTGCAAAATCATGCATCATGGTGCATGCACATCTGTCGACTTCAGAGGGTACTTTGTACAGCGAATATCATTAGAAGGACTATGGAAGTAGACGAACTTCCAAGCGCCAAGGATTTAGATACACAACGCTGACGGAGGGGACCCCGGTCACACTCATCTTGGAATTACCCCGTGTCCAAACCTGGCTGTCACATCCATCTCTCGCAAGCAAGTACTGCAGTCCTGACTCCCGACCCGTCATTTCTTTCTTCAAAACACTCGGGGCACCGCGACCGGCGACGTCGCCATGTACCACGACCTAGACAACGATCTCATTCGTGCATGGCAAATCCTGCACGAGCTCTCCGAGCAGAATGCGCTCAACCAGAAGATGGCCTCGACGCTCGCGTCGCAGGCGCATTCGCTCAAAGTATGCACCCGCTGCTCCCTCCCGCGCCTCCGATCATTCATGCATGCAGGACGCCGTAGTCTGAGGCAAAGACGCTAGCGAGCGGGATCTCGCTTCGGAGGGTCAACACGGATATATCTAAAGGTGCGTACTCTGTGTTCGTTCACCTCGGCGAGACCGTTGTGGTTATTGACTGCCTGTCCCGCGCAGAAACGTTCGAGTCCGAGCTAGAACGGCAGAACGCACATATCATCATCGAGAACCACACGCTGCTGCAAGAGAACAAGCAGTTATCCGCGCTCCTAGAAGAATACGAGCAGACCATGGAGACCGTCATGTCGAAGTTCCGCGCTCATTCGGTACGCGAACGGCCCAACCCCGTCCCTTTGTTCCACTATCCTCTGACAAGCCGACGCTCACATCGCACGAGCAGTCCGCCGCACAGCAGCACGAACTCGCCCTCACACGACATTACGAGATCCTCATGCAATCGCTCGACGCCTCCCTCGCCCAGACCGACCTCTCGCACGACACAAGCACGACGATCTCCCTCCACCGCCTCGCCCACAACCTCGGTGCGCTCCTCGACTCCCTGAACGGCGAGGCCTCCGACGCGCCCGCCGCACCCGCCGCATCCGCCGCCGCATCTTCCCCTCCCCAATCCCAATCCCAACCCCAACCCCACCCCCCTCCTGCCGCCTCGCCCTCCCCGCCCCCGACGCTCGCCGCCTTCCTCCCGCGGGACGACTGGGCGCACGAGCGCGAAGTCGAGATCGCCCGCCTCGCCGCGGAGAACGAGGCGCTCCGGCGCACGCTCGGCATCGACCGCGCCTCCGCGGCGGCCAACGGCTGGCTCGCCGACGAGGCGCGCGAGCACGCCCTCCGCCGCTACATCCCGCCCGCCGCCTACCCCCCGCGCCCCGCCGGCAGTCCGCGCCAGATCGGCCTCCAGCGCCCGGGCATGCCCGTCTTTGACGGCGCCGTCGGCGCGCCCCAGCAGGGCCAGGGCGGCGGCGGCGGAGGAGGGGGCGGCGGCGGGATGAACGTGAGCATGAACAGCGTGAACATGAACATGAACGTGAACATGAACGTGAACATGATGGGCGGGGGGCAGGGCGGGGCGGGGCCGATGCCCATGCAGCAAGGCCAGGGCCAGGGACCGGGACCGGGCGGGCAGATGGGCATGCAGCAGGGCATGGGCCAGCCGGGCATGCGTGGGGTGCAGGGGCGGCGGCCTGCGATGTTCGGGCGCGGGCGCGGGGCGGGCGGGAACCCGATGTGGGAGGGCATGAACCCGGGCGCGCCGCCGCAGGAGCGGCCGTGGCAGATGCAGGGCAACGGGGGGTTCGACCTCGCACGATGAGGCGTGGGCTGTATAGACCATGTAGAGGGGGGATGTCGTATTTCTTGCACTTGCCCGTTCTGTTCTGTTCAGCTCGCGCACGCGTCGGACTTCACCGTGGTGGCTATTCTTCAACATGCTGGGGCCGGTGCACGCAGCGTCAAGATGAGGGCGCATGAGATTTATAAAAGCGGAGGGGACCAAACGAGCGGACGAGTGCGCGAGGAGGCACAACTACGAACAGGCAAACGCAGACATCACCGCCACAACTCCAGACTCGAGGCGAGGGGTATATACTCGTACAACAACGCGACGCGCGCACAAGGCACACTGCCGGGCGCACGCGCGTGTCTACTGCCGTCACCGGGCGTGCAAGGACAATAAAATAGCAGGAAGGGAGAAGAGGAGAGGAGGAGGGGGGAAAAGGCATGTACAGCGGGGGCAACGGTGCAAAGCGAGGCGTGCGTGCAAGCATGATACAGTGGAAGGGGGCGCGGCGCGCACTAGGGAGCATTAGGCAACATAGAGGGAGGCTGAGAACGGTCCTATCGAGGCTGAGACGGATGCGCCGGTGTGGAATTCTACCCACTCCGACGATGCAAACGAACACACGGCTCCAAGGGGATGGGGGAAATAAATGTGAGAGCGACATTGCGGAGGATAGATGGGATTGGGATGGGGAGTCATTAGGGGGATGATGATCGTGACGGTCCGTGAGGTTCATAAAAGCGCGAGCGACAGCATAGCGAAAACACAGCGGCGCACAGTTCGTAACAAGTGTGTTGGCCAGAGACCAGAATTGGAGATCATCGTGTGAGCAAGGGACGATGAAAGGAGGACAGGGAGGTATGGATAGATGAGCTCGAGCTGGAGGAAAGAGAGGTAGCAGACCGGCCTAGTAGGCCGTCGACGCTGCCACTTCCCACCCCAGCCCGCTCCTCCCCACACCCTCCCACGCTACGCTGACCACCTTCTCCTTCAGCGCGCCTGCGGAACCCGGCCACTGGATCCCGTATGCTCTGCACACGTTGTGTAGCGCCTGGAGGCGCACAAGCAACGGGTTCGCGACGGGCCGCAGGCGCGACAGCACGCCCTGTGGCGCGAACTGGGGGCGGAAAGGCGAGCGGGGCAGTGGAGGCGGGAGCGGGAAGACGCGCTCGTGCGACGGGAGGGGGACAGTGCAGGGCAAGCCGAGCGGGATGAGAGTGCGCTGCAGCTGCGCCGTGCTTTCCTCTGCTAGCGCAAGCGCGGTAAATGTGTGCGCGTCCGTCGGGCGGACGCGATACCCCTCGGGTTTCAGTCCACCGGTGCGTCCGCGCACGGGAACAGACGTGCCCCGCACCCGAGGGGCAGAGCGCACGGGGGAGCGCGAAGGAGACCGGGAAGCCGACAGCGAATCTGCACGGGTGTACAGGTCGACACCGGCGGAGAACATCGTCGCCTTCACGTACGCCTTCTGGAATTGCGCTGCAAAGTCCATGAGCGTTGACACCGAGCGGCTCACGCGATGCACGAGTCCGGACGCATATGGCGGCGAGCGGTCGTCCGACTGCTCGGGCTGTCCTGCGCGGCGTGTGAGGGGCCGCCCGCGGCCTATCGCGAGGCCTTCGCGGGACTTTGGCTTCGGCGGGGCGGGAAGGGAAAGCGGATGGTCAGAGGCGGGCACGGAGGGTGCCGTGGGCCGCTTTGAACACCTGCTTGGCGCACGTGGGGGCTCGATGGAAGTGGGTGAGGTAGAGAGGGGGTCGGATGAGAGAATGATGACCTTTGTTGGCGTCCGGGGAGACGAAGAAGGGGTGGTCAGGGCAGTCGACGCCGAGCGCAGAGAGCTCCGGCTTCCAAAGGAAAACCAGGAGCCCGAGCGGGTGACGGTCGAGGCCGAGGAATAGGACGTGCCTGAAGACGCACTGGAGATGGATTCAAGCGTCGAAGAGCGCGTCGCCCCAAGGGCCGTGGCGTCCTTCACGTGGTCTCCCCTTTGTGTCTTGAGTACGGGTGCTTCCCGACCTTTGCCCTTGATGTCAGGCTGCCTAGCATCTGCTGGTTCCATGAGAATCGCGAGGAGTTCCGCTTGCTGGCGGGTAGGGCGGACATGCGGACGGCAGTTGACGTCGTCAAAGAACAGAGGGCCATGCATGGCTGTGAGGACATCGCCGAAGGGCACTGAGCGCGATACGCTGCGAGCGTGCTGTAACGCGAGTTCTCGCTGCGCTCGAGGAAGCGATAGGCAATCCTTGTCGATGGGGGAGGTGCTCAGCGAGCGCGAGAGCGAGAGCGGGCGAGACGGTGGGGATGGCATGATGTCGTACAGGAACAAGCTGCTGGTGCTGTCGTGTTGACGTTCCCGGGGAGATGAAGGCTTGGGAAACCGTGCATCAGCATTACGAAGCGAATCATAGCACAGGAGTTGCCGTGGGGGGCCGCTGGCTATCCTTAGCTGCGAGTGCCGCGCGGCCCGGGCTGCCTCCTCCTTGCGCGCACGCTCGCGTTCGCGCTCGCGCGCGGCGAGTTCTGCGCGACGTCGCAGTCGCGCCTCCTCGTCTCGCTGTCGTGCGATGCGCTCCTTTTCGCTCTTGATACGGTAGGAGCTCTTCTCCCACTTCCTTTCAAGCATTCTCAGCCGCTCCTGCCTCTGGCGCGCTTTCTGCGCCTCAGTGGCTCGTCGTTCTTCCTCGCGCACGCGCGCGGCGGTGGCATCGTCTAGCTGGAGGCGACCGGGAGAAACGAATGTGCTGGCATAGTCTTCGTCGCGGAGCTGAGTGATGCGCGGGTCGTCGGCGTCATGGGTCTTGAGGAGGAAGATCTTGGCGAGGTGTATGTGGTCGAGCGGGTACGCGACGTGCGTCTGGTCTTGCAGGGTGCGCGGGGGAGAAGGGGGCGAGTCATAGTATTCAAGTGGGGGTTTGCAGGCGTAGGGGCAACCGACGTCTGGGGGCGTGAGTGGTTCCCGGGTGTTGGGCTCGGACGAGGTGGAAAGGACACTGCTGGAGGAGTGTGTTCTTGGCGGAGTGTCTGTGGGTGATGTGGAGAGGGACTGGGGGAGAGGTGAGTGGTGTGGGGAGAGAGAAGAGAGGAGATGAAGACGCAACTGGCTGGGGGCGGGGGTTTGAGGGGTCGCGCGAGTGAGCGTAGGAGGGTCCTGGCGCGTATGGGGAGGTTGTCGCGGGCGGAGAGTCGGGAAAGAAGGCGGGGAGGGCGAGGGAGGGCTGCGGTGGGCGGGAGATTGGGTAGTCGAGGGTGGGATTGTGTGGGTGGGCGATGGGAGAGAGGTCGTGCTTGCGGCCGCGGGAGAGCATGGGGGGCGGATGCTGGAGGGAGAGGGGAGTGTGATCAGGAAGGGGCGGTGACGACAGGTCAGACTTGGCTTATACGTACGGCGACGAGCAAATATTGATCCAACCTTACGTTCCCCTCCAGATATCCGATGAGATCGTCTTCCGAGCCTCGAGGCTGCTTTCTCACAAACATCCCGGCCGTGATACCAACGCCTGGCTCCCTTCCGCACGAGGGCACAGGGCACGTCCGCGATGGCTCAGCCTCGCAGACGACGGGGACGAGCGAGCGAGAGGAGTGAGAGAGGTGGCAGGCGGGGGACGAGTCGGAGGGGGAATGGATGGGCCTGCGAGCGCCTTTTACCCGCTTTGCGCCACAGCCCGCGCGTGCATGCCCATTATCCGAGAGTGAGTCCGAGTCTGCCACCAAGCCATCGCCGCCTATTATGTTCCCTTTCATGCATGCTCAGAGCCCAACTCGCCTTGCATTATCGTCTGCAGCCCCTCGAACACAACCGCAGCACTCCATCCGCCGCGGACCGAAAACAAGCTTCGCCCAGGACGGTGAAGAATACGTCCATGCGATCGAGTCCATCAGTCCGGTCTCCATCCGCTCGCGGCGTGCGTGCAGAGCTTTCCATTCTCCCCCTAGCAGCTGCCCTACGTCCCCCTCCATCCTCTGCACACACCCTTCTCGCCCGCCCCGCCGTCCCACGCTAACGTCTGAGCCAGCGCAGAGCACCCACAGTCCGCGCAATCTCCATCCAGGGCCCGTCCTGTCTCCCCCGCCGGACCTGCACACATGCCAACAGACAAACAAACCTTTTGTCACTCCGTGGGACCCACCGCCGCACCCAACACCGCCCAGCAGCCGGGAACCTCTCCGGCCCCTCGCGCTCCTTCTAGTTCTCTGCTCGGCCGTTCGCGCACTCTGCCCCCGCCACCGCCTCCACCATCTGCTTCCTCTCCTCCCCGTCTCTCTTTCTCTGTCTCTTCTCCAGCCACCCTCGGTCTCCACGCATCTTCATGCTACTAGGGTTCTGCTGATCCTGCCCTTTCGTCGCCCGTAATACGTATATCCCGCATCCGCCTAGACTGCCTCGTACGTCTGGGCCCAAACTCCCAGCTCCTACTGCACCCTAGGATCGCCCCCGCCCAAACGAGGGGCAAACCGTCCACCACCACCGCGCACTCCGGCCCAGTGCCGGTCACTATACTTGGGCACCTTGGCAAGAGCTTCCGCCAACAAACTATGGCCGGGTATCTGCCTCTCCAACCGAACCCGGCCTAGCACCCCTCTCTCCTTCCCAGCAACCGCATTCCCAGCACAGAGCTTCAACACCCCTAGCGCTCCGGGCACCACGACCTATCACGGCCAGGCATCCCAACGCGCCCCGCGCCGAACAACCTCCAATTGCGCCCGCCGCGACATCCCGACGACGCCCCAGACGTCCGGGAGAGGAACGCAGCCATTGGAGTTAGCCTTTAGCTTCGCAGCCAGCCCGCCGGGTGCGCGCGCATCCCCCCGAACCGGGCGCACCTCCCAGGCTGTCAGCCCGAAAAGGGCGGGCTGGCGCGGCACGCCGCGCGCGTGCGACGTTCTTCGTGCCGTGCGCCCCGACGCGCGCGCCCGCCGTGCAGGATGCAGGCGCGTAGGTACGCCCGCTGCGAACGCGGCGCTGGCGACTGGGTCCCGCCCGGGACCGGATACGCCATGGTGTCGGGCGGGCGGCCCAAGCAGCCCACCTGCGGTATGCGGGACCCTGCAGGACGAGAGACATTCGGAACACCCGCAGCGTGGCGTGGCGTCCTCCACAGGACGCGCCGGATTGCTCGTGAACGCTATAACGATGAACGTCGACGTGGAACGGCCGCTGCAGCTTGGTCGCGGCGACGACCGGGGCACGGCGCGTTATCTCTGCGCTGAGCAGGCCCTCCGAACAGCGAAGCCTGTTCTGTGCTGTGAACCATCTGCGCCCGTGCGTCGTTTGACTTCCACGCGAGATGAACTCAAACTCTGCCCGTGCGGGCGCGGGCCGTCGTACGTCGTACGTGCTTCAAGCTGCACTCGGGTCCCACGCAGCGTGCACCCTCCAGTGCCGGTGCGGTGGCACTGGACTCAATCAAGACGGACATGAAAATAACCGGTCGTGCATGCTCCATGGCGACACAGCCATCCAGTCTCTGCCGCAGCGGACGCGAACGCTTTCTTTCCCGCAGCTTCAGGCAGGAAGCAGAGCCAGAGCCGTTCAGTACGCTCTTAGTCTAAGTCCTCCGTGCGGCGCTAGCGCATCAGCCCCGCACGGAAGAGCGCGGCAAAGCCTCTTTTGCGATCGCGGGACGTGTCCCCCCCTCCCCTCCCCAATTCCAGCTAGTACAGGGCTGCACGCCGCGTTCGCGTCCGGGGTGCACTGCAGCGCTGTTGTAGATGTGCCTGGGAGGAGACCTGCCTTTCGCGCACGCCTCGGACTCGGAGCAGCAGCAGCGGGGCACGTGTCGCCTACTAAGCGCCCGTCCGGCTGCTCCAAACTCCACAACGCCCCCGTTCTCTGGCAGTCGCACTCTGGCAGATCTGGTGCGATAACTTGTCAGGGCTTGCGCGGCCTGAGCAAGAGGCTGGGCACGCTGCACCGAGCAGCGCGTGCGGCAGGCGATGCGATCACAGGTCGCGGCGGCAAGTCGCTGATGGAAGAGATGCGCGCGACGGTCCTCATGGACCAGGAAAGACCTCAAAGACACAGAGAGGCGGCTCTCGCGCCACGCCGCGCATCCCCCATCACAGCGCACCCCGCGCGCGCATTCAGTCGCGGGGCATGAGGCCTTGCAGCCTGCGCGACCCCGCGCGCGGCCTGCCCCGGCCCCCCTCCCTCCCCCTTCGCGTCCGCGCGCCCGCTGTGTCGTGCTGCACATACCGGAACGGGCCTCGTCGGCTCGTCCTGCTGCGCGTGGGTGTGCGACTTTGCGCCGGCTCCGAGGGGGGGCCCAGGGCCTCTCCCCCCCCCCCCCCTTCTCTCTTTGCTTTTGCCCATTGGCATGTGTGCTGGCGCGCCGCGCGCGTCTGGGCATGCCGCTAGCCAATACGCGGCGTCTCTCACCGCGTTCATGTCCGCCCTGGACTCTGGACAAGTCTGGCACATACGAACCCCTTTACCGGTGAGCCTGCATGTCCGCGCGGCCGACGCTGACAGTACTGTTGGTGTATTCAGGCACACAGCCGCCGTTCAGTGCAATGCGTGCGAGCGTGCACACGCCCCCCCCCCCTCCCTCGCGCGCGTGCAGATCTTCACACCATCTCCGGGCTCGACTGCGTGCGCACGCGAGACCGATGGCTGAAATCTCGCTGAAACGCGATCCGACGTCCTGGCGGCTCCCTCGGACTCGCGATCAATGCCATTAATGATATCGTCCGAACGTTGCGTAATTGGCGCTGTACGGCAGCATGACGCGTCCCCCCCCCCCCCCCGAGTGGGCAAACGGACGAGTAATAGTGATACCTGGACACAGGCATCGCCCGCCCAATCACCAAGCACTGGCAGGTTCGAGCAGCAGCCACTATCGTTGACACGAGAAGCCGCGGCCGGGGCGCGTTGCTGGGGCCCCCACCATTTTTTACGTCTTCGAGTCGTTCGTGGGGCGTAGTCCGGACGCGTGGCAGACGTCGGCTGTCAGTGCGCCCTCGACAAGCAAGATGAGAACGCGGCCACCGAGGTGTTGTGGGGTGGGTGGGCACACATGCGCTGTAGAATCGGTCTCACGGACGTCACACGAACGATTCTACAGGCCACATCCGTCTTTGTGCTGCGTATGAGGGGTGCTGTGTGCGCACGCATGGACCTCACCCGCTCATTGTACAGTGGTGGGGACCTAGAGGTGGGCCAGACGGCGTCGGAGCGCTTGCATGCCACCCTCGAGGAAGATATCCCGAGCCCCACCGGGGGTACGTGGCGTCCTCATACTTTACGAACACACTCGTGACGACACGCACAGGCCCTTCTCTCAGGCTGCCGAGGGATGCTCTGGCGCAGGGTGTCGGCTCCTTGGTGAGTATCACGTATGCACTCTGGGTATCCCGTTATACGCGCACAGATGCGTCATCACTCGACCGCGCAGTTCTCGTGGCCCAGTCGATGGTCCTCTCCTTTGGACTTGTGGCCTGTGGCTTAACGCTCGATACGGAACACGCCTGTCCTTGTCTCTTTCGACAGCGGACGAAGCGTCCAAACGATCACATCGATGAACTCGGAGCGCTTGCCCTCGACGTCCGCTGGGAAAGGGTTGCTTCACTCGTCGACGATGCGGTCCTGTGACCGTGCACGCGTAGCGTTTGGTCGCTTCCAAAGACAACGCGGGGCTAGCAGACACGGTCTGGACGTTCGCTTTTCTACCCCGCGACTCCCCGCACGGAGCACAGACGGCTGGGTCTGTCGGGTGGCTTGTGCTGTTCCTGGCAATTCGCCGGTGACGAGGTCCCCTACCGCGCATGCAGCACCGCGCGCTCGCTGGTGCACAATCTCGCAGCGCGGCGCTGTGCGTCTGGGCTGGTCCGAAAGCTCGACGTGTTATTGCTCGACTCGGTATGTCGTATGACCACCTCTCCCTTTCGGGGCTCTCACGGAACCCTGTCGACTACGATACGGGACGCCTCGTTCCAAATCACCATACCCCATCGCTGCGGGAGCGACTGCCGTCGTCCAACGCCGTGTCCCGTTCTGGCCCTCCGAGTCGCGTCCCGTGTGGCCCAACGGTCACCCACCCGATCACAGGAGACACCACAACGCCCCAGATCCGAGCCTCCAGGCTCGCGCTTCCCCAACTTTCAAACCGTCTTCTTCGCCATCTTGTCTGTGACATGGAAGCGACCCCGTCTCGAATTCAACGAAACAGATGCACCCCCCGGTCTTCTCTTGGGGCTGCTTGGTGAGCCGCGTTGGACCCGTCCCTCGGAATGGAATCCCATGTGGGCTTGCCGACCCTCTTTACAACGCAGCTTACCTCCTTCCTCGATCTCCCTGCGGTTCTCCGCGGGTTCTCTGTGTGAGCTTCGCAGCCGCAGAATCCCGCCTAGCCATACACGGCATTCTGATTGCTTTTGGCGAATTTTCCTCCGAAAGGGCACTGTCAGAGCGCACAGACCCGATCGTTGGACGATGGACCCTGGCGTTCAGTATGCACCCCGTTTCGCAGCCTCCCACCGCTTTCGAGCACCCACGAGAGCCTGGTCCAGACCCGCTCTCTCCCCGTTGCCGCTCTCCGTCCGCTGCCGCCAGGTACATACCCCGCAGACTTGGGCATGGTTTTGGTGGCGTTCAGGACGGTCGTTTGTGCTTCTACCGTTAAGGCAAAGAAGCACCTTTGGCTGGGGCGTAGAAGCCTTCCGCCACGGACGGCTGCAAGGAAAGCTCTTCTCAGAACGGCCCGTGACTTAGATCCGCCGGGAGCCGTAGCCGCTGTCTCCTACCGCTACCGCAACATCTGCTGCCTTGACTTGGACGTGCACTACAGCACACAAGTTTTGCAACGTACGGCCTCTGTTCAACTGCAGCGCACTGGGCGGGCCATGGACAACATACCTTACCGCGTGCCGTACTGGCTCACTTACACTCAAGCTCCTGCGCAACGCGTACGCGACAGCTTCTCCCGTGAGTCTGCTTAGCTCTGGGGACGAGAGTGCAGTCAATTAACCACCCATTGATCCCCCAGCACGAATTACGTCGCGAGGGCTCCTCCCGCGCCGCTGCGCGCCCACGCCCACGCCCACGCCCATCCGCAGGAGAGGGACCCGCACCCTTGTCGATCATCGATCCCTATCGCGTCGCTGCACCCCGCACTGATCTAATCTGGCGCACCGCACTGCAGCAGCGCAACCGGGCGACGTCGACACAGACTCCTGGCTCGCACCTGCCCACACGACTCGGCCTGACTGCCCCCGTCTTCTGCCTTCTGCGTACGTCTTCTATGGCGCGGACGTGCCGCCGCCGCGGGCGACCCGTCATATGCGCATCGATGTCGTCGCTCCTCGACGTTCGCTATCGATCCTCGTGTGTGGCCTGCAGGCCATCGTCCCCCTCCCCTCCCCTCCCCCGGGCCCGTGCCCGTGTGCGCACCATCGATCGCATATCGTCCGAGCTTTTGTGCACTGCGGCCCGGCGGGTCAGCTGGAGGAAATCTCTCGAAGGGGACGTGCGGTGGAGCAGGCTGCTCTGCGCTGCGGCACGCATGTGCTGCGGCACTAGTCAAGCTCGTCGCCGCCGCCGCCGCCGTAGCGCAAGTCTCCACTCTTCGCGGCGCACATGTGTGCTGACGTACTCATGCCATACATCCTATGAACACTCTCGCCCTCGTCGTCCACGTCCCATTTCCGGACGCAGAGGCATGCGCAAAGCGCGAAGCCGCTCAAACATTTTTCCTCAGTGGCGTGCTCTGTCCACGCGTCCACCTCACAGCAGGCTTCGCAGCCCGCCTTCAAACGTTCGACGTGCTAGATCTGCGCCCGCCTGCACCTCAGGCCGCAGCATCTCTGACGAGTTCGGTCGCGCGACTCCCAAGAGGCAATACAATCACCCTCCCCAATCACCCTTCCAATCGCCCTTCCCCCCTCCCTCCCCCCCCTCCACCGCTGTGACTCGGATCTGCGGCCGCGCTTCTTGCAACACCAGTGCGACCCGGATGCACTAGGTATCGCCGTTCAGTCCATGCGCGACCCCGGCATCCAGGCCTGCGCCGGGTGCAGTAAGACGTCGCAGCTCGAACGGCGGCCAAGAATACCGCCGCCGTTATCGCCTGCGCGATGACGGCCGCATCGCCGCTCTCCCCGAATGAACAAGAACAGCATGACGCCATGTCGCACTTCGACGCGCGCTTCCGCCCTCCACGAGCTGCGGTGTGCAACCATCGCCCGCTTCCCCTCCTTTGTACTAGGAATGCTCGTCCGTCTTGGCGTGCTGGGGCGTGCGTGCGTGCGTGCGTGCGTGCGTGCATAATGCCTTTGGAACAACGAGACGCCTTCCGTCCTGACGTGTGCGTTTCGCCGACATTAAGGCTCGGCCGCTCGTATGCAGTACAGATCGCAGGCCAGAGGCCCAAACTTAGACACACGTCCTTATCATCCGGGACGATAGCTTCACATGGGATGGTGGGAACACGCATCGAAATGAACGGTCTCAGTGGCTGCGAAGCCTGCCCAGGGGACGACGGTCCCGTTCTCCCGGTCGCCGTAAATGAGGCAAGGCGACACCGTGCACATGGGACTGGCTCGTTTGCTCGATGATTGTCAACGCTGAGACAATGATTATAATGCACTGACATCTACGAAAAGGGTTTCAAAGTCCATTAGACATCCATTCGAATAGAATTGTGCGCCGAGGAGCTGGTGACAGTGCGATGAACAACTTTGAAGTGCAAACGGTCCAGCAAACACATCCATGGCGATTGGAAGAAAGGCACAAGGGAAGGAGAAATGAGGGCCGTGCGTGGCGTGATTTGCGAATGAGATAAGGTATCGCGGATGTAGAGATATGTTGGGGTGGCGCATGTACGTGTAGGTTGCGCGCACAGAGCGGAGATGGCAAGGTGGGTTGAAACGAACAACGGGAAGGCTTAAATGCGAGGTGATTGGTAAATTTGCTATCGTTTTCATTCAGTATGGAATTGGAGGTCTAAAATACAAGAGACTCACAAAACGAGCGTGAAACCGTTGCAAGCAACAACCGACAACAGCAGACCTCTCCATGCGGTGAGCGCGATGTCACGTAGAGCGTCATCACAACTCACTGTTACATGCCACCTCCTGCGGAATATGCCCTCGCACGACCCATGCGTGGTCGGGCCCACTCTTTACTCTTGCGCCGCGCGTCCAGATCGGGTTGAGCAAATGACGAAGGCATATCTCCCAGGGCTCCGGCAAGAGAGCTCGAGCTACTACTGAAGAACGACAGTGCCGTAGAAGGATCCTGTGCAAGAGGGCAGTGCGATGGTACCTCAGGGTGAGGTGCGAAGGTAACAGCCCTTGGACGTTCCGATTCCAGTACAGGGGTAGTCAATATGTCATCAAGAGTTAGGCCGTCGTACGAAGGTGTATTAGAGACAGTCATCCAGTTCTCAGCGACATGAGGATGAGAAGAGTTCTGTGACACCTCAGCCCAACCAAAGACGGCACCCAAAGCATCCCACAGACGAGTCGAGCCATCAGATACAGCAGCGTGCGGTGTGTCCTGAAGTGACAGGCCCGGGTCCGTCGTTTGGGAACACAGGGGCATGCTTCCAGTATGCCCAGGGTGGCCACAGAGAGAACCAGAACAGAAGCTGCCAGTGGGGAGGAACTCTTCGTAGTAGATCTCAAGTTGTCTTGCCATGTGAGCCTTGTATGTCCCGACGCATTCCTGAACGCCTTCGGCTGGCCCAAGCACGCGAGAGAGTGTGTCATAGCAGTTTTCGCGCTTCGTAGAGTCAAGGACAGTGGTATCATCTATCAAAAAGACGGTCTCTATTGCAGCGTCCCGGAATTTGCGAGTGTAACCAGCAGCGGGAGGCGCTGGGAGGTTTAGCGCGGTGTTCATCTTCTTCAGGACTCGACTGGCAGAAGAGAATTCGCTTGTGCACACGCTACTTGTGAGCGCAGCGGGGTTGACAGTGTTGGGCGAGTCGCGCTTATGCCTGACGGTACGATGATAATCCACAGAAGATGCGAAGACGGGCTTGGGTGCCACAGAAGGGAGGAACTCCGAAGGAAGCACAGGCGGAGTGAGCAGAGCAGGCGAAGAAGGGGCACTGTCAGTAGCAGCGTCGCTCAGAGGAGGACACACGCTGGCGGAGGGCACAGCAGGTGCGATACACCGACGGATGCGCCTCTGTAGCCGTATCAAGTCTCAGTAGATGCGCATATAGTGAGGCTTAATAAACGTATGCTGACCTGCATGCGCATAGCGTCCGTTTTCTGCTCGACGGTAGCGCGCTTATCTTCTTTGGTAACCCGAAGTCCCTTGCTATGGAACCAATCGTAGATATGCCTGCGATCGACCTTGTGGCGTTTCTGGATATGCTGTCGGACGGCAAAGGAAGGCATCTCGACGACGCCGTTCTGTACGTAGCTCTCGAGCTCTTTGACCAGCTCAGGGCCAAGACGAACTGCAAGGGATTCCGGGTTGACGCGACGCCTGGTCGATGCGGGCACAGGAGGAGGCGAATGGCTGTGAACGAGCAGATTTCTGCTGTACGGGTCCTCTGCTGTCATGCTCCTGCTGATTCGTGACGGCTCGGAGTCGGTCGGTACTGAACGCTTCATGGGAACGAAGGTGTCGCAGCTGTGTCCGGTGAAAGACATTTTAGAAGAATACGAAACGTTGATGGGTTGCGGTGGTAGTTTTGAGAGGCACGCGGAAGAGAGGAGGATGGGGGGATGATGGAGGTCAAGAAGAAGAAAGCGCGAGCCCTCCGTCCTCGAGAGACGAAAGAAACCTTCACTTGCTTCACTTGTCACTGGTCACTATCTCTGGCCATGGGACTCCGATCACCCTTGCAAGTATTGCTGCCGCACGACTGGAGGAGGCTAAGCTTAGAATTCCCCCTCAGCTGTCCATCCAACGACCAAGGTCAGCGAGGTCGCCCCAAAGGTATGGCACATCGTCTATGCGTGCATGTGATTACTGCAATATATGTAAGTTACCCAAGCATCAGGACGTCCGTTTCACCACCCGCTCCGTCAGCACCTCCAGCGCTGCCTTCGCGTCGCTGTCTGGCAGGACCGCCAGCACCTCTCGCGCCTTGTCCGCATGAGCACGGGCGAGATCTCGTGTACGTTCCACACCCGAAGACCTCCGTACAAGATCTCTTGCCTGCAAAGATTGTCAGACATCGGTGCGTGCGCATGGGAGTATGACAATGACATACCAACTCGACATCACCGGGCTGTTCGAACTTCCGCTGGATGAGTGGGCCCAACTCAGGGTGCTCTTCCCAAGCGAACAACGCCGGTCCAGTGGCAAGACCCAACTGCAGGTCGGCACCGCCAGGCTTGCCCAGGGTAGCATCACCCGCCTCATAGTCCAGGATGTCGTCCACAAGCTGCCCATACTGTCAGCGTACGGCATGGGCACGGAATCCAAGCACACCTCACCTGGAACGCGATGCCCAAGTTGCGACCGTACGCATAGGCCACCTCCTTCCAAACCTCGCCCTCTTTGCATCCACCTAGGACGACCGCCGCCCGCGCGCCTTTGGCCATCAGGCTGGCGGTCTTCAAGTACGTCTTCTGTAGGTAGATGTTCCAGTTCTCCTGCCCCACCGTTGGCGACAAGCCCGAGAGCCCGAGCTCCTCTCCATGCATGGCCTTCAGCTGCAGGATTTCGCCCTCGACCAAATTCGCGATCACACTCGCAATGAGTTCGACAACCTCGCTCTCGCCCAACCGGGATAGGGCAGCGCTTGTGCGGCCGAGCAGGAAGTCCCCAGCCAAGACCGAGAGCTTGTTCCCGAAAGCCATGGGCGCAGACGCAGCGCCCCGGCGGAGTGGCGACTTGTCGATCACGTCGTCGTGCAGCAAAGACGCGACGTGTATCATCTCCACGATTTGTGCTAGCCGCACCTGGGTCGGGAGGAGCGCCAAGGGTGCCTCGACAGTGGGGACATGGAGAGCCGGTGGGAACGGTGGGGGCAGCGGAGGTTCGTGAGGTGGCCGGGGTGGTCGGAGAGTAAAGGAGGTTTGGAACGACGCGGTGTGGTCAGGCATGCTCGGGTTCCAGTCGTTCAACACGTCCGCACGCGTTAATGGCCGGTCGAGCTCCTCCGCCCTCCCTCCCGCACCCTCGCACTCCGCTGCCCATTTCTTGAGGTACCACCCGCTGCCCAGTCCGTTTGTCGCTTGCGAGAACAAGAGAACTAGGAGTGGCCTGAGCTGTTTTGAGGGGTGCAGGAAGTAGTACTTCGCGATTTCGGTGAGGGAGGGATGGGACGAGCCGAGCAGGTTGAGCAGCGTCTCTCGCAGCTCCTTCAGCTGCGGCGCGACCAGAGCATGCGGGTCTGGACGAGGTGATGGCGCTTTAGGTGCGGTCGAGGTCGCGAAGAACGGCTCGTTGACAATTGGCACCTGCGGTTGTGCTGAGGCTGCCTTTTTCTGCTGTACGTGCACGCTGTAATTTCTATGCGCGCGAGTCCGCGTGACCGAGACGGGTGGTGGTTGGCAAGGCCGGCGAACCCCAGCAACAGCACATCGTCGCATGACCAGCAAGGACGCGACCGCAGTGTCGAGATAAGTGAGAGACACGAGGGGATGACGTTGACGTCGACGAACTCGGAGTCGTAGTCGTCGGAGGGTCCGGAAAGGAGGTGAGACAGCGCCCAGCGCGCGCCTCCAGCTGGCCCGCGCCCGCTATGACGTCCGCCTACAATATTTCTCACCAGTGCAATATGTAGTATATTCACTAGGATATACCACACACCCTAACATACGATAGAATGCGCCAGGTGGCTGAAGATATACGATATACGGCTGTTATGCGAGCTAGGTACACTGTTGACACAAATTGTCGCAAGTATTCTCCCGGCTGGGCCGCCAGGAACGCTCCGCTTTCAGGCTTCCGATCTTGCCCACGGGTGGGGCGGAGTATACAAGCTTGGGAAACCCGCAGGGCATCGCGCCCAATGGCCCCGGGAGGACTTTGCGTGCGATCACCCGAGGAGGCCGGTACACTGAGCGCGCACAACCCATGCCAGTCTTCATGTAAAACTCACTGGCCCTTGAATACTGATAGCGAGATACAAGGCTACGATGTCAAAGCATATCGAACGGGGTAGCGGCTGTATGAATGTACCTCCGCCACCAGTCCAACCAAGGGCTCGATTCAACGTGTCCCTCTGTCAGCTCTTGGGCTAACCGGAGGAGGCGAGGGAGCGAGCGTCCGGCTAAGCTGGGAAACCGGCTTCACTAGGTGTTCAACCAGCTTTCCTCCCTACACGACATGTGAGACGACGACACACGTGGAGTTCTAAGAGATGGCTTACCTTGAGCTCCAACGTTTCCCAAGGAACGTTTGCCTCGGAGCTCAACGCGAGCAGCATGAGCGGATCGTCGTCCTCTTCTTTCTTCGGTGAGTCGATGGGTAGCACGAGTAGATGTCCTTGCTGTGGCGTCCAAGGGTCAACATGCAAGTGAAGCCTGATGATGGTCGCAGCAGACCTCAAAATCAACCCGCCCTATATGCTGCTCTCGAGTCTCCTGCCATGTTTCTGTGCTGAGGCCTACGAGCACACGTATATGATCCTTCGTCTTACTGGAGTCAGAGGCGTAACAGACTAACTCCCCTTCAGGCGTGAACAACGCGACTGTATGCAAACCCGACGGAGTCAGCACACGGGATAGCAGAGTGCGAAGGTTTGCGAGGTTTAGCATAGTCGACACAGGTCGTGCATGAAGCTTGAAGAAGCTTAAGA
This sequence comes from Trametes gibbosa, assembly GCA_022606055.1. Taxonomy (NCBI): domain Eukaryota; kingdom Fungi; phylum Basidiomycota; class Agaricomycetes; order Polyporales; family Polyporaceae; genus Trametes; species Trametes gibbosa. The sequence continues at coordinate 859,194 of JABYQJ010000005.1, forward strand.
CCAAGTGAGGATGTAGGTTACTTGATTTACGCCTGGAAGAGATAGACGCCCATGTCGGACCTCGAACACTAGCAACGCAACCCACAACAGGCGTTTAACAAGGTGTTGATTCGAATGTTGTTGACAAGTGATAGCACGAACAAGTAGTATGTACTGTGCGAAGTCGTGTGAGAGGGAGCACACTTCAGGTACCAAGCATATTTATGATAAGATAGCGCAGTCGGTGAAGCGAACTACTACGAGGCACAAAAACCTCTGGTGAATGGAGGCATACGTCTATCGTTTTTGAGATTGCTGCACATTTATACCATCAGGTACAGGTCGTCCAATGAGTAAGGGCCACACTCACCAAGTAAGCCATGAGCTGCTGATACCCTGGTTGGGCAGGGTTTGAGAGGGGCATCCCAGGTGGCGTTTGCTGGTGACTTTGCTGAGCGCCGATCATGGCTGATGCAGGGGGCATGCTATACGGGGGCATAGGCGGTGGGGGAGCCCCAGTCTGAACAGGTTGTTGCTGAGCCTGGCTGCCCTGCTGAAGCAAGGCCAGAATATTGGCAGGAAGACCTGCAAAAGAGACTGTGGGTGCACTCTGTACGGGCTGAGGGGCTGGCGCCTGGGGCACCATCGAGGCATACGGATTTGCGGGCGGCGCAGGAGTAGGGTTGGTAGTATATGTTGGAGGCTGAGATGGCATGTTTAGCGAAGGCTGCCCGTAATAGGGGGTGGCCGAAGGCGCAGGAGCAGGCGGCATAGGTGCTGCCGGGGGTGCTGTGCTTGTGCTGACACTCTGAGGTTGTTTCAACGCGGCTAAAAGCTGCAAAGACGACACTCAGAGACGGGTTGAGATCCGAAATGTGCTGAATCTTACCTGCTGAACCTTTTTGGCCTGCTCTAAACGCTCGCGCTCATCTGCAGCCTATACAGAAGAGTTAGAGCGCGATAGATAGACAGCTTGCAAGCGACGACACACCTCCGCAGGCTCTTCCCGAGCTTGCCCATATGAAGGCGTTTGTGCACCATAGCTAGAACTAGAGCCACCACCATACCCACCTGGGCCATTCCGGTGGCCACCTCGGGTAGAGAAATCCCCACCACGTGTGGTTCGACCGAATTCATCTTCGTTGGAGCGGTTACGGTCGCGATTCCAATCTCGCCTTTCTCCCCAATCGTCACCGCCATACCCGCGACCTCGTCCACGCCCCCCGCGCCCTCCACGGCGGCCCCGGGTAGGTGGTTCTTCCCACTCGCGTTGTCGCTCAAACCCGCCATGTTCGCTGCGTTCACGACTGTACCTGATGATGAGTGGGTTGCGGCTTGCAGATGATATATGCGTACCTTGGAGAGCCACCTCCGCCTCGTGGGTCATCGGTACCAGACACTGCGTAGACAATTTCCATAACGCCGTCCTGAAGACCTTGATGACGAAGCCGATCGTGAGCCTCTTCACTTGCCTGATGAACTGGGATTAGTACACGATAGCATCGCTGACGTTTTCGAACTTACCCTCGTGTCGTAAAATTCGACATAGTGTTGGCTGTGAAGACAGTGATATTGAGTGGGGGAAAGACTGGCGACGCGGAGATCTTACTCTGGGCGGTCTGCTACCGGTCTAACTGACTTGACATCTCCAAACTGCTGGAACTTGCGACGCACTTCACCATCATCGATAGGTTGGTTCGTCGGGGAATTGCGAAGGGTGACGAGGAGTGTCCCTTGTAGCTCCTACGCGTCCAATGAGTGATCGCGACGTATACAACTGGACGTTAACAAACCTGTTCTCTTTGGCGGTCTGCGCCTTTGCCGTTGTCATCTCGCGGAAGGGAGTAATGCACATCGATCTGACATTCGTTGTCAATCAACGCCCACGACCGTGTGCTCACTTCACTCACAGGTCGACCACTGATCTCAGAACCTTGCAAACGATCTCGCGCTCTCTCAGCAGCTCGCAGATCGAACTGTATCCCAATCAGAGAGGGGCTTAAGAGCGTCAGGCAGTACTCACGTAGGTGACGAACACCATTCCTCGATTGGCGATGAGGTCAAAGAATGTCTTGATCTCGCCGTGTTCTTCAAAAAGACGTCTTACATCGTCGCTATTGGTCTCGTACTGTGTTGGCGCATCGGTAAGCGGCCAGCTCCCGTGGGCGTGGTGGCGATCGCGCGGTGAACTTGCCTTAATATTACGTATGAAGAGAGTGCGGCAAGGTCGCTCTCGTTGGAGACGTTCTTCAATGATTGAATCGTGTACCTTGTCGTCTCGCTCGCGGCGCTGAGGTTTTTTCTGCTGAAATCGACCATAGCCGCCACCCTGAGTGTAGTTCTGGTCTGTACCATCTAACGAAACAAGCGATTGATGTGAGAACGTGCTGAAGTCGTTAACGGAGTAGATGGTGGCATTCGAACGAATGCTCAGAAGTTGTAAAACCACCGCAATGTCGTCCCAACTGTGCGAGTGAGCAATGTGACATCCCTCATCTTGCACACGTTCCGATATAACACCTGTTGTCAGGGTCGAAATGTTGGGAAGATTCCCAGCAGCATACCAACACAAATGCCTGAGCCCACTCCGTCTCGCAATCAGGACCTCAACTTCACAATCACGAGGTAATGAAAACTGTAACTAATGCAGCCATAACTGCGGGAGGCCTCCACGCAGACGCATGCACATACGAACTCAAACTCAAACTAAGACTCTCAAGCGCACCTTCAAAACTATAGTCCTGATCAAAACTGCCATTGGGATCTGGCGCGTTGTACTGCCCGGGACCAGGTGCAGCATAGTTGCCGTTCTGATAGAATGGGTCTTGCGGAGGCATCGACTGGTAATTATTGTACCCTCCTATGGGGCCTTGCGGGGGACCTTGGTCATGTTGGGCAGCGTTACCATAGCCGCCATATGAGCTGTGGCCGCCGCCACGACCACGGCCGAAACCCCTTCCTCTGGGGCCGCCGCCCCTTTCAAAGCGATGGGATCTATCAGGACCAGGCCCGTAGCCGCCGGGAGGGCCGCCTCTGCGGGGACCGTCATAAGGTCCTCCATATGGGTGGTGGCGATTCATGTTCTCAGATGTCTTCAAAGAGGATCTTCAAACTCGCTGCTCGATATGCGCTCAGTGACGTGTCGGAGTGGCCGATTGCAACAGGTGCCTTAGATGCGGTCGGCGGGCAAATGTTGTATATGACGGTAGAGATTGTCGCAGACGGATGAGCTTAACTTAGACGGAAAGCGGGTGGTGAGGAGCAACGCTGTGTTGGCGCAAGGGCGAAGGTGGTGGTCAAGAGCAGAGACCGATTGATCAATTTTTATCGAGCTGTGGAGAGAAGGTGCGTGTGAATTCCATCCTAATATGGGGTGTGCCCTATTGGGCGTCTATCAGAGCCCCGAGGAGCCTCACCTCATCCGCGTCAGGCTGGCTGCGCGATAGCACACATTGCCTCCGCCCGCCACCTCCTCGCCTGTCTTGCCATGTCTAAACAGTTCCAGTTCAAGCTCGTCCTCCTTGGTGCGTAGTCATTGAGAAAAGCGTCCCAGGTCACGGTATCTCATACCTCTACCAGGCGAATCCGCGGTGGGAAAGTCCAGGTATGGCACTGCCGTTTCGGTCGTACGCGCACATCCGTGCTGAGGACCTCGTGTTGTTAGTCTCGTCTTGAGGTTTGTGAAGGACCAGTTCGATGATTATCGAGAGAGCACTATCGGCGGTATGTCACAATGAGCCTTCCTCCGACCCGCGTGTTCCTGAGCCCTCCGTAGCGGCATTCCTGACCCAGACGGTAACTCTTGAAGACCAGACTACTGTCAAGTTTGAGATCTGGTAAGTCGTATAAAGGCCGCGTGTACTCATTTGTAGTCTCACGCGCACATGGTCAGGGATACGGCCGGTCAAGAACGCTATAAGGTATGTAATTGTGCCAGCATAAATAATCATTGTGGCTGACATGACATGATAGTCTCTTGTACGTTTCCCTTTTTCATGCATTGCCCAAGTATCTTCACCCAATGGTCATTTAAGGCGCCAATGTACTACCGCAATGCCAACTGCGCAGTGGTAGTGTACGATATCACGCAGTCCACGTCATTAGAGAAGGCAAAGTCCTGGATTCGTGAACTGCAGCGTCAAGCAGACCCCTCCATCGTCATCGCTCTGTGTGGCAACAAACTCGACCTAGCGGCACGGCGCCAGGTTTCTCAAGAGGAAGCGAAGAAGTACGCTGAGGAGGAGGGTCTGATGTGGGGCGAGACCAGTGCCAAGAGCGGCGAAGGTGTATCCGAAATCTTCACCGCTATCGGTATGCCCTTGTCCCCTCTCCTCATTGCTGGTCTGACCCCGAGTAAATGCAGCCAAGAAGCTTCCCCTGACTGCTCCCCCAACTGCGCGAGGTGGCGCCCGGCCAGGTGCCGCAGGCAGAACGGGTGTCGACCTCAACAAGCAGGCCAACGCTGGGCAGGACCAGAACGAGGCGTGCAACTGTTGAGCATATGTCAGCGTGTCGTCCGATGACATTCTCGCCGCGAACTTCAGCGTTCCAGTCTCCCTCCGCCCACACTTATTCTTCCTGCAAGACCTACCTTTCCACGCTGTCGCTTCGATCGAGTTCATCCACTTGTAATCTACGCCCTTCAACTCTTTCTGTTATATATGGACTTGTGTTTCCCGGAAACGCTAAATATTTCCTAGCGCACAGCCTGACTCGACTCAGGAACAGGAATATATAACTAGTATGGTTGACAGGCGTGTGATGTAGCAATTACAGGTGGACGAATGATACAGCGAGTAATGAATGTGAGTCTGGTAGAGAGTGGCGTACAGGAACATGGCGCGAGGGGCCTCCCAGGGGCCCGGGGCTGATAAAAAGAGTGCGATCAGAAGGGAGCACATACAGATATACCAATAAATAACACATAGAAGTCGAGCTCTAGAAGCCTGCTAGCTCAAGACCCTTGCGGATGTCCGCATGCTGCAGTTCGGTCTGCTGGATCTCCTGGCTCTTCATCCAGAACGAGCCCTGGTCCTTCTCCCCCGCGACGGCGATGCTCATCTCGACGTACGTCGCGACGCTCGCGTCCTCCGCCAACGCGTACGTCCGCGCCTGGTGCCGCACGATCGCCTCGATCGCCTCGCACCACTTCTCCCGCTTCGTGAAGTTGACGAGCGACAGCGGGCTGCTCGACGTCGAGGACGAGGAGAGGATGACGGTGTTGTCCGGGGCCTGCGTGTTCGCGAGCTGCATGTCCGCGAGGTACATGGCGATGAACGGGAGGCAGGGTACGTCCACGGACCGCTGCGCGAGGCGATACGCAGAGAAGTTCCCGGTCGGATCGTGGTATTTCGCGAGCTGCTCGAGGTGCGAGCGCCGCCCGGTGTGCGCCCAGGTGAGGTGGAGGCGGCTGATGACGGGGTTCGACAGCGCGTCGACGATGGCGTACATGGCGGCGTAGTTGTGCAGCGATTTGCATTTCTGTCCGTGATACGCCTGTCAGATATGCTATGCCGTGGCGGTTCACAACATATGCTCGCCTCAGCAACTTTGATCCAGAACTCGATCGTATCAGCCCGCCTGCCCGTGCTGTCCGTGTTCAAGATGCTGGACTTGACCCAAGAGCGCAGCTTGTCGTTGAATGCGTTGTAGGCCACGAGGTTCTTCACACCGTTTCCTGTCGGCGATTTGACCCAGTTGAGGCACTCCGAGACGCGGATCTTCGAGTAAAATCGTTGACCCTGCATGCAGAGATGTTCTGCGATATGTAGAGCGTCCATTCGGAGAAGATCGCCCTTCGAGCTTTTGCCTTTCTTGTGGCGCGACACTGCAGAGACAGGTGTTGGGGGAATCACCGACATCTGTCAAGCGTTAGCGATCGCACTCTGTCGACATATTTGATCAATGCTCTCACAACATGCGCCAGAGACTTCAGAACCTCGCGTGCAGTGCTGGCGAGTTGGGGCGGCGACGTGATTGAGGATACGAAGTCGACAAGACGCCGTGCGAGATACCCGTCGTCTTGAAGAAGACCGTGCTCCTCCGTCCAGATCTGGAGTACGGCGAGAACCCGACGCCGTGTGGGCTTCAGTTTCTTCTCCTTCCACTGCTCGAGCTCCTTCAGGTTGAGCGCAGTCGGATGGCTGATGTTGTATTGAGCTATGAGGAGGGTGAACACTTCTTCTGCGGTGGCGAACGACTTGAAGGTTGTCAAGAACACTTGTCGGTACTTGGCTTCTAGCGCTGGCTCTACGCGGTATTAATGAGCAATAACATACACTTTGTAAGGCGCCCACTCACTCTCGAAGTCCACAGTCAACCGTTCGACGAGGGCACGCAACGTGCCGGCGGAAACGCTCCCATCTGGCTGGAGCTGGAGTTCATCTTCGCCATACATAGGTCGTAGATACCAGATGCCTTGTACGAGCTGTGCGTCATGGAAGGCTTGCGCCTCGTCATCTCCGGTGATCCGCTTAACCTTGTCCGGGCGCGATGCCGCAGCCTTCGTCGCACGCGTGAAGGCGTCGAACGACTCTGCGACGATGGGGCTCGAAATCAGGTAGTCCAGCTCCTCCACGTTGTGCGCCTCGAAGAGCGTGGTGAGCCGGTTGAGCGAAGACTGGTCATCTATCAGGAGCGGGCGCCGCCGCAGGTGGCGGACGACCGCGGGCTTCGCAGACTCTGAGCGGGATCTCTGATGTTCGGATGGCGTGGTTTCGCTGGATGGAAGGGAGAGGCTGCGCCGACGGGAAGGGGTGCGTGGGGTCGAGGGCATGGGGCTCTCGCCCGTGGGCGGCGGCGTGGACACCGTGATGACCTGAACGTTCTCGTCTAGCGTGGGGCGCGCTCGTGCTTTACGGCGTGAGACCGCCATCTCGGTGGGGGAGAGTTCCGACTCTATCTCCAAAAAATTGGCATCTACGCCTTCGTGGGGGGGTACGAGAGGGCTGAGCACGCTTGCTAAGCTGTGGTGGGCAGCGGGGTTAGACCCTACTTGCATGATAGGAACCTGCGGGAGGTTAACAAATTTTAGGTCTGGCATGAAGTCCGGATATGCTCACTTTCTCGCCGCCGACCAGAGGCATCCACTCATATCCACGCTGCTCGCCATCTGGACCGACCGCGAAAGGGTCAGATAGCTGTTCCGGAGAACCATGTATCTTGTCCGAGTCCTCCTGGTAAATGTGCACGTTCCTGCTGATACTCCGCAGTTTGTCTGCGAGGGCATCTGAGATCGGCTCCACAAAGGCACTAGGAATCCAGCCCACGGTGTTATCTTCAGGACGAACGGCAGCCCACCACCCCTGTGTGCCGTGAGTCGCTAGGGTGTTGTGGGAAGAGCGGTTTATACTTACCGTCTCCTCTTTCTTCACGACGTCGAGAATGTCATTCCTACGGAATGATAGCTGGCTCTTATCCTCTGCGTCGTAGTCGTATAGACAGAGCACGTAGAACAGCTCCGCAGACCCTGGGGTGAGAGTCCCTTCCGAGGATGTCGCCAGACTGGTGCGCTCCGGGGACCGTGCAGAGGGCGGCGTGGGGAGCTCGGGGCTCGACAGATTCGGGTCTATCCACAGCCGAGGGAGAGGAGCACCACGCTTTGCAGGAAGACGAGGATGTGGGCCAGCCATGTACAGAGGACCAAGGTGCGTTGAACGTTCAGCACTGCATACACCGTCACCTCGCGGATCCGAGAAGAGCAAGAATGGGGGCTAAGCCTGGGAGCAGTTGGTCACGGTAAGTCTGCTGAAGAGCTCCATCGCGGGAGTATTTCTGCAGCGCAGCCGCGCACTTGTGCCAGCCTGGGACAGCTACCATCACCATCGTGATTGCACATATCTACAGAAAGGCGTCGAGAACGCTGCCTTATCTAGCATGTTAGGCGCGGGTTGATATTCGCCTTCACGCTAATCCCCTTCGCTGTCTCGTCTCGAGTGAGCGATCTGTACAAGAGCAGACTTCGTGGATGACCAATGGTGCGCTGTATTCACATCCAGAACAGCGAGTGAGCGGACGTGCACTCCCAGGCACGCTCACAACAGGGAGCGGGGATCTAAAAACACAGCGGAAACATCGCGAGCAGCGCCCAAGCCAGTGACCGACGGCCAGGAGCCGCTTCCAGGTGGTCAATCATCTGGACATGTGCACACACAGGATGCCAACGAGCATGACACAATGTGCGTCGGGTTCACACTCGCGAAGCAGACTCGATCGCCGCCATTGCATGATGAGCCCAGGGTAGGCAACGGCTCCAGGGAAAACTCACATGTACGAGTCGCCTGTAGAGTGGCGACTTGGCAGACAGGAGGCTGCAGAGTTTGACAGGAGCAAGAGGGGGCTGTATGTCGTGGGACGCCGGTACCGCGACTGCAGGTACACTTCAAGTGCACGAAATGATAGATCTGTTGCCGCTCTGCGGGCGCAAGCTTGAACGATCCGTTGCATAGTTACCCCTCCCATATACGCGGCGAAGGGTGGCTCTGCATCACCCCCACGCAGTGCCGGCGTCGAAGAATGGGGCTTTGGACTCGGGCAATCCATCCCGAAGAGGCTTCTGCCCATCGCGTGATGTGCTGCCAGCAGTGTTCAAAGTATGCGGTAGACGGCACGTCAGCTACGCGCACTGCGCATGTATGACACGGACAGATGAGATTGCACCCAGGAGCAGCTGCGAACACGAGGAACTACTGCTACTTCCCCAACGAGCGGTTCGCCACGAGCAGAAAGCGTTCGTTGAACGCCACAACATCCTCGAGGACCCTCCGGCTTGGATCGGGCCGAGATCAGATCAGATCTCACGCAACGCGCTCCCCGTCGTCGGCGTCTAGGGACGTAGCCGATTCGTCACTTTGCACGTCTTCGAGCCTCCTCAGAACAGCATGGTGCCCTGGAATTCGGCCAAAGCAAAGGTATGAACCCAACGATACATGATGATGGGTCACTTACGGATCGTACCAGGTTCAACTTCGGTACCACTGCCCCATGCTTGAAACCAAGCTTATTCTTATCCTCTCTCGTCCAGGCTAGGCGTACAGAGGCTGCGCACCCTGCAAGAGAAGAAGAATGCCCAGGCAAAGGCGTCACGGAGAGACATCGCGATGATGCTGGAGAAGGGAAAGCTGGAGACTGCGAGAATCAAGGTCGAGAACAGTGCGTGGCCCCTCCTTCTGCCATCGTGCACGAATGGTCTGATATCTTGCCAGTCATCCACGAGGACGTCTACGTGGAACTGCTGGAATTGCTTGAGATGTACTGTGAGCTGCTGATTGCGCGATTCGGGCTGCTGGACCAGAGGTGAGCCCCTGTCCCGCTCCCGCAAGGCCTGCATACTGACGTACACGCGCGCGGCTCGGCTAGCACGCGAGAGCCGGACCCAGGCGTGAGCGAGGGTGTCTGCGCTGTGATCTATGCGGCGCCCAGGACGGAATTGAAGGGTGGGCGGTCCCCGCGCACTTCTGGCGTCCTGCTGAGCCTTGGGCGCAGAGCTGCAGATCCTCCGGGACATCCTGATGCACAAGTTCGGCCGGGAGTTCTCGATCGCGGTCATGGACAACAAGGACGGAATCGTGAGCGAGCGCGTGAGTCCGTCCCTCACGTCCCGTGCGGCCGCCGCGAGTGAACGTCGCGCTCCAGGTCACCCGGAAGCTGGCGATATCGACGCCGTCGTCAGCCCTTGTCGACGCCTATCTGGGCGAGATCGCGAAGGGGTACGGCGTGCCGTGGAGTCCGCCCAAGCCCCCGAGCCCCGGCCCCAGCTCGAGCGCAGGCGGGGATGGGGACGATGGGCCCGAAGGAGGCGTGCAGGTAAGCAGCCGGGGCGGGCGGCCGTCGGCCGGGAGTACGGCACCGCTCAGCCTGGTATGGATATATAGGAGGGCGCGGAATCGGGCGAGAAGGCGGGGCCGTCCGCGTCTGCAGCGGCTGTGGAGGCGCCGAAGCCGCTCGACGCTGCAGCGATATCGGCGGAAGCCAGGAGCGCGGGCGTACGTACGCCCAAGCTTCCCGAACTTCCGGCGGAAAAGGCGGAGGCGCCGCGCGTCGAGAAGACCGCCGCGCTTCTGAGCCCGCCTGCGGAGCCCCCCGCGAAGGCCGCGCACGAAGACGAGTTCACGCTCCTCGCGAGGCGCTTCGAGGCTCTCAAGAAGCGCTAGGCCCGCGGACACGGCGGCGTGCAGATCGGAGATACCAGGCAAGGTGTGTTGTACGTTCTCGATGTACTGTAACATGCGTGGCCTTGCACTTGCATGTCCGCGTTTCATCACCAGTCACGGCGAGACACACTTCCTGGGCTCCCGTGCCCTCGTGACAGCGCACGCACAATCGTACAACGGACCTCGTCGGACGGGCATCACCCACGTTCGCACACGGTGCCTAACCCCAAACGCTCCGTGCGGGGCAGCACTGCCGGACATGGACGGTTCTACTCCAGCAGTGCGGGGTGAACCGGTATGCCAACCCTTGCCGGGCACACACCGGTCACATAAGAGGCACGTTTGGCAACATTATTGCCGACCGGCGAACCGCAATCGCGACGCGTACCTCTATGACATATGTTAGCCTATGTCTGAGCACAGTCGCTCGGCATCTGTGCCAGAGTCAAAGCTATCAAACCCTCGCCCGCCCGCGTGTCTGCAACACCAGGCAAGACCGCGTCGACGGTGTCACAAGCTATCGACCGGCGCGTGCGGACAGGTGGATCCCATTAAGACTCGAAAGCGTGCCTAGACATCTGCCCGTCCAGATCTGAGTACATCGGGCACCAAGCACACCGCCCCCGTCTCACTCACCGCCAAGGCAATACATAGCACAGAACGGGCCAGGGCGGCGGATCACGCATGGCGGCGCGGAGAGGCAATCAAGTACCATGCCCTGCGCATCGGCGGAGCTGGGCACACCTTGCGGGGAGGGGCATGTAAGACTGTAAGTCACCCACTGCGTCCGGCTGTCCCAGTTCCCGATTGTCGGCGGTTGTCTCCGTGCACATCATGACGAGGCGGGTGTTTTGCTCACGGTCACGTAAAGAGGCGCACCGCGCTCCCGTTGCATGTACAGGCCAAGTACTACTACATCGAGGGGAGACGTCGTAGGAAGGGCACACTAGGGGAACGTTCGGTGGGCGCGAATAATACCGTCAGCCGCGCACTATGCATTTGTCGAAGGAGCACGATTCACCCAAGGCTATACCGATGAGAAAACATGTCTGTGCATCGTGAGAGATGGAGGCTATGATACTCATGACATACCTGCTGAGGGTCTGTCATATTCCCATGTGGTGGTCGTCATCTGTGCACCATTTAGTGCCTCCGGCCTTCCAAAGCATTCGGCGGGCGCGCGGCGCTATAAACAGCATGATCAACACATACTACCCATTTGTAACGGCGTAATCATCAGAGAGCGGTATCTATGTCTTTTGTTCACGGAAGCGGCCTGGAGGGGGGGGGGCCTCTCGACTTCGGCGCTGTTGCCCGCAAACAATTTCCGGAGAAATAGAAGGACGCTTGTAAGCGACACGGGGTCTCCATCGCTTCGCGCTGAAAACAGGCATATGCATATGAACGACGTACGAGGAATCCGAGTAGACTCACAGCTAGTACAGATAGACGCGATCTGGGCGTTTGAATCGCTAGCGGTTGCTCGTGCAGGCGCCTTCGGACGTCTTACGAACGCATCTTCCAGGCCACGGCGGTGGAAACCCCATGGGAAGGCAAAATCGCGAGACCTGGACAAGCCGAGATTCTCTTTTAATTACCGCCAAGGGCAGTTTCGTCATCTGGCTACCCAAAGTCTGTCGGACCTGAGCCGTCATGACATCAGGCATGGTGATTACAGGTGTCATCTAGAAAACAGAAAGTCGCGTACACGAGAGAGGTAGAAAATGGCCATCGCAGGGGAGCGGTGGTATGGCAGGAGGCACCCGAGGAGCAATCTACCCGCAAACATACACGATGGATCCATCAACCACCATGCTGTTCCCGCGAAGGCTTCGGACGGTACTGTACATGCCTCGGTTCGAGCGGTAAGGCGGACTGGGGTGCTGGCCGGGACTTATACGTCATGAACTGGGGGGTATGTGGCCGCGTCCCCGTGCGCGAGAACCTGGTCGGTAGACGTTCACGACCTTGTCCTCCGATAACAGGCGGACCGAGCGGTCGCTCCGATTAAGTTATAGAGGCGTCCAACCGCCAGAAGAAGACTGAGGAAGCGTAGAGCAAAAACTATGGTGCCGGAGAAGACATCGTATTCCTGGTGGCACGCGAGAAGCGGGCGGCGAGGGCGCAGCTTCCCGTCGTCGTCCCAGCTCCTACGGGATGTGGCGCGTTCTGGCCGAGACAAAGCAAGCGGCGGAGCAGGGTATAGACTTGTCGGCGAGGTGTGCCCTCTACTCGAGCAGCAGTATTGGGTGGGACAGCCACTAGGAAGGACCATGATGGGTGAGCTGTCACAAGCGTAGTACATCGCCAACCATACTGGTCCGAAAGCGCCTCTGAGGTGTGAAGGGCCGACGCTCGCGCGCGGGCGGAGAGGTGGGCTCTCTCCGCCGGCGCGGTGTTCGGATGGGGGGAATAGACGATGGAAAACGGGAGAAGATAGGCTTCAAATTGGAGGGGGACCGGCGGAGGGCTGTTGGCCATCAGGAAAGGGTCGGAGGCGTGTGTGTGGAAGCGGACTGCGGGTGAGCTGGATCGAGAAGACGCGCGGGAGAAAGGCAGGCGGCGGAAGAGACCGTCCGGACTCCGGTGACGGACACCCGCCGCGTGCTGACAAGATTTGATGCAGTGCGTCAGAGGGAGAAGACGACCACGGCCGACGGTCTCCAACCCCACGTCCAAATCCAGTCATCCGCCCCCCCGACACCCCCCCTCCCTCCCCCATCGGGCCACCCAGATGCCCCCAATCGCACCAGAGCACGTGAGTCCGATTTGCTCGGACTCGGTTCGACCAGATCTCCTCCGCCGTCCACCACTGTCGTATGCCGCGCTCCGTATATAAATCCGCCCTTCGCGTCTTCGCCTCCTCTGCCCGTACCCCCCATGCTCGTCTCACCGTCCAGTTCACGCCGCAACCCCATGCAGGTTTTCTACGAGGAGCACGCCCCCTCTAGCTTCGGCCCCGAGGATGAAGACGACATGGACACCGACGCTGGCTCTGTCTCTGGTCACGGCAGCCTTCGCTTCGCACCCAGCGTTGCGACCTCCGTCACCTCCCACGACTGGGACATGCGCTCTGCATCTCCAGCACCCTCCGTATACTCCATGACCAGCTCACTCCGGGCGGCTTCATATCGACACGAGTTCGGGCGGGGCATCAACAATTACTCCGAGGTCTACCGTCTCCCGGCGGACGACGAGGAGTTCGAAAGGCTCGGTGCGCGCCTGCTGGCCACTGCTGTGCCTGAAATGTACTGATTCCGCTGACAGACAGCCAACACATCATGTTCATGGAAGCAATGGGCAAATACCCCCACTGCTTGAACGAAGTCCTCGCGGACGACCCGTCTGGCGAGGCAAAGACCTGTGTCGACCTGGGTTGTGGGAGTGGCTCGTGGTATGCGCATTACGGCCCTCGGTGTTACTGCGTTCCTGATTTCCCGTGTCTCCAGGATACTCGACGTCGCACAGGATTTCCCACACTGCAGCGCGGTTGCGGTCGACCTTGTTCCCATGCAAGACGTGTGAGTGCTCCTGGATGAGCGGCAGTTCTAGGTTTGCTGACGGTGTGTCTCGGGCGCAGAAATATGCCTCCGAACTGCCGGTGAGTCTGCTTGCACATGTGCTACGAACACCTGGTCTAACCCCTCGATTCAGGAGCGAGGTTGACGACATCAACCTCGGACTACAGCACTTTTATGGCGCGTTCAACGTAGCCCATGCACGTCTGGTGTCGTCCGGGGTACGTTGTCTTGCTTTCGGGGTCGGAGCCGTGAGCGCCTGCGATCTCGATTGCCCTGTTCTGTGTGATCGAATCTCACTGCAATCTCCGTCGCGGCTCGTCTTACCGCATTGAGCTCGGCTGTCAATCATGCTAACCTGTATCTCAGATCCGAGACTACATGGGCTTGATCGACGAGATGGTGCAGACCCTGCGTCCCCGGGGTCTCATCGAACTTGTTGAATTCGACTTTCGGGTGTACGATGTTGACAAGACGCCCATCATGCCCTCGCGATTAGACGAAGAAATACCGTGGGTGGCTCGGTGGATGAACCTCGTCAACATCTCCGTCGAGCAGCGCGGCGGCGAGCCGGACGCCGCCAACCACTTGCACCACTGGGTAAACGACCACCCCATGCTCGAGGAGTCCGTGTACCGCGAGGTCTGGTTCCAGACCGGCCCCTGGAAGGACGGGAAAGACTCGCAAACGGCGCGCGAAAATCGGATAGGGGCGATGATGCGAGACGACATCCTAGTAAGTTAGCCTCGGGATGCTTGTGGGTCTGCGTCGACTCATGTGATATGCCCAGGCTTTTTTGAAATCTGGGCGACCGCTCCTCCTGAGCAACGGTCTCGACATCAGCATTGTCGATGAGGTCGAGCTCAATGCCGAGCGTGAGCTCCGGGAATCAAGCATGCAGACGTACATCCGCGTCCAGACCGTGTATGCGCGACGAAAGGCAGAATAGCATGATGCTATCCCCCCCGCTACCTCATTTACCAGTTATCCTCTGCACTCATGGACTGCGCTCGTTGTTGCACTTTACAATAAACCTGTCACATTATGTGATTCTGTATATCCTTATTGCGCCGGACCCCGTGCCCTTCACGCACGGTTGGGCCGCGTCACTGTCGATGTCAAGCTGTCCCTACCATAGTTTTCGTGCAATACATCTCAACTCGCTCATCGTGGAGGAGCAAAAAATACATTAAAACCGTGGGGGTATGATATGGTGATCGGCATCCTGCGCGCGTACGCTGGGGACATCATTCGAACAAAAGGAGCGTGTAAACACCGAGGAGAGGCGCTGCGAAGAAGGTGATACACTGGACACGATGCGGCAGGATACACGTAAAAGGAGACCAGATCAACATTAGGACGCACCGGACGGCACCAGAAGACGAGAACGAGTGCGGTAGGCGGGACAGGCAGCTTCGACGGTCGCACCGAGCTGCCAGCGCGCACACGCCTGCGCGCGTCACGCACCGTACTCTGGCGGCGGCACGTCCGGCCCATACTCGAACCCGGCCGGGCGCGGGTGCGTGCCGCCGATGCGGTCGGCGATGATCTGGATGAGGCGGTCGACTGCGGCGTGCGAGTCCGCCGCCGCCGCCGCCGCCGCTGGAGGCGTAGAGGCGGACGGCGCGCCAGAGGAGACCGAGGAGTTGCCGCCGGACGGGACGGTGTCCGTTCCTCGGAGCGACACGGGGCTCTGGGCAGACGGAGCCCATGGCTGTGCCGATCCGGGCGGGGACACAAAGGAAGAGGATCCAGAGGAGACGGCAGCGCGCGCTGTCGCGTAAGGTAGGTTGATCTCTCTGGTGAGCTTGTATGGTGGTGGCAAGGGCGACACGACGGTTTCGGCGCTCGTCTCTTGCATGAGCGGTGTTGGTGAGGGCGGCAGCACGTAGGAGGCATACTGGGAGCCCCTCGACGCTGCGCCAGCCACGCGTCGGCGGCGGCGGTAGCACACCGCCAGTGCCGCAATGATTACCAGCAATGCGATTCCACCGATGATAGGACCGAGGACCACGCCCACGTTGACTTTCTTGGGAGCCGACGAGAATGACCCTGATGTGGGTTCTGGCATCTGAGATGTCGCCGAGGGAGAGACTGTGTTTGAGCTATTCGCATATACATGAGCGCTGTTTGGGAGGCTGGACAATGCGAAGCACCAACCCGTTCACTCCAATGGCCGTAGTGTTTTCGTCAGCGAGTACGGTGACAGAGTTGAGCCAGAATTTGACGCCATCACCCACTTTCGGCGTGATATTGACCGTGTGCGTGATTGAAGGATCCAATCCTTCCTGATAGAAGAGGAGCGTATCACCGATTAACCACATCGTGCTAGCATTGTATGTATCAACATTTCCATCCAACGACTGTCGAGCATGAGCATTTATCGAACGTGACGTGTAGAACTATGCATATCACTTACGACGTCGTATACGCCGCTTCCCCAGTTTCGAGAACCATTGACGGCGACGCCGGTGCCCTCGAAAGAAAACGACACGGAAGCAGGCGGATTGTCAACCTCATAATACGGTGCGGGGTTCGCCTTGCTTGGGATCTGTCCGTTTGGATCGTTCTGAACCTTCCAGCCTCCATCGTACTGCATAAATGTCGTATTCGTTGCTGGGTAAACGATAGAGGCGCGCGAACTGGAGATAGCAACCATGAGTTGCAAGCGCCGCTCGATTGAAGATGACATGCAAGATTACCTTCCTATGACAGAACTTGCGATGTCTGCACGGTCGAACCAGAATGTGTTAGAGGCAGATGCATTGGCAGTCAGGGAGATGCTATGCAATTTTTGTTGAAGGCCCTCTTGAGAGAACAGCTGGCCATCACCAGAGGAGAAGGACTGGGAAGCTCCATCCAGGGACACTTCGTATGGGCAAGTACCGTTGCCAAAGAGCGTGATCCCGGTGCCTGCACACTCCGCCATTGTGAATATGGCCGTCAGCTCAGGGTGTAAACCCATGCTTACCGTAGAATTGTAGGTCGAGACGAGCACCAGAGAAGGCCGTAACGTGATAAGAGGCCCCTACGCCATCGTTTCCTCCAGCACTGTTGAAACCGCCGGAATCGGAAAACCAAGGCTGCCATCCGGTCTGTGTCCAGCTACCTACACCACCGTCACCTATGAGGGGTGCATTTTAAGCGAACCAAACTACTGTTAAAATTGTAGTAGTTCACGTACCATGGGGAATATAATTAAAGAGAGGGCTCGTATCGTCGACGCTAACAATCAGCTGAGTTGACATGGCGAGGATTCCAGGTCGAGCAGGCGGCGAGGCAGCAGTATATGAACGCGCCATATCGAGGTTAGACCGACCACCTTGACTAGCCGCTACGATGTGGTGTTCGGGACTGTCGCGCATAGTTCCTTTGATGGACAGACTGGCGCCCGAAAACTTTCGCAACGCCCGCGTCATGCCTACCAAAGGTGTTTGCAAGTTCCTGGTAGCCTTGGCAGAAGCAAGATACAATACAGTAGCGGGAAGCTTCAGAGCTTTCCGCAGGGGCTCCTACTGTTACACATCATGATCATGAACAGGTACTGCAGACGCACAGCACTGGGCGCGCCAGCAATGTTAGTACCCACACGAGCGATCTCACCGTCGCTCCCAGCGCCGAGCGGTGTCGAATTGTAGACGCGTAGGCTCTAATGATTCTGACAACGATTAAGTTGCCCAGGTACAGGTAAGCAATCGTATTGGCTGTTTGGTAGCGCGACTTCGAAGCACTATCAGTAGAGGATTGGATTTAAAGATTGTAAGTGTATGCGCATGCATAGAGATACGAAAGGGGACTCCGGCAGTAGCTGACGTATCACCAAGAGGAATATGGTATGAGGTGGACAAGAAGACGGCGAGCGACAACCTGGCACACTCACATTCGGGCTCAGCACTCTCTGGCGCTAGCGCTGCACAGCCTCTCGGCGGGATGCGAGTGTCTGAGACATGTGCGTCTCGCTCCAAATCACGCTTTACCCCGCTCTCCGACTCTTCGAGGTGTTAGCAAAGGCTGTGTGAGTCCATGTTTGCAGAAAAATACTCTATAGCGTGTCCTAAATTCCCACAAAGACATACGAGCACCACGAAACTCGGGCTGTCTCATGGTGATGGACCCCGAGCTGCTCCATCACATCCTCAACCCCGTCGCAGCTGATGCGGACGTATTGCTTTCGAAATTGGGCCTTGCCGCGCTGCCGCCTAGAGACGAGGTGCATCGTCAGATAGAGGAAACCCTTCTACTCCCGAAAGAAAGCCTTCCCGATCATTGGCTTCCCACATATCAACTGTATGCCAATTCTGCAGGCGATTGGCCCGCTAAGAGTTACTTGCTAACAATACCCCATTCGACAGCCATTGGGGCAATAAGACGTCGATCCCATCTTTACTAAAATTTGAGCCCGCGCCTCAACCCACTGGTCTGTCATTTGTTCGTACAGGACTCCAAGGACGCGTGACTGGCTATGTCGAAGTACGTACTATTGACAACAAAAATCATATACGTTAACGCTTCGCTAGATATCTAATCCTCGCGTCTCAACTGGTTTGACCTCAACTTCACTTGATAGAGCCCCCGGACCCAGCCGAAATTTTGTCAGAGGAAAGGCTGGCTACGTACCCTTCTGGCCCGGCGGGATCGACAATAACAAGGATGTGACCGATGTGATTGACCTTCAAGAAGGATCTTCACATCTTCGGACAGTTGCTCCAGGTCTTTCCCGGGGCCTCAAACTTTCAAAGGGCGACGAAGCTGAAGCCGACGTGATTGGTATAAGTGTCGGCCTATCAAGGAATAGCGCAGGGGTTGAAGCACCCGTACGCATGGTCCTAGCCGTGTACTGGACTTTGACCTGAGACCTTTGGCAGAACGAACATATCTTTCTACCACCCGCTGATGACACGGATACTGTTACGGCTATCGGCGGCGCCACGGATGTCGATGACCTTCTACCTACATCGGTAGGTCAATCACGGGGCTGTCTATCTGTCTGTGTCCTTCACCCGTCTAACCCCGCATGTGCAGAGGAGCCACCTCAATCCAATCGCGTCTGCGCGCAAGCCCCTTCGGCGTGCCCAGGTGCAGAAACGCGATTGGGCCCATGTCGTTGACGTCAATAAACCTATGAGCAACTTCTACGAACTTGTCCCGGATATGGCACACAAGGTGAGATTGGAATAGATCTCGAACATCTGGGCAAGTCTTATGTTCCGCAGTACCCCTTCGAGCTGGACACCTTCCAGAAGGAAGCAGTATACCATCTAGAGATGGGCGATTCTGTCTTCGTCGCCGCTCATACATCAGCGGGGAAGACGGTCGTGGCTGAATACGCCATTGCCCTCGCCGCGAAACATATGACCAGGTATATGCGCCAGCACCCTGCGTACTTTTTTCATATCTCCGATGTCACTAACAGGCTTCCAGGGCAATCTACACCTCGCCCATCAAAGCGTTGTCCAACCAAAAATATCGCGATTTCAAGCAGACCTTTGGTGCCGCAAGCGTCGGCATCCTGACCGGCGATGTCCAGATCAATCCCGAGGCGAACTGTCTCATAATGACTACCGAGATCCTTCGCAGCATGCTCTACAAGGGTGCTGATCTCATCAGGGATGTAGAGTTTGTAATTTTCGACGAGGTCCATTATGTCAATGACGCTGAGGTGAGTGAGATGGCTCGAAAACCAATTAACACCGAGTTGATTGTTTGTAGCGAGGTGTGGTCTGGGAAGAGGTCATCATCATGCTGCCCGATCATGTTAACATTATCCTTCTATCCGCCACCGTTCCGAACACCCGAGAGTTTGCAGACTGGGTTGGGTGCGTAAAGTTTCAAACGTTACGTAGCATATAGCCTGCGAATTGAAATACGAACGTTGCATATAGGAGGACCAAGAAAAAGGACATATATGTCATATCAACGGCGAAGCGGCCTGTACCCCTGGAACACTATTTGTATGCAGGCCGAGATCTGCACAAGATTGTTGATGCTGACCGCAATTTTCTCACAAATGGGTAAGAGCCCTTGCACACGAATGTCTACATCACACCTCTCACAGCATCACTTCTCCGTACAGATATAAGGGTGCCGGGGAGGCTCTTCGGCGGAAACAAGACAAGGAACGCGAGGCCGCAGGGCTGCCCCCGGTACAGAAGCTCGGGGCACGCGCGGGGGCGCCTCAGCGCGGGCAGCGCGGAGGTCCTGGGGGCCGTGGCGCGCCCGGACGGGGCGCGCCTGGAGGTCGTGGTGGTTCCCCACGAACGTTCCACCAGCCCGACAAGAACCTGTACGTGCACCTGTTGGGTCACCTACGCAAGAAAGTCCTCCTGCCTGTCGTTATCTTTACGTTCTCCAAGAAGCGTTGTGAGGATAACGCGGGGACCCTCACGAACGCAGACCTCTGCACTGCGGTGGAAAAAAGCGAGATTCATGTGGCGATTGAGAAAGCACTATCCCGTCTGAAGGGCGAGTATTCCGCCGGGCTGCGTTCATCGTGTCTTGCCGCTTACCCGGCGGCTATCCGTCAGGCTCCGACAAGCAGTTGCCGCAAATCCGCCGCATGAGGGATCTGCTGTCCCGAGGCATAGGCGTGCATCATGGTGGCTTGTTGCCCATAGTGAAAGAGGTATACGACTTCATTTTGAGATAGAAACGTCCTCACCCGAAGTGCAGGTAGTCGAAATACTTTTCGCACGTGGACTGGTCAAGGTGCTATTCGCCACGGAGACATTTGCTATGGTATGCATCCTATTGTCGTGCCGTTCGGTATGTACATCTGATTCATGTGTTCAGGGTGTCAACATGCCTGCAAAATGTGTTGTCTTCTCTCACATCAGAAAACATGATGGACGTGGGTTCAGGGACATCCTTCCCGGAGAATACACACAGATGGCAGGACGTGCTGGTCGCCGCGGTCTGGACCCGACGGGTACCGTTATCATTGTTGCAAATGACAGCCTGCCGGAGGTGAGTAGCATTCTCATCATGCTGAGCACTTGATGCATATCCACGCTGTGGGACCTTCTAGCAATCCACCCTGCACAACATGATCCTTGGAACGCCCTCGAAGCTGCAGTCGCAGTTCCGCCTTACGTACAACATGATATTGAACCTGCTCCGTGTCGAGGCGCTACGTGTGGAAGAAATGATCAAGCGCAGTTTCTCGGAGAACGCGTCACAACGGCTGCTACCCGAGCACCAGAAGAAGGTCGTCGAGGTAAGACGGTCATGTCAACTCCCCTGCCGAGCACAGTTTGCTCATCATGCTGGCTTTCAGACGGAGAACAGGCTGTCTACCATGCCACAGCTGTCGTGCGACACATGCTCGCACGACATTGAAGGGTTTTATGATATGTCGCTGAGTATCGTCGAGAAGAACTATCGTATTCTGAGCATGGCTGCGGCCACATCTCATGGTGGGAAGCTTCTTTCGTCAGGAAGAGTAGTCATCCTGCGTGATGGAGTAAGCCGACACCAATCACTCTTCCCGGTAACCCTCCCAATACTAAAATCCCGCAGCACTACAAGTCCAACATCGGCGTACTCCTCAAACAAGTCCCTGGTACTATTGCTACCGCCCTCGTCAACGCCCCCGCAAGTGAGAAGGTAAGGCTCTACTATGTCCTTGCTATGGTTTCAATCGAGACCCGCCAAGGCGAGACCGGTATGTATTTGCTCTAGCTACGGCGACCGTCATATCAATCGGTTTTGGTACAGATGTGGACGCACAAGGTGTCCCCCCACAGTGGCCGCCCCGGCCCGAGACACTGCTAGTCGACGAACCGACATACGACCTTACCCCGGTCCCGTTGAGCAGCATAGCCATGGTCACCAATCGTAGCATCAAGGTCGGTCTGCGCCGCGTGCAATCCTGTGGCCACTAATATCGATGTCCTTGCACACAGGTTGAGACGGAATGGATCGTGGAAAAGCATCGGATCTCGTACATGAACGACGCCATCCGGTCGCTGCAGCAAGTCTTGGCGGAGTGGGTCCGCGCGGGCTCTATCCCAGAAGTAGACTGGAGCAGGCTGCGGGCACTAGAGTTCCAGGAATTGTTGCGCGCGCGGAACGAGCTCGTGCCTCCACTGGACCGCTTCACCTGCGTGTCTTGTCCGAGCTTCGACGACCATGTCAGTTGCTCCGCACGCACTTCTGTCTGTGCTGACCACCTTCTCGTTACGTACAGTACCTTTACACGCATGGCAAGAAGCTCCTCCAAGCGAACGTCGCGGATCTCAAGCTCGCCATCTCGGACCAAAACCTGGAGCTCATCCCCGACTACGAGCAGCGTATCGAGGTCCTGCAGGAGCTCAAGTTCATCGACGACAATTCGACCGTGCTCCTCAAGGGACGCGTCGCCTGCGAGGTGCGCCCGCCCTTCTGGTGCTGCTGTCTCATACGGCTCTCTTACATTATCTCGCAGATCAATTCCGCGAACGAGCTCGTGCTCACTGAGCTCATCCTCGAGAATACGCTCGCCACATACGAGCCCGAGGAGGTCGTCGCCATCCTCTCCTGCTTCGTCTTCCAGGAGAAGACAACCGTCGAGCCCGTCCTGCCACTCAAACTGCAGGCGGGCATCGGCGCACTCGCAGAGCTCGAAGAGCGCGTCCAGCGTGTGCAAGAGCGCCGCAAGGTTCCTGGCGAAGAATTCCGTGCACTCAACGCCGGGCTCGTCGAGGTTGTGTACGAGTGGGCGAAGGGCATGGTGAGTTTCGGGGCCCGAGTCTTGGTAAGGATGGACGGTATGATTGACTCGGGGTTCGACATTGCAGCCGTTCGAGCAGATTACGGAGCTTACAGATGTTGCGGAGGGCACGATCGTGCGATGTATCACGCGTCTGGATGAAACATGTCGCGAGGTGAGGGATGCAGCGCGGGTCATTGGCGACGCCGAGCTATTCAAGAAGATGGAGGAAGCTCAAATCAAGATCAAGAGAGACAGTACGTTCGACATCCCGAACTTCCTGCCATGAATCAAACTCATTCGTCTACAGTTGTATTCGCCGCAAGCCTGTATTTCTAGAGGCCGACCTCACTGTATTCACACCAGCATCGCACACAGAAGTTCCTCGCAAAGCCCGATATATTAAAATATGGATTGCCTTTCCAAATAGCACATAATGCGATAGTACGGAGTCGAAAGCAACAGATGGGGGAGTCCAGGGGCGTCCCTTTTACTTCCGCTTCTTGACGGGCGTCTCATCCTTGGCGCCACCAGCGGGCGCGACGGGCGCCGTCTCGGTCTTCTTCTTGTCATCGGGGGTGGGCGCATCGGTCTTCTTTGTGGACTGTATAACATCATAAGCGACAGAACTTAGAACAGCAGGGGCCAGTAATCACCTTGGTAATGGGCTTCTGCTGCGCACCGACGAAGCCGAAGAGGACGCCGAGCATACCGAAAAGAGTGACAACAGAGAGGACGAGGCTTGCGCCGGTCTCGGGGTGCGTCTTGAACGCGAGGAGAGGGTCAATCTTGGCGAGCTCGATGAACTTGAAGACCTTGTTGCGGACAAACTCGGCAGGGTCCTCCTTGAAGCTGGCAGGCTCATGCTCATCCTCCTCATCAGCCTTGGTGGAGGCCTTCTCGAGTGCGTCCTCGAGGGACTTCTTGACGAAGTAGGTCTCCTCGGCGAGCTTGCGCGCGTCTTCGACGGAGTGGCCGACGTAAAGGTTGTCGAAGAGGATGTCCTCGGTCATGGTCCAGAGCTCGATACCGACACCACCGATGGGGACGAGGCTCTTGACAGGGGTGAGGTCCTCGAAGAAGGCAGGGTTGGGGATCTTGCGGGGAGCCCACTCGCCCTTGTACGCCGGGTTGTCGATCATGGGCGCGTACCACTTGCCCTTGTAAGCGGGATTGGCTTTGTAGGGGCTGCAAGCCAAAAGTTAGGCTTCGATTCAGCACCTGGAAAATCTGGACTTACCGCTTCCATTCGCCGCAGCCGGGAGCCTCATCGCACTTAGGGTTACGGACGGTAGGGGCGATCCATTCGCCATCCTCCTCATCGTCCCATTCCTCCGGCTTCTCGGCATCTGTGGGGCATTGATTGTTAACCGACAGTGCTCCATGCGTCCGCAACCTACTTACCGGGGTCAGGGATGGTCTCCGGCTCATCATCGAGCCAGCCCTCGGGCTTAACTGCCTCTTCATCGGGAATTTCGTAGGGAGCATCCTCGTCCCAGTCCTCGGGCTAGATAGGCAGTCAGCACGAGCTGATTTTTTTGTAACAAGCATCGCACCAACCTTAGTAGCCTCAGGGTCGGCGATACGCTTGGCGTCAACCCAGTCCTCAGGCTTCGTGTCCTCGGGGTCGTCAATCTCCGCGGGGGGGTTGACGGCGGGGTTGAAGTCCTCAAGGACATTACCCAGGTTGTAGCTCTCGCCGTTGAACAACACGTCGTACGTGTTGTTGGGGCTGCACAAATACGTCAGAAATTGTGTCGGAGGCGGACCCTCGCAGACTCGCTCACAAGAGGTGAAGGGTATAGAGGTTCGTCTGCTTGCCGAACGCGGGCTTAGGAGGAAGCTTGAGATGCTTCTCCTCGAACTCGCCGTTGATGGGGTTCTTGTGACGGAAGATGAAGTGAATCTAGAACACGCGCCGCGCATTAATAAACGCGTCGTACAAGCGAGGACCATCCCGCCTCGTGACGCACCTTCGTGCCAGGGCACGTCAAGTCAGGGCCGAACATGATAGTCCAAGGCGTCTTGTCGTCGAACTCCTTGCCGGCGGTCTGGAAACCATCCTCGAGGAGCTTGACGTAGCCACCACCGCAGTTGCCGCCCTTCTGGTACTTGACCTCATACTGCACGACGAGCGGCTGGTCGTCGAACTTAATGGGCTTTGAAAAGGGTGCGGAGATGGCGTGGTGGGCAGCCTTGTTCTTAGCAACGAGACCCTTGTCGCCGTCAAGGACGGGCTCAAGGGGCTCTTCGACCTCCCACTTGCCAACGTAGCTCCAAGTCTCACCGCCGACAGCGGTCTTCTTGGTAGCCTCAGACGGCGTCCAGCGTGCTGACCAGTCGTCAGTGAACTGTTCGAGGAAGGGAGCCTTGATGGAAGTGGACTAAGAATTGGATTACACGTCAGCAAATATGCGGGAGTCTAAAGGAGCGTGCATACCGTGAAGGCGGGCTTGGGCTGCTCGTCGGTGGCAGAGACCGAGGAAGCAGCGACGACAAGCAGGGCAGATAGCGCTACGCTTCGCATTGTGTACGAAGGACCGAGACGGGGAAAGACAAGTGCGTAGGGCGGAGGAAAGGAGAGATGAGTGAAATGGATGAGATGAGAGACTTGGAGGGAACGTGAACGTAGGCGCGGCCTAATAACCCGCGCTCGGCTAACTCCAGCCCAGTCTGCCACGTAGCCCTCCCCTTCGGCGTCTACCGCTCCTATTCCAGCGCGTTCCACGCTCCCACGCCTTCCAGTCTCAAACATCGAGCGCGAAAACAACATGCATAGCACACCCAACAGCATTCTACGTACATACACATCAAGTCTACGCTACGCTCACCCAAGCAGGTCCGCATGTCCCGACGCAGACAGCGCGAGCTAGAGATGAGGTCATGTCAGCGCTCACACCTTCGCGGATGTATACATTGCACGCACGATGAACTCGTCGTCTAGGTACTTCGATACCGAGATTTGGTCACCCAGGCCCTTGCGCCGTCGCGTCTTGAGCACAAGGTCGCGCGCAAGTGCTTGCCCGGACGCGGGCTCGAGCGGACGGAGCTTGATGCTCGTGTCCGTGGGATCACCTGCGCCGGACGCTCAGTCACGCTTTCTCACACACCGAAGGCACAGAAACACCGACCGGGCACAATAGACCAATGGTCGAACGTCTGCAGACAGAACGCCTGACCCTGCGTCGCCGTCCGGAGGTCCGTCTCGAACCCGTTCGCGTCGATGACTGGAATGAGCGCCTTCACTGTGTACAGAGGTGACCCCGCCTTCGGGATGTCTTGCGTGACGTGACCACGACGGCGCGCCAGCACCGTGTACACAGCCGATATGCAGTCCGCCGGGGCTTGTACCTCGACGTAGTAAATGGGCTCCATCAATCGAGGCGTAGCCTGTTTCGCAACCGTAAACGCGTATTCCACAAATAGACCTAGCGCAGTTCGGCTTACCATCAAGAACGACGAATAGCACACACGGCGGGCGGTCGGCACAATCTGTCCACCGCCACGGTAGATTGGCTCTTGCGCAAGACTCGCGTCGAGGATTCGAAACTTCACATTCCGCATTGCTGACCTCACCACACCCATAAGCACCCACATCCTTGACAAGACCCCACCACTCACGTTCGTCACAAAGCGGGCCCTCACGGGTACCCCATTGGAAGCCCTGTTTGATATGTTCTTTGACCGTACCAAGGAGCTTCTTGTCGACCTGCGAAGGCAACGTATCGTCGAGTAGGATGTTTGGTCCGCTGTCATCAGGTCCGAACGCCCATATTGACCGCGACGCGAGCAGGTCCCACTGGTACTTCTCCTCAAAGAATTTGCCCCTTTCCTTCGGCGTCATCCGCATGTTCACCCGCCCGGTCTCCATGTCTTCCGCGATACCGCGCTCCAGAGGTTCGGCGATCATGGTCAGTCGGTTCCTGTCGGCGTCCTGTCAGCGTCGTCTTACTTGGTGGGGGAAGGGGTGTAGCGACTTACTTCTTGTTCGGTGTGTCCGCGTAGCATTTCAGTGCGCTGGTCTCGAGCACTGTCTCCGCGAACTTCGTTACAGGATCTGACACCTTGATCTCAATCTCGGAGAATAGTCGCCGCAGATCATGCATCACACAGTCGAGGTAGAGCTCGCCCGTGCCGATGACAACGTGCTCGCCGCTCTCCTCGACCTTGGTCGCAACGAGCGGGTAGCTCTTGTTCACACTTCGCAGGCCCGACAGCATCTTCGGCAGCTCTGACGGCGCGATGGGCTCGATCGCGATCTTGAGTACCGATTGTGTCATATGTTTGATGGGCCGGAAGATATGCAGGTCGTCCTCGATATCTACAGCCGCCAATGTCGCACTCTTGAAAATCGACGCATCGACGCCCCCAAGCAGGACCAAGTTGCCAGCTGGCGCCTCTTCCGCAGGGATATCGTATCTTCTCTCCGGTAAGCATAGCGCTACCTCAGGAAGCAATGTTGGAAGCTCACCGGGATTCGCAGATCCAGATGTCCTCCACTACCGCCTTGACCATGTCCTCCTCATCTTCAGGTGAATAACCTTCCCCGAGTACCTTGATATCCATGCCTTTGCGGACGGTGCCGCTGATAACACGACCGAATGCCCTGAAGTGTTGTGCGTCGGTCGTATGGTAAAGCTTGGAAATCTGGACCATAAGGGGGCCCTCTGGATTGCATTCCTGCATGGTCTGTGCAAGCTCAGAAGACATTGGACCGGTGTATGTCCCTTGTACCTGCATTCTTCGTGAGCCCGAAGTTATCATAAACGGTCCGAAAACCGACCTTGGACCTCGTCGCCTCTACGGGCGAAGGTATGTGTTCCGTGATCATGTCCACCAACCCGACTGAAGGACCGAAAAACTGGTCAAGCACAACCTTCAGCAGAGGCCGAACATCCATCTTGTACATGATGGGCTTCAGCGAGATGCCGAGGCCGGCGAGTGTGGCCTTCAGTGAATCCGTCTCCTCGCTGAGGACATGGCTATACAGCTTGTAAAGTGGCTCCAGGACGAAGTGCACGAAGGTACGATTTGCGTCTGGGTCTGTCTGTTTGCGCGTGAACTTGCGCGTCTCTTCGTTGAACCAGATGTCGCCCCATAAACGGTCCGCAAATGCGTTGACGTCGACGCTGCCTGAAGAACTGTGATTGAGTCGAGGCGGCCGAATACCAAAACGACAGTCCTACCGTATGTGTCCGCATACATCTGCGCAAACGATCTCAAAGTAAAACACCAATGCATGTCGGCACTCGCGAATGCGACATTGCCATTCTCCGGGCTGAGCCGCAGCTCTGGGTCGGGGTTTATGCCGCTTCGTCCCTGCGTTAGATAAAATTATGATATAGAGCCCACAAACAAATACCTGATGAAAGTATTAATCTCCTCGATAGTATGCTTGATTTTGTAGTAGGCATCGGCTGGCTTGATGCGCAGCTCAAGGATTAGCCGGTCAATCTTGTTCACGACAAGAGTGATTTTGACACCTTCTTGGAGCGCATGGCGGATAATGGCCTCGGTGTTACACATCACCTGACAGCACGTAAGTCTTCGCAGTTACGGGAGAACTGTAGGCAGAGACTCACACCCTCTACGACGTCAACCACGAGGAGAATGCCGTCTACCAAGCGAATGGCACAAGCAACCTCATCGACGAAGTTTACGTGTCCGGGAGTGTCCATGAGATGAACGAGGTGAGACTTCCCATAACTATTAGCCAAGACCAGGGACATGGGTGAAGATTTGATTGAGATATCCCGGTCTCTCGACAGGACATGGGTGTCTGTGTATCGTGTCTGGGTCTTTGTATGAGCATAATGAAGCATTCGGGAGATGATAGTGCCCTCTCACCGGGTGATCCGAATCCCATGTCAGCTTATGTGTCTCGAATACGAGCATGTCCATCAGTGCAGTTTTGCCATGGTGCAGGTGTCCGACCACAGCAACATTCCGCACAAATTCAGGAAACGCTGTCAAGTTCAGCAGAAAGCTGCAACCATATTCTCAGTTTGACACCGCATGTGCCTCTATGGGATGAACACACCTCTTGTCGAATCGAGTTTCGGGCATGCCCTTCTCCTGCACAGTCCATTTTCGCACCTTGATAGGCGCAACAATCGGCTCAGTAAGCGGCTGAGCATCCTCCTCCTGGACCAACGTCTCGACTTCTTCTCCGTAGACTTCAGATGCGGAGGGGTAATATTTCTTATCCTCATGCAGAACGACTGCATTGTGTGCCGGTTCTGAGGAAAACTTCAACGACGGTGAGAACACCTTGACGCTTGCCGAACGCACCATCTACTTGCATGAGGGCCATAGCATCCTGGTCTTGCATTGGCTCATCCTCAAACCCCTCTAGAGGTTGTGCCTCTGGCTGGGGCGCGAACTGGGTCTGTTGCTGCTGGAGCTCCTCCTCCTCCTCGGAGTCAAGGTCACCACCAATGTAGTTTCCGAACTCATCGTAATCCTCGAAAGAGGCCATTTTTGCTCGGCAGGTGTAGCGAGATGTTTGCAAGGCAGGGATAGTCTCGACGACAGAAATAAGTCGGTAGACGCGTTAAACTGGATTGGTACAAGCAACGAGAGACACAGAGCAAGACTTGATCAGATACTACACAGCAGAGATGTGGGCAGCAGGGGCTAGAGGCAGCAGGCGGAATTGCAGGTTTTGAATGAGAGCCACCGTCGCGGTCGGGAAGAACGCGTCGGGCGAGCGCTTCACCGTCTGCTGCAAACATCATGTACCTCTACAACCTGCCACTTTCACCCGTATCGACGCCTCCAGCCTGTCTCTCGACGGCGACGAACCATGGCCACCCTTTCAGATGACACGCTTCGCAAGGTGTGTACGCGTACTCCTCGACGCCATGCAGGAGAGTGCTGACAACTGCTACGCAGATCTTAGTGCAAATCCAGCAGACTGCCATTCAGTCGCAGCGCGCCCTGAATGTTTCAAAGCAGCAGATCTCCGCGAAAGAAAGAGAGCGCAGGATACTGCAGCTCACTATTGAGGAGATTACTTCGCTGCAGGGCGATGTGAATCTGTATAAAGGCGTAGGCAAGATGTCGGTCCAGGATACTCGTTCGTCCAGTACGATTGCTGATGAACACACGCTAGGTTCATGATGGTTCCCCGTCCGACGATGGAGGGCGAGCTGAAGGGAGAAGAGAAGGAACTCACTGAGGATATCAAAAACCTTGAGAAGAAGGTCCGTTCGAATCTTCTGCTATCTCGCTCCCTCGCTCGACCGACTGATCTTGCCATCCAGTCGAAATACCTGGAGAAGCAATTTAACGATGCCCAAGCTCAGCTCCGTGATATTGTGAGTGTTCATCAGCCTGTCTCTTATATGCTGTCCTAACTTCCTTATAGTTCCATAATGCTCCAAATCAATCTTAGCTGTCCGAAGGTACATTGTACTGCTCACATGTCCCCCGTTGTATCGTCTAGTCATTCATTGTCTCCGCCATTCGAGCTCCCTTATCAGATGACGTCCAGCACATGGTGCTCCGTGCTCGGGCTCAACCAGGCGCTCGATGGTGAACCCCAATTCACAACGTGGGTTAACATGACTATTAGAAACGGTGACTATAGAATGAGCATCTCTACACTATTGATTGGGATCCATACGTGCAGATACGTCTAAACAAGCATTGTGCAGAGCGTGATGTGATGCGTAAGTGGGAACTCGTATGGATAGGATTACCGCTTAGCATAGCGCAGGAAGCGGGATGCCACTGTGAAAATTTCGTTAGCGTCGAGCCCCTTACTAACCAATGATACTCACCGATAGTAGCGATGAAGTTGAAGACTGGACATGTATGATGAAATCAACGACCGCACTCGTTGAAGCACAACGTCAGACGTACCTCCGAAGGCGAACAATATCCACACATCTCGCCACCTATTCTCGTACCGGATGTTGAGCGGCAAGAAAAATTGGTCTCCAACCTGACATAGTTGTTTGAATAAAAGTAAATCCGCCGTGCACGTGCATACTCACCTCATACTGGCAGTATCGGCAAGACGTCATGTCGTTCGGATTGTCGAGATAGCCGCCGAAACCGGTGACGAATTCATTGGCCCACTGCTGGCACGTCTGGCCGGATGGCGGGTTGAACGGAATAAACTCGTCCGCCTTACAAGTGATCTCCAGACCGCTGAAAACTCTAATTTTAGGAGGACATCGACCTGATAGACACATCTCAACGTACTGAAGCTCAGTGGAGAGCATCGCGCTCATGATGCGGGTGTACGGGCTCAGCTGGTACAGCCACTTCCAGTAACCCTGCAAGGTCGGGTACGGAACGGTGACACCGCAGAACGTGCCGAGGACCAGGATGACGAAGGGGTTAAACAGTGGAGCGATCTGCATGCTAGGGGAAACTGCGCCGATGAACTGGCCAAGGCTGACACCGAACAGCTCAACGAAAATGAGGACGAGCAACTGGAAGAAGGTGCCGCCAATGCCAGCAGTGCCGTCACCGAAGCCCATGGGGTACACCTGTGCGCGTTGCCGTGAGATAACCTATGGGCGAAGACGACCAGAAGGACTCACCATCAGGACCCAGTAGACAATCGCGCACAAGACCGAGTACGGCATCTCGCCGATAAGCTGGCCGATAGCGAAGACGTACGGAGAATAGATCCTAGATGATGCCTCTGTGCAAGGAGACCGTCAAATCATGCATTTTGACAGAATGAGTAGACCACAAACCTCGAATGAAGATACGGCGACTGAGGATCCACATCGGCTCTAGCTGACCCATGACGATGGCTGGCAGGATGGTGGACCAGAAGCTAGAAAGAAGGGTTAACGGTGTTATGATCCAGGAAGAAAGGGAACAATTTACATTCCGAAGACACGGTACTGCAGGTCGCGGGTACCGTGACCTAACTGCAAGAAAGAGAGCGAGACAAAGAGCGAGATGAATGCGTGGACAAAGAGACGACTAAACACATAGTCGGGAGAGCGCCAGAGCTTCGCGTTGTTGCGAGCGACCACCCAGCGGAGCTGGTGAAGGAACGGAGTCGCGTCTTCCAAGAGCGCATTAGACTTCTCCGAACGGACATCAATACCAGATAGACTCACAGAGCGTCAACTTTGGCTGCTCGCCGTCATTGCTGGTGGAGTGTTTGATGTTCTCGATCTCGGCCAAGACTCCTTGGTACTCAGCGGAGTCGAGCCAGTGGTCTTTCCAGTCACGGTTACCGATACGAGGCGCCAGTCCAGCACCAATGGCGTCAAGCATGAACTCGGCAGGATTGACATTGGACGGGCAGTGTGCGCCGTGACGGGAGAGGTAGTCGCGCAGAATGTGGCAATCGGGACCAATATCTCCGAAGTAAACGGTCTCCCCACCACGCTCAAGGAGTAGGAGCTTGTCGAAGGTCTGAATGAGCATGGAGGATGGCTGATGAATGGTGCACAGGATGGCTTGGCCGTTGTCGGCGAGCTTGCGCAGGAAGCGGACGAGGTTCCATGCGCTTTGACCGTCGAGACCAGACGTCGGCTCGTCCAAGAAGAGAAGTGAAGGCCGGCTAGCAAGCTCCACGCCGATTGTAAGACGCTTGCGCGCCTCGACGCCGAGGCTGAAAATGAGGGCGTCCGCGAGATCTTGCAGTTCAAGCACCTCAATCATGTCCTCGACGTACTTGTCCTTCTCTTCCTTCGAGACGGACGGGGGTTGCCGCAGATATGCTGAGAACCGCATGGCTTCGCGGACTGTCGCGCTGCCTTCATGCACATCCATTTGCTCCGCTATGCAACGATGAGCGCTGGTATGAAGGTATGGACATCATGAAAGACTCACCGTAAGCGGTGTTCCGTGCAAAATCCAGTGCCAGGGGCTTGCCATCCAATAGGAGCGTACCAGAGACTATTCCGATGTTCTTGCGCTGAGCAAGAACGTCCAGACAAGTTGTCTTGCCTATAATCCCGTCAAATCGAGGCCATCACGATGAATGTGCGGTAACGTACCAGCGCCGGAGGCTCCCATGAGAGCGGTCATCGTACCGGGCTTGACGTAGCCGTAGACATCATGAAGCAGCCTGCGCACACCACCGGGGACGGGGACGTGGTAGTTGACGGATTCCCAAGTGAACGGCTTGCCATTGAACTTAGTAGTCGCCCTGCACACTGTCGTTAGCCGGCGGGAGATCATGTTGGTGTGAAGGACTCACGTCTCCTTCATCCCCTCAGAGTACTCTGTCTTCGCGATCTCGTCATCCTCAGACTTGCCCTTACGGGATGCCTTTCGTTGCTGAAGCACTGCGTTCAATTTCTTGGTCTCCGAGTCCTCTTGAGCGTAGATAGTGACAGCAGAACCACCGTCATATTGCTAGACCTTCGCTTAGCCCTGCATTCGATACCGCACTAGCACTGCTTACCGGGAAGTACTCAATCAGGAACACCTGGGTCAGCTGGAAGAGGAAGAAGAAACCGAGGAGCACAAGGAAGTTCCGCCGCCAGAGGTCAGAGACGTTCAAGCCGTAACCGAAGTTGACATAGTTGCGGCCCGACACAATGTTCTCGCCGGGGATTGCACCGAAAAGTGTACAGACTTGATTGGGCCCTAGGCCATCCCTGATGCGGGGTTCAACCACACAGCGTACCTGATTCTATATGATTACTCACGGGTACTTGTTCACACCAGGCGGATTGCGAGGAACGACGAAGCTGCCATCGCAAGTGAACTGCAAGCTAGGTCAGCAAAAGGTAGAGTTTCCATGGGAGGTATTACGCACGGAGATTCGCATGAACTCGTTCTCCATACAGCCGACCCATGCTGGATGACTTTGTCAATTTTGAGCAAACCCAGGAGGCTTCTCAGTGCTCACCATATGATAGGGGATTGATGTAGTACTGAGAAACGTGTCAGCAAACTAGCATGCATCCCAGAATAAGGAACTCACGATCCAAAACAACCATCGCTTCATCTGGAAAACGGGAATCATGTACCCACCGTACTGTATCATATTGGGAATGAAGAAGGTAGCTAGACGGAATGCGGAGTCGAAGTTTGTGCACATGATGCCAAACGTGCGGAAGAATCCTTGCATAGTCAAGAAGCCCAAGTAGATCTGATGTTAAAGTAAATATAACGCTATAACTCGCACTACAACCTGAGCTATTTTGACTCACGAAGAGATGATAGGTGAAGAAACCGCCTGCCGAGCGTGCGAGGTTCGACATGAAGTAGATTATGATGTTGTAGATTAGAATTCGGACAGCAGAGAATGGCATATCAGAGAGCGTGTTCGCGATCGCGATCGCGGCGGGACGGTACAGCGCATAATTCGTCTATAAAATGCGATAAGAACGGCGGATGCACCATGATATGGATGTTGCGACAAACCTGTTTCTTCAGGATGGGCCGGCCAAGCATTTGTATCGGCATCTATAGAATACGTGGGCATTCAGCTTTATGATCACCGTGATGAACTATTGATTTACCTCTCCGAAGGTATCGAGGGCACACGTTAGGAGACCGGCGAAAATGACCGAACCACGGGTGAAGGCACCTTGCGATGTGAGTTGAAGGTTGTAGTAAGCAGCCCCGATGATAAGTGCAAGGGCCTGATATACTGGCTTGTCAGCGCGTATTCTCTACGCACGATAAGAAGCCTTTACCGTTGAGAGTGTGAAGCTAGTGATGAGCTGGAAGCGATCTTGGAGACGCATCTGAAACTGACGAATGACCAATGCGCGGACCTGGCCAGTAAAG
The DNA here is from genome assembly GCA_022606055.1 of Trametes gibbosa. Taxonomy (NCBI): domain Eukaryota; kingdom Fungi; phylum Basidiomycota; class Agaricomycetes; order Polyporales; family Polyporaceae; genus Trametes; species Trametes gibbosa. The sequence goes on from JABYQJ010000005.1 coordinate 893,252, forward strand.
CCAAGCGTGTACGGGCTCTTCTTAGACACACCCCGCTTCTTCTCCGCTACAACGGCTTGGCGGAAGGTTTCCTGATCAGATTTGTCGAGTTCCATCTTCTGCTTATACTTCCCAAGCGATTCGCGCATCTCGGCACCGAAGCGTGACTGCATGAAAGCTTGCTCAAGGGCCTCTGGTGTGGATGGAACATCACGTTCAGAGTGACCAGGAGCAAACTGCCGCTCGTTGGGATCCGTACATCCGGTGAGGTAATCAGGGGTACTCTGGCGTGGAAGAGACTTGTAACCCAGGCCCTCAAAGTAAGCACGCGCCTCAGATGGAGGACCGAAGTAGACCTGACGGCCTTTGTCCAGAACAAGAACCTTGTCGAACAGTTCGTAGATACCTTCGCCAGCTTGATACCTGAATAGAACGTCAGTGGGTGGATCACTATTTCTACTACACGACTCGGATTATGACCCACAGCGTTGCAAAGGTCGTCTGGCCGAGGATGTCCGTCATCACGCGCAGTGCCTTGATGAAATCGAGGGCAGTACTGGCGTCCAAGCCGCGTGTGGAGTTGTCGAAGCAAAGCACGTGGGCGCGAGTAGCCATCATTTCGGCGATGGAGACACGCTTGCGTTCTCCACCAGAGACGCCTCGAACGAACTCGTCACCGACATAAGTGTGAGCGGTGTGAGATATGTTGAGCATTTGAAGGAGCATGCTCCCAACTGCATCGTCGAATTCCTTGCGCGTCATGCCTGGAATACGTCCGTTGGGACCGGGGGTCTTCAAAGACAGTGCAAAGTTGACCGTCTGAGCGACGGTGAGAGTCGCAATGTGACGATCGTCTAAGAGGATGTCAGAGACAGCGCGACGGCTAATTTTCGATGAAACGAACCCTCTTCATTGTATACAACTTCACCCTTGTAACGCTTCGCCATCTCGTGGGCGTCGATTCCTGCGTACCGGACGTCACCCAGAATACGAGCGTAGTCCTTGCGTTCGTTGGCGATGGTTTTCAAGAACGTTGTGCAGCCAGATCCCGGACAGCCAAGCACCAAACACATCTCACCAGGTTTAAGCAGGCCAGAAGAACTATTGGCCAGGATAAGCTATTGGCATCACTGTCTGACAACCTCCCAGTACTCACGGGTGGAGAATAGTCGTGAGAGGTAGCTCTGGCCGTAGAGCGGGCACAGCCGTCTGCAGAGCAGAATATAACATCCGGAATGGTGTGAACCAGAAGCTTGAGACATCCTCTGAGTATATAACGATGAGTAGCTGCCGATGGCACTCCCGAGGACAGCTGACACTTACGTCCAAAGGTCCTAACGTATAACTACAGCAAAAGGTAAGTTCATACGAGAGTACTTGAGTTTACAGGTCCTACCTTGTGGCCCGCGCCGCCAATTCCTTCGACCTGTAGATTTTCCCAGGTGACGCCAACGTGCTTATGTGCTATGCCCGCTCTTTCCTGGGCATCGTTGGAGGAGGAGAGATAGGCCCGGAGGTCGAAGCCCTTTTCGCGCGTCTCGCCTTTTTCTGGGTCGCGCTCTGTGGAGGAACGATCTGTGTTTTCTGACCCCCCCTGCAATGAGCGGATGGACAGGACGCGCTGGAGTTCATTGAACTGGGCCGCTGCGTCTGCTACGTTGACGTGGTGAGAGTCAGGCAATGGCGTAGCATCCCCGCGGAGGGTGCGGTCATCTCCTGGGGTGTCGGCCATGGGCAGGCTGTTGGGGGGAAGAAACGACAAGGAAGGTGCATGTTCTCGCATGTTTTATATATACAGTCAAGTTCGCCTCAGCTTTCTTACACACGGGCGCCTATTCAAGGCGAGGGAATCTGGCCTGATCTAACGGAGCCGTCCCCGTGGAGTCACAGATTGTCACGCTGGTCAGGTAATCGGGCCCGTCCACAGAATGCGAGTCCCGGGCCCAAGTTCAACATTCAGTCACCGTGGCACTGCACCGCTCATTGTGCAACCCACGCAGCATGCTCGTTCCCTCCTTTGCACTGCGATCCTCCGAGGCGGATCGGCAGCGCAGTGAAGCGCTGACCGTTCGCCCGGTGGTGCGCTCGAAGGCGATACCAATGCCGTTAAGCCGGACCTCGCTGCCTCACGTCGGTGGGGAGGTCATCTACTGTTCCAACATGTGAGAATGGGCCGGGCAAGAGGCCTTGGTCTCAATATCATTGGCCAACTCGGGGGGCCCGCGGCCATCGATGGCGAGTGCTTCTGGTTACTAATACCCGTCACATCGGCAAATAGTGCGGCGATTCGGGTTCGGGGCTGTAGCATTTCACTGTGTATTCTGCCAAAGCCTAGTATTGTGTTGAAGCTGCACCATATCCGCGAGGGTTGTCACGTTGAGGCAGGTTCGCTGCCAAGGCGAGCGAGCCTTTGCAGCGGTCATCTGGCGCTGGCCGCGTTTGCTAAATCCATTATCAAGACAGCCGGCCGCCGTGATACATGATGCTTGGCGCAGTATGGCACCATTGGTATGATAGACAAACGCTACGAAAACTACGAACACGAAGCTGTACACCGCCTCACAATGGACACGGCTGGGACCGACAATCCATGTCTTAGTCTACGACCGCACAGTGCACAATATTAATCCATAGGCCTTCAACTAATATACGTTGAGTGAAATCCTGCGTTTCCGTCTGCGTTATCGGGCTCCGATGACCAACCAAGTAACACTAACGTGCCAACTCCACTCCTTGTAGCCGTGAGAGGCTACTAAGCCAAGGTATAAGCAGCGACATAGCGCACAACAAAACTGTTTACCTTGGTTTGCGGGAAGAGGCCGCTGATGGACTGATCGGGGGCCGTCCCTCCCGATCTATTATTGATCGGCTGGGGAAGCGTGAGAGCTTCCTTCCATACCCAGACTTTAACACCCGCCCTGCCCCGTGAACAGGCGCCCAACTTACTCGCCACTTGGAGCTCATCGTGCACCGCTCCGAGCTCGTCGTCGCCGACCCTCACTTGACCATGCACCTTCTCACCGCTCTCATTTTTCTCGCCTCACTGCGTGCCGCAGCGGCGCACGGCGGCCACGATCATGGACACGTGGAGGGCGAGACGATTCAGCAGTATGCTCAACGCCACGTACGTAGCAACCGCTGCCACCACAACAATGTAAACTTATAATGTGTGCAATGTAGATGGCTACGGAGCACCACATGTATGCAGCATCTCATACGGATTTCATGCACAGACAACCCGGATACTCATCATCTCTTTAGCGACACTTTCGATGTGCCTAGCTTCTTCCACCTCCACGACCTGAACCGGTCCGTCAGTTATCCACTTGCCGTTACTCATCACTGCTCAAACTTGAATACAGTGACAAGGTTTGGGACGAGGAGGAGATTCAAGCTGTCTACGGTGTGCACCATCTTTACTCTCAGAAGAAGTCCAAGGTAAATTCCGCGCGAAGCGCCGCCGATACTCTGCACTGAACTTTGAGGATATAGGACGAGATCGAACATCAGAAGAAGGCCGATCACATCGTGAAGGAGGTGTTAAGGCGCCTTGACAAGAATCGCGACGGCAAAATTACGCTTGAGGAATTTCAGGCGGTCGGACTTGATGGGCTGCCCAACTTCGATGACCTCGGTGCGGAGGGACATCATTACGACGTGGAAAGCGGTACGCCAGACGACCTTTGTCAGATGTGTACAGTTGACTCACAGTTGCGTTTACGCCAGAGTTCTTCTTGCATCATGAAGGTCAGTCCTGACGCTTAGAGCGCCCAGCGTACCGGACCTCAACCGAGCCCTCAGAGCAATTCCATTCTACTCCCGAAACGCAAACTGACGAGTCATACACGCATCCGGAGGATCTCGAGCACTTCGCACACCACGAGCAGATCGAACATCAAGAAGCCGAACGGGAGGCGAAGTTCCAAGGTGTCAGCGTCGATGAAGTCCTTGCCCAACATGAGCCTCACGAAGATGAGCATACCCCGGTGGCTGCTGTCCTCGAACACCAGGTCGTAGAGAATCTTCATGACCAAGTGCCAGTTGACCCTCCGGTCGTCGTTGGCGGTCCCCCGAAGATCACGCGTGTGACTCCGCCCGAGAAGCAGGACCCTGCGATCCGCTTTGCGAATGCGAAAGCCGATGCTGATAACCAAGGCGAGTGGGGAGCCGGAGATGCGGGCTATAAGTCGCCGAAATCACCTTCCGAGAAGATGAGGTACGTGACGGCTGTTCAAAGGCATACTGTTTGAGGATTGACGTGTTCATCGCCAATTCTAGGAAGAACCTGCCCTATAAGGTATGTCTGCGGCTTCTCGCTTGCACTGCAAATGTGGACGCTCATCCTAGGGCCGCATACAGTATAAGTTCCGTCGTACTTGGGGCGACTTCTGATTGGCGTATGGATGCCACATTTCTGTTGGCTATGGGGTCAGTTAGATCTATGTATTTATTATCTGCCATCATGGGGTTGTGTTGCAAGATGCATTTTGCTACTGCCCTATTTCTCTAATTTATTCAGATGAATGACGTTCATTTTCTCGTCTTAGACTGGCATGGACGTACGACACCCGAACCCCTGTATCAGTGCATTGGTGACGTGAGCATAAAAGCACGTTAAACGATCGGAGATTGTGCAATCTCGTACCAGGAGTGTTTGCAGCAGCTTCATGTGAGTAGGTGTGTCATCCATACCGGGTCTCCGTCCAGCGCTGCAACGACCGACCTCGGAGATGAATTGATCAGGGGGCGAACCCCACTGCCACTGAGCCGTGTGCTGACAGAGCTTCCCGAGGCCTCACATCAGTGGTCCTCGACTACCAAATTCCGTGAGTGGAACATAACACGACAGCAATGGTATCAGGGCTACACGCGCGCGCCAGGCCTAGGGTATTACAATGTCACGATGATGTACTAGATTCCGAACAGTCCGAGCCAAGCATGATCGATGATCACCTTCCCTCAAAGAGGTCCTCCAATAAGCCCTTCTCAACCGCCTGCCAATCAACGAGCCCACCGCTGTGGTACACGCTTTCATATGACGATATGCTAGCTGTGGAAAAGAAGGGCACCAGGTCTCGGATGCTGTCGATCTGTCGTAGCGAGTGCAGCAGGGGACGCCGCATCGGTTTGCTCGGTACGGATGGTGTCTGCACTTGGGCCGCTGACCGCGGTACATTATGCTGGGAGGGAAGAAGCGTCAGTGAGTCGCATTAGTTTGGTGTTGCCGGGCGTACCTCTCCGGCTGGGAGTGCTCCGATGACTTCCGCGAGACGATCAAGCAAGGCCTCGGGGAACCACTCGTCAGGCCGGTACACGGCATCGACCGTGTCGGTGATGAAGATCCACTGGTGACTTTGACAGCGTTAGACTCAATGTTCGACACCGAAGACTGAGGAACGGCTCACATCTGAAACTCTTCGGTTTGCAACACCAGGAGTAGGTCCAACAGTTTACAAGCAGAGAGTACAAGACCCAGTTCTTCTGACCCATCGCCTGGGACGTTGTCGAGAATCTGTTCGAAGACACGGTACTACATGACGTGGGTCAGCAGCAGGTACTCGTAAGGATGAGGTCATCGTACGAGTTCCGTCAAAACCACTGGCCAGAAGCTTGAAAGATTATGTGGCGACAATCGACATAGTAGCACCCGAACACAGAGGTAAACCTCGCTTTGGACGATCGGGGCCGATACATTGCGAAGGGTGTCTACGAGCTTCTCTTGAATGCTGGGGAGCTGGGCAAGGAAGTGGTTCTTGTCGGCAGAAAGTATAACATATGATAGTCTTCGAAGATTGAGTGAACGTAGCAACATCTCGTACTCCCTATTTGTGAAGATGTTTGCCGAGGGTGCGGTGGTGATCTTGCCTGCAGTATGTTGTCAGCAATGATGTTAGTGTACAGTATCCAATAGTATTCACCTAGCAACTCTGGCAAAGCGGTCTTGTCAGTATCGAAGAGCGACTTGATCATCGGGGTCCATTTCTCTGCAGCCTCTGCGCTAGAATTGAAGCACCTGTTGTCATTCAACGAGTCTACGACCGGTGTTCTCCACGCTTTCACTGCAACGCTGATCTTAGTCATCTCTCGGATGATAGCGGCAATGTCATCCTCGAGGTCTAACGGTCTGGGGGAATGGGGGTATTGGCCTCAGAAAATTTCTACATGTATCGGGTTCGAACATACCTTGATTTACCCTTGAGTGCGGGGTTCACAATGTTGTAGACTACCTGATTACAAGCCGCGAGGATCTTGTCGGAGTCAACAAGGAACTTCCGAAGGCTCGGTAGGGCGTCAGACGCAATATAGGAGTTCACCTGGAGAGCTGTTAGCGATCATCACAATATAAAAGTGATAAATTGTACTTACCTGTTGTTGAACATCTGGACCATAAATTGCCTTCGTAGGTTCCGGAAGAGGCAACGACACGGAGCTGGCATTTTTCTCCTCCACCTTCGCCTCCGGGGCTAACGACTGGTCAGCTTGATGATCTAGGAAGATAATGCGTGAAGTCGTACGTCGGAGTGATGGGGACGGCGATTCTCGACCATTCACTATCAAGGTCTCCCGTTGTGACCGCCGTATCCACGAACCAGATTCAACGGACCTGCCTGACAACACGCAGATGTCAAGCAGCTTGCCATATGTTTCCTTAGACCGATCATCAGATGTACTAATCCTGAGGTGAACAACCATGGCCCCACCTGTAAGTCCTTGCGGAGGCGGCGGTCATCGAGTGCTGTGGTTTGCGTAACTTTGTCTGCAAGAACAGTAAAGCACCTGGCCGTATCCCCGTGAGATCAATTACGTACTCATTCCGACTCACTTACTTTAGGGCAGCAAATGCTTGCGGTCGGAATTCGCGCAGGATAACAAGCAAATCTTTAGCTAGTTGTAGGAAGCGATTCCAAACTTGCAGCGCTAGTGGTCCTTCCAGTCTCTTCATATATTGCTCGAGGAAGTCAAACAGCGTCATATCGAGTCTGAAGAAAGTTCGATCCACTGTGTTACATATATCAGAGTACCACTCACAGATCTGGCAGCGCGATGATCTTCTTGGTGCGCTCCGAAAGGCCCGGGGTACGGCATGATATGCTCTCGCAAAGCATGTGAACAGCGTTCTGGGCGCTAGTGGCAAGTACATCCACTAGATCGTATGCCGACGAGGTTTCTACGCTGTCTGGCCTTGCCTGGGAACGAAATCAGTTTCTACGTATACTGTGATGCAGGTTACTTACGAGGATTTGATCGTTCCAGCAGTCGACTACTGCTTCCATGACTTCAGAAGAGTGGGCCCTGAAGAGGTGCTCAAGAACACGTTTGGTCCGTGTCCTCGCGCGACCATAGATCAGCGTTAGAGACTCCTCTTGTGAACCCCATCGGCCGTCTTGTGGTATGACCAACTTGTCCCACATAGCATACAACACTCGTACGGCGTTGTGGAGACAACGGTGGTCTGACGACCGCGCCTGCGTACGATAGGTGTCAAGTCCCGACGAAAACATTTCCACGGCATATCACTGACCAACGCTGGGTCCTCGACCGCACTTGTTGGACCATCAGAACTGAAGACGTTAGAAACATAGCCTAGGAGTCCACTTGATTCTGGTACAGTCTTGTCTGTTGATTGCTCTTCCTCCTGTGGTTGCTCTCCTGCGACACGAGCCATGCTGAGGAGGGTAAGCCGCTCTAGGGTCGTCAGAAGCATGAGGAAGTCCGCGTCGGTAGTGTACGAGACGATGTCATCGCTGCGAGGTCCTTCTGCCGAAGCATCCAAGATCTCTCCCAGTGCCAACCGTAACTGCCTGCAGATACAGTCGGATAACGGTGTGACAACAGCTTTGAGAGTCTCCTTGAACTGAGGCACCGTCATCATGATGAAGTCCAACCAATGTTGCAGCAGTGATCGATTTGAGGGCGTCGAGATACCATCGACAAGAGTTTGGACCAGCAATGGGTGGACGGAGTGCGTTTCTCGCCGCGAAGCTGTCGGGGTATCCTGAAGGTTGATGCCGTCGGCGCTGCGTTCCATCTGGTTCGCCGTGCGTCCATCGGCCCCTGCAATAGAAGCGGTGATAACGGAGTGCAGGAGATGTAGTAGCTTGTTTTGCAAATCCAGACGGCCGACATGTACGCAGAAGTACAACTTTTGGACGATCGCCGACTCGAGTGACTGTAGTGAGATCAGATCGACTTCGCCACGCGCTACAAGTGCCTGCAAGAGGTCCACCGAGAGGTTTTGACAGACTATATGAAAGGATTCCATGACGGGTAATAGAGACTGCTTAGGTTCGGATTGCAGTAACCTGATGAGGGAGTTAGTGCTGTAAGGGGGACATATGCCTCTCGGACCCACCGCATAAGCAACTGGGAGACGAGGATATCCATGTAGGTGGCATCGGGAAATGTTGCGCCGACTACAAGAAATCAACATGCGAGCATACCAGATCGACAACACACATTACCGGTGTGCAACCGCTGCAGGAGGTTGCTATACAATGAACGACTGATCGGCGTAGTGCGAGCAATCTTGCTGAACCCTTGACCACCGAATTTGACTACCGATAGCAATGTTTCAAGCAGATAGTTTACGTATCGCTGATCAAATGGGCGATCATAGACGAAACCTTGCAGTTGCTTGCCGTTCAACTCAGTCATTGACGGTCTATACCGTATGGCTGGATTAAACAGATCGAAGAGGATGGGGTCTAGCACGCTATGAGAAAAATAAGACGTCACCTCATGACAACGAGAATGAAGCGTACCGCAAGTATGATTTGAGACTACATCGCATCCATGTTTCCCCTACGCGACGCAGTCTGGGGTCATCGCTCCGGAGTGTTTCGAGCAGTGTCATCATAGGAACCTTGAGGTGGACGCCGGGCAGCATGCTGTCCTCTAGAATATCAGTTAGCCTGAGTCAGATCATAGATCGACATTCCTACTTACCTGTTAGTCTCCACAGCACGCCGAACGCCTCGCACGCATCCAGCATATCGCCGGTTTGCCGAGAGGAGAGACTCTCTGAGATGACGGACTCGACATGGAGCTGTTTGCTGAGCCTCTCCAGTGACCAAATGAGGCTTACAGCGCGTGCGTGATAGGCGGAGCATGACGGGCGCAGATATCTTAGCAACTACCTTATGTTATTATGATAGAGGTTCCGAGATGCAGAGGGAAGACCGACCACGTTGATCATCGGAACCATGTACGCACGTTGGTCCAACTTGGAGTCCGGACGCAGTTCACGCTTGTGGTGAATCTTGATTGCGACCGTAATGAAGCGATCCACAGTTACAAACGCAACATTCTAATCACAACGTTCAGTAATATAACACAAGAACATGGTTAAAAGTAATACCGTTTGGTTCAGGCACTCAAGCAGTGTGGACAGCCAACCAGAAGGATTCCAATCGATAGTGTAGGTAAGATTCGCTTCGTCCTCTTGTCGGCTAAGTAGCGTATCGAGAAGAGACAAGGATAGCAGGAGAGTGTCACGCTGAGAACGCAGTAAACTAGGGTCTGCGCCGCCGCCGAGCAATGCTTTTGCAGCGCCATCGCTTAGAGAGATCACGTCTTCAAAGACTGCCGTGAATGGGACCGCAGACCGGCTCGATTGCGTCGACGGAGGTTCCGACTTAATGTCATAGAACATGTACGCGAAGCGAAGGGGGCCCTCGTTCGCTCGATACGTTTGACCTTGGCCAGGTATCGTAGGTCGTGAATGAAGGGCGCCTTGAGGAATCTTGTCTAGAATCTCTCGCGCAAGTATTAGAGCGTCCTGAGCAACAGGAAATGATGAAACGTCATCCAAAGCGATGCTCTGGATGAAGGTAGTGAGTCGTGCTTCTGAACGCCACGGATCGGGGCAACTTACCGTCAAGGTAGCAACGATGGCGCTGAAAACCACGGGGAAATGCATAGTCTCTATCTCCTCGTCATGAGCGTGGAACGTGCGCAGTAAATACTGGACCATTGCACAGCCCTGGTAGCGATATCTTCAAAACGAGCTCATATCAGGTACAGAGAAACGTACCTCGCTAGTTGATCGTCTGGACGTCAGGTCAGCGATGACTACAGTCAGAAGACGGTTCCAAAGCGCGTGAGGCTCTACGGCTTCGTATAGGGTGCTACCAGTCATGGACAGCTTTATAATATCGTTTGTCAGCATGAATGTCCAGCGGTGAGAGGAGGCAAAAGTCGAACATCATCGCCAACGTCTGGGCCTGATTCAAGAATCTCCCTGAGACTCTTGAACGAATCGTAGACCAGGGCTTCGGTGAGAGGAAGCCCAATCTCATACTTGTCCAGAAGGGAAATGAATATCTTGAATGGTCGTGATTGAGAGTACTCCGGGGAGGGGTTGGACATCTCGCTCTGGATCGCTGTTAATATCACACTTGCATAGAAATTCAAAATGCGATTACCCGAAGAGTCGCGCTCAAGAGGTCCAAGGAGTGCGCCTTATAGTACTCAATTTGAGCCTGGTTATTTTCCGAGGGTCCTAGTAACCATGCGTACAACCGTCGATTCAGAGCCAAATCGCGACGTAGTACGACGCTAGTGGCAGCACGCATCAAGATAGAGCGGTCATCGGCCTGCGCTTTTTTGACAGCTACGCCGTCAATGCGCAACGACTGGAGCAATATGTCAAGAGCGCCGCGCCGCACAAGAAGGTCGTCGTCTTCCAATGCGGCAGAGAAAGCTCGTATCATAAGCCCAATGTCATCGCCGACTATGTGCGTTATGTCTGATAGCTTCCAGTCTAAGCCAAACGACACCAAAAGTACATGCATACTATATCAGCGCACCTTCGTCTGCCTTGAACGGAGGTAGCCGCTTCGATAGGTATGTTAGTGCTGTCCCTCGTCCAGGCGGCGTGGTGAGCATGACGAGCCAGATGTTTTGGAAAAAGAAAGACTGCGAAATAGTACCGGCGAGGCGATCCATGAGCCCCATAACCTTGTCAAAGTACTCTCCGGTCTCTTCTTCCAGACCGGGGAGGAGTGAGAGGATGAAGGCTTTCATTACAGGACGAAGTCCGGCTTGCAGTGGGAGATAATGCGTGTCGAAGAGGTTCAACACGGTGGGCTACTCCGTCCTGTGAGTGAAATATTCAGGTGCAGCGGTACGCGAGCTTTACCTTCACGGCAGTTGATGCGTACTCGAAGAATGGAAATAGGCCGGATGACCACAGCGCTAGATCCCGTTGCAGCCCTTCAGACTGTAGCGAGAGATAAGAAAGTTGTAGAACATTATGATGCCGACGACGCACCCCCAAGACCGCGAAGACATGAGAATATACATCCAGCGCCCTCTGGTGCACTCCGTTAGGCAGCGCTGGATTTAAACACTGCGACAGCCGCTTGGCAACAACAAGCTTTCGTGGGATTTCCTTGAACTGCTGATAGGATTGGAGAGTCTTCGTCGCAAAGGAGTACAGTCAGCCTTGTCGTTGGGAACTCGTATGATCTCAAACGCACCTTGAGCAGCTGTTTCAAGAACGCGATGAAGTCCGCCCACTCGTGCACGCTCTCGAATGAGTTGAGGCACTTCTCCACTTGCTGCGTGTACTTCTTGTACTTGGGATCGGATGCATATGCAGGCGGCGTAGATGCTGTCAACACGCTCGGTCAAGGACGCGAAGCATACCGCGGGCGCGACTCACTACCGTCACCGCCGCGAAGAGCGTACCAGGGGGGCCCTCGTTTGTCGGCATCTGCGTTGCCGACCCTAGGTGAACTCGCAGCGGACATGGTGGGCTAGAGATGAAAATGGCAGCCCGCCGGTGCCTAGAGCTATACGCAGACGAAACTCAGAGAGGCGGCTGCAAGAATCGCGGCAGCTCGCGCGTTCTGCTATGCGATGGGCGCCTGTGTGTGGCGCGGGTTATTGACACATCCGCTACATACCGTGTCTATGGTGTAGCTGGCACAGCTGGCATTACAAGCAAGGAATACAAGTATGGTATAACAAGCGAGAAAGATGAATGTGTATTTACTAAAGCTGCATCCGGATGGAGCGACAGCACCTATAGGGGCGCGGGAGGAGCGGAGACTGTGACCGGGGGCAGATCAATGGCAGGAGTACTAGGACCACTGCCTCGCTTCTTCGCTAGGTGCACAGAGAGAGAATCAGGCATGGCAGAGCCCGCACGCGATGACTCGTGGGTGATCCTTCCGCCCCTCCCCCGACCACGGCTGGAGACAGAAACAGACGGCAGCTTGGGTAAAGCGAGTCCCCCGACCGAAGCAGCCTCTCCCGCTGCGCTCTGGGCTGCGGCCTGAGACGCCGCCATGGCAGCAGCAAATTCAGACTCTTTTTCCCCGACCCAATTCTTGACGAACCAACGGCCGCCAGCGATCCCCCGCACTTCGCGGTTGACTTGTCGCCACCTTCGTACGGGTTTACCACTCTTGTCTAGAGGAACTACTGGCGCAAATCCTGAGCCGATCTTCGGTGGTGGTTGTACCGGGAATGGTTTTGAGGGTAGGGGGTATACAGGTAACGGAACACCTTCTAGAGGTGCGTCGTCGACGTGGACTGCGGAAGGAATGAGAGAAGAGAGTGGTATATCGGGTTCAGGGGAGGCTTCATGGGGCGTAGGCGATGAAGGGGCGGTCCCAGCGTACGCTGAGCAGAAGAAAGGGTGAGTATAGTTCAGGAAGGCCAGTTCGAAGTATTACCTTCACTGACGCTGTCCGCGTCATCTTTCAAGAAAGATGCAGTACCTCTTCCACCCCTGTACCCTTTCAGTCAGATGGCGGAAATTGCAGATATCGAGAATGACTGCTCACTTGGAAGGTTTCTTCCTAATTGCCCGCTGGGCTGTCGAGCCTTTTGGTGGGCCAGGTTTCTTCTTTGGGAGCTGCCCAGATATGGATTGAGTGTAGATCCGTTCCGCTACCATGGGATCCCACACCTCCGCGCGAGGCTCCTGCGCCGACGTGGATTCTGAGGGCATGGTTTCAAAGACCCCCACGCCAGGTCCGGATGCGGCTGCTGCTCCTCTCCCGCCGCGTCCTCTTCTCCCACCTCCGCGTGCTCGGGAGCCCCGTTTTGCAGGTGAGCCCCTCGTGGGTGGCACGATGGGGAGAGTAATAGCAGGCGGAAGCTTTGGCACGTCGTCGTCATCGTCATCAATAAGCTGATCCTCTTCGTCCTCATCATCGTCTTCATCATCATCTTCGCTGTCCGCGCGTGCGTGTTTACTCGAGGTGGAACCGGCCCTGGAGCCCTCCCCCTTTTCATTGACCAAGAGCTTCAGTTTAAACTTGTTGGACCGTGCGGGATGTGGTTCGGGCGTGGTGTCTTCCCTCAGTGTCGAGATTTGAGGAGCATCCATGTCGATGTCTTCCGAGGCCATTTCAGTGGGCAGGACCCAGCACTTTGCTTTGGTAGAGGAGACACAGGTTAGATAGCCATATTGCATAGTCAGCCAATGAAACATCGTTTCGCATGAAAGGCACAGACCAAGATATAATCGTATGGAGCAGTGGACTGTGGCGGGTGTGTGTTCCAAGAGCCTCTTCCGGGTGTGGTCGCAAAGGAACAGACCGTATGAGGAGCCAACAGAGCAAATGAAATGCAACAACACTTGTAGAGACTATGAATACACCAATGCTTAATGAGCTGTTGAATGGAGGTAGAGCCTAGACGTGCGGCGCAAGTTGCGTACCAGAGTTCGTAATGTCCATCTTGGCGGTGTCCGGTGTCCACACAGATATGTTGGCGCCCATCGCAGGACCGATGCCCCGGACACTTCTGGATCAAATGGTAGAGCACATTTATTACGTCAGCACTCATCCTATTCTTCCCGCCCGACGTTGGCCCCAGGCAAGCAACGCTCACGGGCTCTACTACTATTATCCTCTCCTTTTTACCCTTGGTGAGTCTACCACATATCTTGACAACCCGTACATTGATACAAAGGCTGTGGGGTTGATACTTTGCACTGACTGTGCCGTACAGACCTCCTTCCCCCCTCTTCATCAGAACTTGGGAGTTCCGCGCTCTGAATGGCCTCTACTACTGTCAACGTATGTTGACATGTCATGCTCTGAGTGCCCATGTTGACTCCTTACAGGTCGTGCGGTACACCGCGCTTCTTGGTGGTGTTTTCTATGGCATTGCGCACCGTCGAACACTGCAAAAGGCGCATGATGCCGAAGTCAAGCAACACGCGATCCACGAGCGCGAGCACCTGATTGCTGAGGCTAAGGCGGCATGGAAAAAGAAGCAGGAAGGCGGCAAGGACGGTAGTGAGTTACTATCCTCTCATCTCTCCACTCAAACCCACACGCTGTTTTCCCGCCTCACACTCTACGACGGCCTCGCTATGGCTATACTTGTGCCAACACGTCTTGCTTACCTGCACTTTGTCAGTCGTCACCGACCCCGAGGACCCCCGATTCGACCTCGAGAAGCTCATTTCCAAGTGGGAGGCGGACTCGAAGTGACGTGGACGTTGTTTGTACATCCTCCATCCTGAAATGCAGGCCTATCGCAGATAGGCACCGGTCGGGCTTCCCCCATAAGAAGTGACAGTGACCCGGAAGATGATTACCGTCGGACTCTTTCGACCTTTGTCGTCTTGTTTACCCTAGCGTGCTACTTTTGCATTGGTGTGATGCTATCCTATGAGCGTGTTTGGCCTGCGATGTATAAATCTATCCTACATGCCAACACGTCGTGCCGCATGCACTTATGTTTGCGTGCGATATGTTACGCATTCGTGCTAGACTGCTTTCCCTCACACCAGTTGCTACTCCGTATCGGGATTCTTCAGCATAATAACTCTTTGGTATGGACTGGCTCGGTGGCGTGATGTGTGACAGTCTGTGACCACCTATGGAGAACGCGTTTGTGACGCGACGCGAACACCGCCTGGGTCGAGCTCGTCGGCTTGTCTCTGTTCAGCCACTTGCTTCTTGTGCCCTCCAACGCCCTCAGCTTGTCCGACCCTCGCCCCACAGCACGGGCTAGTCACCTTTTCTTTACAGTGTTACAGTGTTGTCAGCATGAAGCCACAAATGCAGGAGGAGTTGGAGGACGATCTCGCTGCGGAGGAAGAGAACAAGCTCATTAACGAGGTATATTTACCTTGGCCCTCATGACTCTATTGCAGCCAGGGCTGACGAACTTGATGCCCATAAGGAGTACAAAACCTGGTAAGCTTTCCGCCAATAGCATTGGGAGACTGCTCACGTTCGTGCGACAGGAAGAAGAACGCACCATACCTGTATGATGTTGTCATCACGCATGCGCTTGACTGGCCCAGTCTGACGTGTCAGTGGTTTCCTGACAAGGAGTCGTATGTCTATATCTACTCCTTTTGCATTCGACCTCTCTAATGTTGGTATAGACCTGCAAATAAACCCTACACTGTCCACCGTTTGCTTCTCGGCACACATACATCTGGGCAAGCACAAGACTACCTCCAAATCGCTACTGTCCATCTCCCAAAGCGCGACGACAGCAGCTCTGCTGATAGGCTCGACCGCGCCGATTATGATGACGAACGGGGCGAACTCGGTGGTCACTCCCTCCCACCACAGCCCCGGATACAGATTATACAGAAGATCAACCATGCCGGCGAGGTGAACAGGGCACGCTACATGCCTCAAAATCCGGACCTCATTGCTACGAAGGCTGTCTCCGGTGAGGTTCTCATCTTCGATAGAACGAAACATGCGAGCGATCCGGAGCGCGGTGGCGTATGTAAGCCAGACGTTCGTCTCGTCGGACAGACGAAGGAGGGGTAAGCTAAGAGAACCTGTTTGGTTGATTGCTCTAATATGATGATAGGTACGGTTTAGCATGGAATCCTCTAAAAGCTGGAAATGTTCTCGGCGCCTCAGAGGATACTACAGTGTGTCACTGGTACTGCACGATATTTCTTCCCTTGCTTTGCATGCCTAAGACCAGATGCTAGGGATATCAATGCGTATTCAAAATCAAAGGCAGTGATTGAGCCGACCAACGTATTTAGAGGACACAGTTCTGTTGTGGGAGTAAGCTAGTTCAATCCATCTATCTTATATAAGGTTCTAATCTCAGCTGTCGCGTAGGACGTAGACTGGCATGCCACGGAAGATTACAGCTTTGCCAGTGTCGGCGACGACAAGATGCTGCTGTTGTATGTCGACAATTCTCTGTCGTGACGGAATACTAACATGTACTCTTAGGTGGGATACCCGTGACGCAACAAAACCGGCCGCACAGCTACAGGCGCACGAGCGGGAGATACTCGCGGTCGCATTTACTCCCAATGTCGAATTCCCTCACCTCATTCTCACCGGCAGTGCTGACAAGGTAGGTCAACAACTGCTGTCTGCTGTACTAGCATTAATATGTCATAGACTATCCACTTACGTGATAGGCGAAAGCTTGACGCGCCCGTCCACATCTTCGAAGCGCATACAGATGAGGTTCTTCATGTCGCATGGTCACCGCACAACCCCACGGTGTTCGCCTCCGCGTCCAGCGACCGACGCGTCAATGTTTGGGACATCTCTCAGATTGGCGTTGAACAGACTCCGGATGATCAGGAGGACGGTCCACCAGAACTCCTATTCGTGCATGGAGGTGAGCCTTGGCAGTGTCCACCCGACATCGTTGCTGAACACATTGCGCAGGACACACTGCCCGTCCGACTGACTTCTGCTGGGCGCCCGGCGAGGCGGAGAGCTGGACCGCAGGGAGCACCTCGGAGGATAATATTGTCATGATTTGGCAACCCACCATGCGGATATGGGCCGGTGACGAGGTCAAAATTGACGAAAGGGAGCTAGAGGGGGAAGCTATGGAAGGTATCGAGACCGGCGACTACGACGTAGATGAAGACGCAGGCCCTTCGGCATCCACGACATGAACCACATGTAGTGCTCTAATATTGCTATGCCACTGCGTTCTGAATATCGGCATGTATCATGACTCCCGCTAGAATTGTACGCACTTGTAGCTTCGTTGAACACAATCATCTGTTTCCATACTCTCGGTGGGTTATTCACGGATCCGAAGGCGGTTCCACTACTAGCATTTGCGGAGCATAAGTTACAGCCAAACATGCCTGATATACAACGAGGATTCCTCGTGCCGAAATCCACAGACGTCCTGCAACGCGACTACAGGAAGAACAGACGGAGAAGTTCAAAGAGGACTGCATACGATGGGCGGCGTCAGATCCACTACCGCTGCCCCCGGACCGAGCGGGTACGTACCTCCTCCCACTACGACGAACAGGATGATGCCCAGAGCCCAAAGGCTGACCGGGCTGCGTTTTGAGAGCCGGTCCTGACGAGACGGCTTGATAGGGTTCTTGCCAGCGCGGGACTTCTCTGCGAATTGGCTGTTCCGCTTCCGGAGCTCGAATTCGGTAGGCTGTTGATGTGCGACGGATGTCAGAGTTCATGTCTCTAAGATACGCAGATACGTCGACGGACCATGGCAGATGAATGGTTCCAGGGAGGTATGGACTAAGGAGTGACTAAGAGGTATTCCCAAGAGGTATATATGGCGGCGTACGGACGTGTCTGACTTGAGTTCGCGCCACGTATCGCGCGCGGGCGCAGTAGCCTGCGCGCTCTGGCTGTTTGGCCATGTATGCCAAAGGCTTCCGTTTCAAACACACACAAACAATGCCTTCAACCGCAACGCCTTCGACTCCCCATTACCCGCATGGCAAAAGGTAGCAAGAAATCTTCACTGAAGGCCGCGCTCGCTTCCCAGCAGTCGCGTTTGAAGAAGAAACAAGAGGTCGCGCATGCTTCGCAACATGCGGAGCGTATGAAAGCGAGCTCCCAGAAGCAAGGAAAGAGAAAGGCCCCTCTGCGGCCCATCGTACCTTTCACCTCGACGGACAACATACTCCTGATAGGAGAAGGCAACTTTTCGTTTGCTCGCGCTCTTGCATTTGATGCCCCGCGGGTCCTTGAGTTTCTGCCTCCGTCCAACATAACCGCGACGGCTTACGACTGTGAAGAGGACTGTTATACGAAGTATCCAGACGCCCGCGGGATAGTCGCCGCTCTTCGCGATAAAGGTGTCACAGTAGCGTTCGGTGTGGATGCCACAAAGCTTGAAAAGTGCTCTGCTTTGAAGGGGCGGACGTTTGACCGTATTGTGTGGAATTTCCCACATGCAGGTCAGTAAATATCGCACAGACCTTCCGCTATACATATTTAATGGATGACGTCCTTGATATCAGGGAAAGGCATCACCGACCAAGATCGCAACATTCTTTCAAATCAACTGCTGTTTCTGGGATTTCTGCGCTCTGCCGCATCATTTCTTGCTTCCGGGCCCATCCCGGTCGTCAACAAGGCTCGAACGCGAAAACGGGATCCCGATGATGACGGCTCGGAGGAAGAGGACGCCGATCCGGATGCTATGGGAGACGACATAGACACAACCCAGAAAGGCAGGGGAACCGTTCTGATAACTCTGCGGAATGTACTTCCATATACCCTGTGGTAAGCGTTCATTCATATATGCTAGTGCTTCGACCCTGGTTAACAATGTCGTAGGAATCTCCCCAAGCTCGCGAAGAGCCCTCCACCAGCTCCAACCGGACATCCGCCCAATCCGACATATAGACAATTGCGATCCTTCGCTTTTCATCGACAGGCCTGGCAAGGGTACGAGCACCGTATGACCAAGGGTGAGCGAGCGCACGGTACAGGTAAGACAGGAGAGGGGGGCGAAGATCGTACATGGGAGTTCTATTTGTATGGTTCGAGATGAAGTCCAATTCAGTTGTACAACCATACTTTCTCCTGTCATGCAATGTCCTTCAGAGACCCTAACCCTGATACTTGCATATGACAAGTGATCATGCGGGTCGAGCAAGCGCTACTAGCTTGCTTCGGTTAACGGCATGGGCCCCTCATCCGGAAGACAGTCCACCGGGCCACCGCCCGCGCTCGCGTAGCCGTATGTTGTTCTCGTGAATGTTCGCCGCCACGAACGCCCCCGCCATCTCTTCTACTGACCACCACCACCCCGCTGTCCATCCGAAGTAACAATGGCGCTTCTCCAGCCTCCCGCTCACTCAGACGAGATCAAGGTCTCTTTCCCCAAGGAACATGTTCTCCTCCTTGCGTTTAACCGCCCCAAGTCGCTCAACGCGATGACCCCTACAATGACGGATGATATCAAGGCCGTCCTCAACTGGTTTGACAACGAGCCCAGCCTATGGTAGCCACTCTAATGCCCTCATTGCTCCAGCTAACCATGCCGGAGTACAGGGTCGCCGTGATTACTGGTGAGGGCCGCGCTTTCTGTGCAGGTGCCGACCTTGTGGCGTGAGTGCTGGTTTCAGAGTCTTCGCCTTGACTCGAGAAGTAACATGCATTAGGTGGCACAAGCGTCAGGCCGGTGGCGGCGCGGAGGCAGACCAGAAGCACCTGATTGAGGATGTCGACGGCTTCGGCTCTATCTCTAGGCGGTATCCTACCAGCAAACCAATCATCGCCGCCGTGAACGGCGGTGCATATGGTGGAGGGGTGGAGATGCTCCTCAATTGCGACCTGGTCATCGCGAGCGAGGATGCCAAACTGGCACTCCCCGAAGTCAAGCGCGGCGTAGTTGCCGTTCAAGGAGGCGAGCGTGACCCAATGATAGTATAGGTGACACGAGGGCTGACGACAGACTGTCAGGCATGCCGAGGCTGTCACGGATCGCTGGACACCAAGTAGGTGTACGCGTAGTTGGACGTAAACCTATGACTGACTGGTTGTCAGCTTGCGAGCGAAATGCTCCTTCTCGGTAATCCTATCACTGCAAAAGATGCGGCGATGAGATTCGGATTGTAAGTGCTGGTCATATCCAAGGTTCATCGGGACCTATTCTGAATGATCATGGTAGCGTTAACAAAGTCGTGCCACCGGCAGAAGTATTGCCGACCGCACTGGCATGGGCGGGCGCGATCATTGAGAACAGCCCCGACGCGGTTCAGAGCACGAAGCGTGCTCTGCTGATTGCTAGTCGCAGCGGGAGCGTGGAAGAAGCCGTTGTTGCTCATGTCAACTCCAAGGAAAGCAAGCGGGCCTTCACGAGCGAGAATATTCAGGTTTGCTATTTTAGCTACTCATTGAGCGATTCATTCGCTGACACAGTGATTCATGGAACGCAGGAGGGTTTGAAAGCGTTCAATGAGGTAAACTCCACGACTGATTCATACCTCTTCGCGCCTTACTAATGACCTGTAGAAACGCAAACCGGCCTGGAAGAATCCAGCCAAGTTGTGAGCCCAGTGGGATGCTGGTGGTAGTTGTGGAAATGTTTTGAATCACATCCGCCCTTGTGAACTGTTCTTTTACTTCCGTTGTACACTACCTTCCGTGGTTATATGATGGATACTGGGCTGCTGTGGTCCGTAACTCTATGTTTTTCCTCTGGCGTCGCAGTGGCGCCAAAGGCGGGGGTGCGGGGCATACCCGAGAGTCCGGTTCCGCGATCGTTCCGAAATTACCGGGCGAGAAGAATGCGGGGTAATAAGTTGTGTATAAGTACCAAGTGCCCAAGTACTTCAGTTCTCGACCACCACCACAAATCAGTCTCTTCCCTAACTCTTGTGTCTGCCTGGACTAGAAACTGGCGAGGTGCCCTACTTGACCATGTCGAGCATCTTCAGGGCAACACTACGATCTCCTGGTCGCTTCCTCCCCATAGGGTCTCGCGCCATGAGCTCCTTCAACTTCACTGCGCCTGCTTTGCCTCTCACCCCTCCTTCGCTCGAAGCAGAGGCGGCCGAATTCGATTCGCGCGTTGCGGACATGGAGGCGTTCTTCACGCAGCCACGCTTCGCCTCCCTGAAGCGGCCGTATACTGCAGCGCAGGTCGCATCCAAGCAGGGGTCACTTCCCGTCCTACCACTTCCCTCCACTCTTCTTGCGAACAAACTGTACGCTCTATTTGAGAAAGCCTCAGGAGAGGGGAAGCCTGTGCACACCATGGGTGCGATTGACCCCGTGCAGATGACCCAAATGGCTCCTCACCAGGAGGTTGTTTATGTCAGTGGCTGGGCGTGCTCGAGCGTGTTGACCACAGGCAACAACGATGTCGGTCCGGACTTGGGGTGCGCAGATATCTCATCAATTATGTTTGTGTAATCTCAATAAATGTTCTTCAAATTAGAGACTATCCCTATACCACCGTCCCTAATCAGGTACACCGGTTATTCCGCGCGCAACAACTCCACGACAAGAAACATTACGATGAACGAATCTTTGCCAGCCCGGAGGCTCGCGCGAAGCTACCGTTTGTAGACTATCTGCGACCGATTATCGCCGACGCAGATATGGGGTAAATATTCGTTGCCGTCTCCAGTATGGACAGTCCTGTTAAACGCACGCGAATAACAGACATGGCGGCCTGTCTACCGTGATGAAGATGGTTAAGCTCTTCGCCGAGTCGGTATGTAGGCACCGCTGTATTCTCTGTCACCCCACATCACTGATCATATCTCATCATCCCATCTACAGGGAGCGTCAGCAATTCACCTAGAGGACCAGTTGGTCGGAGGCAAGAAGTGCGGACACCTCGCGGGCAAAGTGCTCGTCCCCGCGTCCGCGCACGTCTCGCGCCTCATTGCTGCGCGCTTCCAGCTCGACCTGCTCAAGTCGACAATGCTGCTTATCGCGCGTACGGATGCCGAGTCCGCGAAATTGCTCTCGAGCACGGTCGACGTGCTCGACCACGAGTTCATCAAGGGCGTGTCTGCGCCCGACCGTGCGCTCGCCGAAGCCATCGCTGCTGCCGAGGCACAGGGCAAAAGCGGTGCGGACATCGACCGCATCGAGGAGGATTGGCTTGCGCGGAACCCATTATGCACATTCAATGAAGGTGGGTTGCGCCCAAGGTTCCCGTTACGCCTTCATGCTTACCAAAGGGCACCAACGCAGCTTTCGAGAAGGCACTACAGAATTCAAGTGTCGCAGACAAAGAGGGTGCTCTGAAGGCGTACCGCGAGGCCGTCGACGGCAAGTCGAATGCGGATGCGCGCGACGTTGCTAAAGACATCTTGGGCGAGAACATCTTCTGGGATTGGGATCGTAAGTTCTAGCTAGATGCTCGTGTTGCGGACACACCAACTGAATGCACCTATATAGTACCTAAGACCCGTGAAGGTTACTACCACTACACGGGAGGCGTCGAGGCTGCTATCAAACGCGAACTTGCCTTTGCACCGTACGCTGACATGATCTGGCTCGAGACTAAGCTCCCCGATCTCCAGCAAGCGCGCTACTTCTCCAGCAAGATTCGTGAGAAATACCCTGGAAAGTGAGTTGCACTTGGGCAGAGTGACCCTCGGTGCAAACATTGATGATCGGGCCGTGCAGGTGGTTCGTGTACAACTTGAGCCCAAGCTTCAACTGGTCCGCGCAAGGCTTCTCAGATCAAGACCTGAAGAACTTCATATGGGACCTCGGCAAGGAGGGGTGAGCTGCTCTTGTGTATGCGCTCATGTCCGTCCAATTTATATATCCGGATGCAGCTTCGTCCTCCAGCTCATCTCGCTCGCCGGCCTCCACTTAGATGCAGTCACCACCGGTACGCAGCCCCTTAGTCACATTCTACAATGTGCACTCACACGTAACTCCCTCAGCTGAACTTGCCGCGCGATACAAGACCGAGGGCATGCTCGCCTACGTGAACCTCATCCAGAAGAAGGAAAAGGAGCTCGGCTGCGACGTACTCACGCACCAGAAGTGGAGCGGCGCGAACTACATCGACCGCATCCTCACGACTGTCTCCGCCGGCTCGTCGAGCACGTCCGCCGTCGGCAAGGACTCGACCGAGCACTCCTTCTAGACTCGCCGCTGAGCCCTGCACGGACGCTTGCTGAGCATACTGCCCGCGCGGATGCGGAACCGACGGCAGACGGGGTGCGAATGAACATGTTTTGTTTTGCGTGTGCACTACTACGATCTACTCGATGGAATATATTAATAACACATATCGACTGGTGGTTGCGGTGCGGGTGGGGAAATGTACGACGGCGATATCAGTAGTAGTAAGACGATGCGAGGTGCGAAGAGCTGAAACGGTCCTGAGAAATAGCAGTGGTAGTGCGGTAGAGGTACGGTATAGAATGAGGGAATATACAACACGATGCCATGCCTCTCTTGTGAAAACGAGCACAGCTTGAGATAGAAAAAAAGAGGGGACCACGTAGTGCGCAAACCTGTTCGACAGGGGAAGTGTACAAGAATCCAGCCTGAGTCCTGACAGCCACGACCCAGTGTCGAGAACGGACACGCGGGGCAAACGGAGGAACGATACAATATAGCTATATAATCATCAAGAAACCCAACACCGAGATTTGCCCTACTCGGACGAGGACATCGACTGGTCCAATCCGTGGTACGGATATGACAGCGCTTGTGACGGCGCGAGTTTCGGCGACACGATCTCGAACTGCGACTCGTCCAAGCTCGGCCGACTGTCATATGAGTCGCCTGAAGTCCGCGGCACGCCGAGTGCAGAGCCATTTCGCGGTGGTGACGCACCAGCCATAAGCCGTGATGGGGCGCGCGAGGACGAGGAGTCAGTCGAGGATATGCTCGGCCGCTGCCGTGACGCAGCCGACATGCGCCCACTTGCGTTCGATAACTGGGACTGGCGGCTGTTCGACCGGGACTGAGTGCTCGCGAGGTGCTCGGGGAGTGCAGGACTTCGGGGTATATCGACGAGGGTCATGGAAGACGATACACCCGAGGCGCGCTTCATGACGGAGCCGAGTTCGACGACGCTGCCCTTCCGCCTCCGCGTCTCGTGCGCCATCTCGGAGCTAGAGCGCGGGGTCTGGGCGATAGAGGAAGAGGAGGAGTGGGTTGAGAGGCTCCCGGACTGCGACTTGAATGACTTCAGGATCGACTTACGGGTACCTTTCTCGCCCTGCATCAAAGCGGGCGCAGATGCGGGCAGCGGCGGCGTCATAGCGGGCACAGGAGGAACGCCGGGCGAAGGCTGACGGGGTGGTGGCGGGTGAATCGGATAAGGTGTTTCTTGGTTGAACTGGAACGCGTGTAGCGAGTTCTTGCGCTTGGCTTGAGGCGGCCCAAACCCGGGCGCGGAATGTGGTGGCATAGGTTGATCGGGTTGTGGACTCCGTGAGAGCGTGCGAGATGACCGTTTGCTCCCGGGCGCAGAATTAGGAGATACCCTCCCGGAGTCTGGTAGTGACGGGGAGGCGGATCCAGAGACAGATGATTTGTTCGTCCGTCGCCACAGCTTCTTGATACTCTTTACGCTCATAATTGAACCCGATTTCTGGACCTTCGCGGAGCCCGCCAAGAGTTGCGGTGACTGAACTTCGTCAGATGCTAGCGAATCAAAGGAGAAACGGCTTGAGGGAGCATCGGACATGCCACCCGACGACTTGTTGTTATGTGCGTGACGCAGGCCTGAAGGTTTTGATCTTGAAGGCTGGCGCCCCGATAGGTCGTCTTGCAAAGGTGGAATGCTATCCAAGTCTGACGGAAATCGGCCAAACGGGTCCGGGGATAGGGGAATCACAGGGGAGTCCGCTGAAGAGTTGCGCAAGAGAGAAGGGGCTACAAGCGGAGGATAGAGCGCGTCTTGCTCCTCTTGCAGTTCGCGCTGCCGCGCGAGAGTCTCATCGGAGATGACATCATCCGAAGAATGCTTTGTGAATGGAGATTTTGGCAACTCTGTTGAGATACCGTTGAACGCGATGCGTGGCGGGGAAGGGATGCGTTCAAGATCGTGTTCGGAGGCCGAAGGGGGGGCGCCGCCCATAGCAGACAGGGCGGAGTATGGCACAGCGGGCCAGGAAGCGCCCTCCGGCGCAGGCCTACGCAAGCCTTCAGTACTCGGAACGGTCGCGAGTCAATTAGAAGGGACGAACCCTGGATTCGAAGACGTGGTTGGGGTTGAAGAAGAGCCAGAGATCGGTGCGCCGCGCCAAGATGGTGGAGTGAGGTTGCTCGCAATTGAGGGCATCCCTGTGGGCGTCTCTGCTGCAAGATCTTCGAGGGCCAGTTTGCGTGGGGAGAACTGGGCGAGGTTCTAGGCCAAGTCATCAGCATATCATATGCCATTGAACATGCACTGCATTTACAAATGCACTCACCCGCTCGATCTCGTCTAGCTTGGCCATCATCAGCACCTGGCTCCGTCGACGGTCGTGCGGATCATCGAGGTCATACTACATGAATCGTCAGTGGCGATACACCATATGAGGACGTAGGGCCTGCGTTACCTCGTATGAGCTCTCGAGTCCAAGGTTAATTTCGTCATAGAACACGCCCTCGCGCTTCTCTTCTAGCGGACTTCGCCGCGGTTTATGTGTCGTCTCGCCGTCCGACTGCTCCTCCTCGTCGCCTGGGTTTGGAAACTCGTTTGAAGAAGGAGTGCTCTCTTCCTGCAAGTAAGCCAGACGGGCGCTCGACCCATCTGCAGGAGGGGCAGCCACAACGCTGGGCAACGAGGGTGCCAGGTTCAACGCAGGGGGAACATGCTTCCTAGACTTTGTCGAGCTCTCCGATCCTCGCCGCTGTTGCTGAGGAGGAGAAGCCGGGATAGCCACTGAGAGCTGTGGCCGTGAGGTCCGCCTCATCAGTTCCTCAATCTCCTCTATATCATCTGTCATACGCTCCTCCTCATCCTGGGGCGAGTCGGACAGTGCCGAGAGTGCAGCACCATCCAATGCGAGGTCCACAATATTCGGATTCGCAGCACGTTTTCTCTGAGATGCGTTGTCAGCGCGAATGCCCGCCCATGTCTCAGCATCTGTCCCGAACACATCCGCCAACGGATCACCACTCACACGCCCTGGCCCATACCGCGCCGTCGCATCCTCGTCGTCATCCTCCTCCTCTCCATCCGAGTCTGCTAGTGGTGCGTATTCGTCATCGTCGGTCGCGTTGGGACCGAGTAGGCGACCGTCCTTGGGTCGAAGATGCGCCGGAGCATTTTCCGTCGCCTGCAGACGGCCCACCAGGCGCAAGGGCATAGCAGGCTTCCTCTCCGCTTCCTCTTCCTCTTCTCCCTCTACACCTGATTCGTCGCCCGCCCGTGACGCCGCCCGCCTACGTATTCCAAGTCTGCTCTCCGCTCGCTTTGCATGCTGCGCCCGCCTGCTATGCTTCCATCGCTCGTACCATGTTGCCTTACGACGGTCGATGTCGAACTCAACCTTGGCTAGAATAGGGATGAGTGCGGGGGAGTTGAGTCCCGGAAGGGTCACGTCGTCCGCGTTGCCGCCGTCGGACACAGACGTCGCCGATTCTGGGGAATCAAGATCTGACCGGGAAGAGATCGCAGAATGGGATGCAGTCGTGGACGGTGATGGTGACATGAACTGTGGCGTCTCCGCTCGCATAGGGGAGAGAAGGGGGCGAAGACTGCTTTGGTTTGACATTACATCTTGCAGTAGGGATGGGGAGGATTGGGCAGCTGGAGTTCCAAATCCAAGACCCTTCGTGCGCACAGCCGAGGACGGTATCTCATCACGTTCGGCCTTGAGGACACGCACCCAGATATGCCTCCAAATATCTTCCGACAGCCTCGGACCGGGGCCTTCGTTATCTTCATCAGCTACGGTACCCAGCCGCATACTGGCTTGCGCAGCCGCGGAAGAGTTGATCAAATATAAAACGAGACCGACGGTGCTCGGAAGCGCGTATTCCTTTGCAATAGCTGCCAATTGGCTTTGCAGCGTAGGGTAGACAGGGACGAGTATACCTCGTCGAAACTGAGTGTGGTAGCCTGAGGCTGTTGGAGGCGGAGGCAGAAGCTCATTGTCATAGGCGTTGTCAGATTCATGAGGGAGGTGCGTCGGCGGGATGACGTGCAAGAGGAACCTGGACGTGTGCGTAGCTGGCGTGAAGGTGTGTCCAGAGGCGATGGAAGGAGTAGGAGAGCGCCGAAAGTCGAAAGCGGAGGAAGCAGCCGTGTTTGGGACGCTCGGCGAAGGCGCATAACTAGGAGAAGGAGAAGAGATAGCATAGATGGCAGGGACCGGCGTAGAGACTCCGAGGGCGTTTGCGAGTTTTGCCAGACGATGTGGGGCCAACGGAGTCCGAGGGCGAGCCCATGAGGGTGCGGAACTCGGGGAGACGGGGGAGGTGAGATCGTCGGGGGCTGAACTGGGCATGGTGGTCGTGCGAAGCGTCCGGGGCAGTAAGGAGACGTGGAGAGTGATAGAGTCGGGCTACTGCCTCCGCATCGGCGTCCAGTGCTGCAAGTATCTCTGAGTGAAGACAGCCACCACGCATGCGTGAGCTGATACGTACGCAGCCTGCGAGTCGCGCGGCTCAAGGACGACTGAGAGCGAACGCCGTGTGTCTGCCGTCGAGAAGCGGTGCGGCGACGAGATACTGGCGTCGAGCTGGGAGGGCTTGGGATGTGGTCGAAAGCAAGCCCGCGAGTGCAGTGAGCCCGACCCGCAACTGTCCAACAGTCCCTTGTTCCAATCAGTTCCTGCCACCAGGCTCCCGCCCAGTTTATCCACGTGGCTCTCGCGTGGCTGTTGTGTCATCACTGTACTGTCACTGTATACATCAGTACTTGTCTCCTGGCCATGGCGGTCACCGCCATATTATTATCTGTGGACACGGTCTCTCATCGCATGCACATGCTTTGCTGACAACGGTCGTGATACTCGTATGCCGTCCAGCTGCTTCTCTACCTGGCCCTGAGCCTCGTCTCGCCCTTCTGCGGATATGAAGGCTCTCCCGTCGTCACCTCCCTGACGTGCCCTGCGACTGACATCTGTCCACTTGATACTCGAATAACAGCTACCACTCTATCACGTACAGACATGAGACCGCCCCCAGCCATACATTTTCTCCTCCACGTCCCACAGATCGCTAGGCTGGTCCTACTTGCATCGTTTGAACTCCTAGTGAGCTCGCTGCCTCCAGCTGGACGCTTCTCTTGTCTTGAATCCCTCTCCCGCTCTCGATGTCTCCTCCTACGCCAGGACCTCCGGATAAACATCATCTCAGAACCCAGACATCAATGCCCGTCATGTTTTACGCATTAGGGAGCAACCCACGCACGCTCATCAATGCCACTTTCGCGCTCGCCACCATCGGCCAATTCGCCTTGTTGTTCCTCATCGCGACCTTGACACTCTCGCACACCGTGCGCAAGCGCAGTGTCGTACTTCTGAACCTTCTCGCAATATGCCTCTTGGGCTCCATATCCCACCTATTCTTGTGCGAGCGACATGAGCACCTTTTCGCTCTCCGTTGACCCCAGTTTTTACAGGATGTATGCAGCCGAGGTCTACAGCCCAAAGCCTCCAACTGGTCTATGTGTAATCCAAGCAGCCTTGGTGGAAGGCGTGGATTTCATGTAAGCATATCTGTTTACATTTAGTTTAGAGACGTCTAAACCTGCGCAATCTAGGTTTGCGGTCGTATCCTTGTCGTTAGTTATTGACGTCCTGGTCGAGGCACAGGTGATGTTCCCCAAGGCAGCGAACTCCAGATATCTCAGAAAGGCGGCACGTAAATCCAGGCTTAGAACAGTTCTGATCGCCTACTCACGATATCCCCAGTTAGTCACCGTTCCGTATACCGCATTCCTTACACTGGTATCCGGTATTGCCGCGTTTGGGGTCGCGCACCCCGAGCAAGTCGGTCATATGCCGAACGATCTTGCATGCACCCTGAACAACCCTCCCCTGTAAGCGGAATATTACGCTCCTCTGTCCCGCGTTTCATAGTCATGCAATCTACTCGTTCAGCACCACAGCCGTCCAAATTGCCATAGCTGCAATCGTGGTCATCACCCTCTCGCTCGAAAGTGCGTTAATGCTACTTTGTCGGGAATCCATTGTCCGTTTCGTGTTCAAAAGTGCCATCCCTGCTTACTCTGGGGCGAGCAGCATACGCCATCATCTACACCATCGCGACGCGGAGACACCTGCCCACTTGGCGCCGTCCTCAACTACTCAGCTTCTCGCAGGCTACGCGCGTCCTCGGCTTCACTTGTCTCCAGGCACTGCTCCTCATGTACGTTCATCCCTCTGTCCCTTGGGGCCCCTGCGTCACTCTCCCCCGTCCGCCCGTGGACGTGTGGCAGGATCCGCGTGACGGGTGCCCGCTCGTAACCACACATTCAAATTCACGGCCTTCCCACAGCTTTGGTGCGCTGCGCATGAACGTTCCCACCGACTCCGTCCGCATCGCCACCGTCATCCTGCAAGCCATGAGTGAGCCTCTCTCCCCCTCATCCCCGCCGCCCGTGTATGCATCACCATCTCTGCGCGTACTGATCCCAGCTATCGGCCCAGTGCCTATCACGACGTTCTGCATCTTCGGCCTCACGGCGGTACGTGTCCCATCCCTTCGCCCCTTCCTATCCACAACCCCGACCGCGTGCCCTTGCACTCCTCTCCACGAATATAGCTTGATTAACTGACTTTACGTCTTCCCCCTGTCCGATTGCTGCCGTCATACAGGACTGCTGTCATGCCTGGAAAGGGCTCGTGCAGGATGCAATCGCGCGGTCGAAGCGGCCGCTGGGCAGGAAGCCCCCCGTCGCGCTCCCGCGCGCCGTCGTCGTCAACGTGAACATCACCGTCCATAAGGAGCACAGCGCCGGGCTCGACTCGGACCTCGAGTTCGGTGCGTCCAAGTCCGAGGTCGAGTCCGACGGCAAGTGCGCGCCGGAAAAGCCAATCCGGATCCCGCTCGGGGCGCACGTCTTGCCCTGGTGAGGTTGACGCGCGCGCGTGGGAGAGAGAGAGAGAGAGACGAGGGCGTTCACGACTGCTGCTGCTGGGACTTTCTGATTCTGACGATCCTCATGCCTATCTGTACGTCACAGCTTCACGGACCTCCTGATACTGTTGTTGTAGTTTACTGTATATTTTCCGCTTTTTCTGAATGCGATGCACGGTTCATCGCGTCGATAGCGTCGCGTCAAGTACACACACACACAGATCGTCGTGGGTCCGAAGAAAGCTTCAAAGTTCGACCAAAAAGAGCGGATGAATATTGATCGTGCATGATCGGTGGGTGTCACACTATATTCGAACAACAAAAGTGAGCTCGAGAGCAAAGTTCAAAAGTCCTGGTTGGGCGATGACGCGACTGTCCGTACGTGACGGAAATTACTGAAGTAGTACTCTGCCGATGCGGGTCCGACGTAATGAAGAACCGCAGAAGGAAAGGAGGAAGACGTAAGGAGGCAATCCGAGCGACAGGACCGGACCAACCGTCCTTGGAACTGAACGGTTTAGAACATGGCAGCCGCGCCACCGACAACACCGAGGGCCGCGATAGCCCAGGGTGCGAGGATGGGGAGAGACACCGCGGCGTTGAAGTTCGTTGGCGCGGTGGTGTCCGAGGCCGTAGGGGCGGAGTTGGTGTTCGCTACCGAGGTACCAGAACCTGATGGTGTACTGGACGGCTTGACGGTGATACCGAAACCACTCGTGGACGACGAGCCGGGAGGAACGGTGAGGGTGGCCGAACTGTGAAGGTGTTCAGCGCATGTACTAGATGGTAATCGGAAGAGAGACTGACCCCGAGACTGACGCTGATGCGGAACCCGAGCTGGCAGAAGCAGCACTCGAAACCGTCGAGGACGCAGATGTTGAGGTCGTCGACAGAGGTGCACCGATCTGGAACGCAGGGGTTTCGTCGTAAATCTGGTCACCGTTGCTGCAGACACACAAGTTCAGCCCTTTGACACGGAGCGATCAATTGAGTGTCGCGCGATGCTCACGTCACGTTGATGGCCCGAAGGGTATAGTCGCTGTTTGCGCAAGCGATGCATGAGCTGCACTGCACCGACCTGCACTGCTAACGAAACACGCACCCAACAGGAACCACGGGAAGAGTGAAGGCTGCAAAGTCAGCAGAGGGGTTCAGGTTGTTCGCGATGGCGAAGGTGTTGTGGAACTCGTCGGTGTTGAAAAGCTGGAGGGTAAACACGGGATCGGACGGGGTATTGGACCAGCTGACGTTGACAGGAGAGCTGGAGTGCCATCCGACCGGAATTGCCAGGAGGAGTGCTGAGGCCCAGGGTGCAAGAGCGAGGGCAGCGACAAGGCTGGCACGTTCCGACCAATGAATTTGTTTCAGACACGGGGCGGCTGGCCACTGTTGGGGGCTGGAAGGGCATACCTGAGCTTGGAGAACATGGCGACGTGTGGCCTCTGGTGGCTTTTGGGGCGAACGAGCGTAGGGTGGGGGCTGGGAACGGGTTCGACAGGGACGTCGGGGAGAGTGGGCGAGGCGGAGGCCGGGCTTTGTACCAAGCCAGATTCTCACGGGTGCCGGAGAAGCTTCGTGCCCGCCGCGCTCGATCGCGTTCGCTGGGCCAAGAATAATTAATTGGCATGTCATGACACGCACGAGTCCTATTCTTGCCGGTGCTCTCGTCAGAGCTCACTCCAGAACATAGCATGCACACCCTTCCATGCATCCTGCGGTCTCACACGTCCAGCACACCAATCCATCTATTCGTCTCGTCTGTCTACACCGACAGCTGCACGGTATCCGCTCGCAGCATCCTCACCGGCTTCGGTTCGCACCAGCCTCGTGGGCAGCCTCCCACACGAATTCAGCTCGGGTCAGCACCACATCTCCCGCCGCTTGAACTTGTAGCGCTTCACCCGAAACAGCATCACGAGACTCCGTATGCTCAGAATAGCTTTGCGCTGTCCATACTGGCGGACGTCCCCCCCATCACAACAGCGGCCGCAGCTGTCCAGTGCTCTGCTGGCACCAGTCCAGAGCTGCCCCTGAGGTGGCTGCCCAAAATGAAGCCGGAACACCCGCGCGTCTAGTATATCTGTCAATGAAGTGTAAGCAAGGCGGCGTTCGTCCAGGCGACCATTGACCTCGCGGGACACTCGTATTACCTCGTCAAACGGCCTGGTGTCATTGAAACAGCTCTCCCAGACCTCGTTCACCGCACGCTCCGCCGTGGCCTGGTCTGGGCATGCCGGGTTGGCACGGACGGACAGCACTGCACGTCGTCGGACGCATTCCTGTGAGAGGCCGTGCCCCTCGTCAGCCGCGGAACCGGTCAGGCGTCGGCGGAAGTACGGACCTGGTGCTGCTTCGAGAACGCGACGAACCCTCTTCGGACCTCACGACCCCACCTGCAGTCCCCGCTTAGGCTGTTGGCGCGGATCTTCGCACAGACACGACAGGCGGACAGTGACGCGGACACGGGAAAATGGACGTAAATGGGGTGAAGGCGGTGAAGGCAACGGCACACATACCTCGCTGCACGCGTGATGTCGTAGGTTGTTCCAGTCGACCTTGAACTTGGCGTGGTCATACATGTGCACAAGCTCGTGCACGAGCGTGTCCTCCATGTGGTTCTTGTTCATGAATTTTCCCTGGCAGAGTATGACCACACCCGCTTCGGGGCTGAATCCTCCCGCGCGAGAGAGATCGCAGGGCGCGCATACGAGGTCGTCGGAGGTGACGTCGGCCCCGTTCAGCTTGAGGTGCTTCATCATGAAGACCACAGCAGGACCTAGTCATAGATATACCACGGACACCGCATGTCAATTGACCTGCGCATGCGCATTTGAACGAGGATGAACCCACTAATACTGACTGTATGTCATGAGCTGCCTCTTCCACTTTTCACAAGTCTCGTGATGGCGTGCCTCCATATCCATATCACGCTCTTCTTTCGTACCCCCAAGCCCAGTGATCATCGAGAACCGTCTTCTCCATCGTTCGAAGGTCGGCTGGTCCGAGCCCGAGGGGCTTGCTGAAGGGTCCGACATGGCAAAGTGGCTGACAGTGACAGAAGCGGAAAGAGCAGTTCACGCAAGCGCCCTTCGATTCTCACCTAGCCGCCCAGGAGACACGGACCGACGTCTCGTCCTGCAGGCAGTAATGCATTTGATTGACAACGTCTGTCCTGGTCAAAGTTGGATTGACCACTGAGGGTGTTGTCCATTTGGGAGAGACTACTTTTAATGATGCAACCTAGTACTCACCTTCACAAAGCACTGGGAGGCGGTGAAGTACGTTGGAGTCTCAAAGGAGGGAGGAACCAAATACATACAGCTCCATCAGTGGTCAGTGAGCTTTGCGGATGCATGAAATGACGGCTACACAGCTAACTCATCATCAGGCTGTAGTCATGTAAATTGGTTCACAAATAACAAGACCAAGCCCGCGATGGTTGTGGGCGATGTACAACAGCTCAGTTGCAAACTACAGCAGGTTGAGCGCATATGTCCGCTAGGATGTGTTGTGGGGATGCGCCTAGACTCCGAACCCGGCGGGCTGATGCGCCGGAGGCGGCTTCCCCGTTTTGGTATTTCTCTCTTACATGTGATTTTCCATTTCTTATCTTCCGTTTGTATCCGTCTCTATCCGCGCGTCTCATCCACTCTCTCGCCGTTTGTATTTCACACCTGATCCACTAAGCCCCCATATAGACTTACCGACCTCCTATCTAAAAGTAATATATATAGAACCTGTATTTGCGTAGTACAAATCATCAGTCGCATTCGCAGTCTATCCCGCCTGATCCGAGCCTGCGCAACAACAGGATGCGCAAGGTATAAACGAGCGAGAGACCAGATGTAGATTATAGAATACACTCTCAGTGATTCACAAGTGCCAGCGATTGTAAAAAGACAAGGAGAGAATAGTGTTCAACATTCGTATCTGAGTCCGTGACAAAAGCCAACAGTGACGCCGGCCTTCTAGGCTATATGCGGAGACGTCAACAAAGCGAACATGTAAGATTACGACCATGATACTCACCCAGCATCACAGTTGCTTTATTGGAGTGCGATCAACGGCGGGAGGCCTCGTCGTATTGCGGGGGGGCTTCGCCGAGCTCCGAAAAGTCCTCCTGGAGCTCCGCCAGACCTAGGCGCGTCATGTGCGCGCGCACGCTGGGGTCCCTTGGCGGTTCTGCGACATCACGCTGCGCGACTGTCTGGAGGAGATGATCTTCACTCCCAATCGAGGGTATAGACTTTTCTGTGTCATACGGCCCAGAGGAAGTCGAGTCGTGAGACGAGGAGGGAGGAGTCACCCGACCTGCCGATACCGATGACTGGGACAACGACCGGTGGGGCACAGACGCATGTGGGTGGGACCTTCCGATGATGATGATAGAGGGCGATGAAGGTAACGCATCGTCAATGTCGGTGCCTGTGTGCGTCTCCAAAAGTACCGGGGCGGTGCTCCCCCAACGACTGAGGGACGGCCTGTGACGAGTGTTCATGTCTTCGTGATGCAGGTCGGCAGGGGGCTTCTCCATTTCCACAGGCTCGAAGCTGTCATTTACGGAGAGGTATCGAGCGCGCCGTTTACACAGCACGTATAGGAAAGCGGCCAGGAGTATAAGGAGCAAAACAGCCCCACCAACCGCGCCGCCAATCACTGCACCTGCGGGTATTGTGCTGTCGGACGCTTGAGTAGCAGTGACGAGGACGCTCTCGGTTTCGATGGAAGGCCCGTCGGACGTACGATTCACTTGGGGCTGCTGGAGTGGTGGCCATGGAACAGTTCGGGAGGATGAAGAGTGGGTCAACGATGAGCTCAGCAGCGTTGCCTGCGTAGTTGCAGTAGCGGTCAATGACGACGAGCTTGTTATTGAAGCCAGCGTCGACGATGAAGATGAGGAGCTGGCGGAAGGCACCAATGAGCTGGCCGTCGTGCTGGATGATGCACTCGGGACTAGCGAGGAAGAGGAAGTCGGAGGGAGAAGGGGCGACGCTGGCATCACAGTGGGTGGGTCTGGCACGGTGTAGACGATGTAGTCGAATAAGATAACGGATAAGACACCGGTTTTGCCCTGGATCACCAGACTGTGGGTCTTGTTATCGAGGTTCACAGCCGAGAAGACCAAGGCATTGTACTGGAAGGTCGAGCCATCGGGCGGATCGTACACGAATGGGGTTTGCGTTTCTCCATCCAACTCGAAGGTCAGGTCTACATGGGTTGTAGGCGCAGAAGAGACGGGGCCAGAGAGGATGTTGAAGATTTTCACTTCGACTCCAGTGAAGGAGAACGTGATGGATCGCGTGGGCTGGGACGGTTCGTTGGTCGAGTCGTGCCAAGTGCCATCCTGGGCCAGGCTACGGTCGGGGTGGATGGTGCACGTCTCACAACTAGCACCTTGAGACCACTGGTCCGCAGGCGAGTAGACAATGCTAGGGTCGGTGTCATCCACGATTATGTCGCGAGCATTTATGCTGAGAAGTGAAAATGCTAGAAGGGCGATACTCTTACGCCAAGCCATGGCCATAGCGTGGCGTATTTGAGCGAGAGGACAGGTAATGACCGTGCTGGAGGGGACGAGAGAAGAGGCCTGGAGATCATGGGCTCGACAAGAAATTGGATGCAACTGTGTTAAAGTTCAAGTTCAAGTCCAGGCAACATCTCCTGAAGATGATCATTCTCGAACTGTCACTGGAGACAAGTGATTCTGACCTTCTATCTAGCCGCAGAGATATCACTGGGCCTATTTAAGGAGCTTCCCCAGTCCTGGTCGGATTCATCAGGAGCTTGAAGTTGTCAAGGATGCACATCCAGTGCTTCCACGAGTATCGAGGGGACCGGTGGTGCACAAGAGAGGTAGATTAATTCCCATCTTTTAAGGGCGATTGGGGCGTTAGCTGCAATTAGGTAGGTCACCTGTCAGTAATTGACCATACTGCACTGTTGAAATGTTGATAGCATCGTGAACGTTGAACGTTGGACGCTCGTGCGCGCTTATATCACGCCGCCACTGCCACACGGCTAGTACGCGCGGCTTGAACTCAGTGCTTGCTACTACGAGGAATATTGTGACCTAGAACCTGCCGCGAGGAGTTCATCGTGAAGTACATGTCAACTTTGCTGAGAAATCTGATCATTGGCTGAAAGGTAACACCTCAGTCCATAATACCCCTGATGTCGTCCATCCCGCTGGCGGTGGCCACCTTCGAGGCCGAAGCACACATTCACTTTGCCTGCCGACCTAGTACTACCAGCGCGCGTGAGTACCACAGGGAAACGCCGACAATCACCACCATCTTACGGCATCGCACGCGGGAAACTCACCGCTGCACACATGTACGATCGTGCGCAGAGGTTTGAGAACTGTATACACTCACGGCCGCTGTCCTATACTGCCCCAGAGCCCTATCCGCCTCGGCCTCCCCCAGAAGCCTTCGAGGTTACGATAGCTCAGCCAATTTAACCACAGAACTCGCAGGCGTGTCTTGCTAATATATAGATAACCACCTCAGAACCGTATCGGTACACCTTCGCACATCATATTCCCGCCCACGCAGATAGCCGAAACTGAGAAATCCTCCACGCCTTACCAACCCGACCGCCCGAGGCTGATGCGCCTCGATGTACTCACACTAGATTTGAAAACATCAACAAACATGCCAATGGAAGCCTTCCATACTTCCCGTCCGCACTCAGGTGCTCACTCTCTGGTGAGGCGTATAAAGGACGGCTCTCGACTCTGAAAGAGTGTCTCTCCACCTATACACGCGCCATCATGGCCCAGCCCTCTCCACCACACCCTGACTCGTATACGGCATTCGCATACGTAGAGCCTCATGGCGAGTTACAGCAGATCACGGTACCATGGAAAGATCCTCAAGTGGGTGAAGTCGTAGTTCGAGTCTTAGCATGCGGTGTTTGCGCCACGTACGTCCAGAGTTCTCATCGCACATGTAGAAAGACTCACACTCTGTAGGGATGTCGTCGTCGTTAACGGCACGTTCCCCGTTCCCCTCCCTCGTGTTCCCGGACATGAGATCGTCGGCGACGTCGCTGCAGTCAGCCCAAACGAGAAGTTATGGGCCATCGGCGATCGCGTTGGGATAGGTTGCCAGGGCAGCTTCTGCTCAAAATGTAAACGATGTCGCGTCGGCGACTACGTTACCTGTCACGAGCAGGGCCTCACTGGTTCGTGATCTCGCACGCTATTGTAAGCTTGAGGATTCTCTGAACCTACAACACAGGTTTGCTCTCCGACGGCGGATATGCCGAATACGTGACCGTTCGGTCAGAGGTTATCGCGGCGATCCCGAAAGATCTTGACCCGGCTGACGTCGCACCTCTCCTATGCGCCGGAGTCACCACATTCAGTAAATTGGCAGCTCATATGTTTATATGTTTTCGATTGATCAAGGCCATGCAGACGGGCTGCGCAACATCGGCGCCTCTGCTGGAGATGTCATAGCGATCCAGGGCATCGGGTGCGTTACCAATCCTCTTGCCAAGCACTGTGTGCAGATGTCTAATCTGCGGTGTTCACAGCGGGTTAGGTCATCTCGCGATTCAGATGGCCAAGGCCATGGGCTTCCGTACCGTCGCACTCTCGTCTGGTGGGTCGAAGGAGGAACTCGCACGCCAACTGGGTGCACACGATTACATCGACGGCTCCAAGGTTGACCAGGCGGAAGCGCTACAGAAGCTGGGTGGTGCGAAAGGCATCATGTGCACCGCGAACTCATCTGAGGCGACGAAGAAGCTGATCCCCGGCCTCGCTGTCGACGGCACGCTGCTCCTTCTAGCTGTTGACGGCCAGGAATTCGGGATTTCTCCCTGTGAGTGTGGTCGTCCCTGCCCGCGTAGACCCGAGTCACAGTCTGATGCCGAATCTCAGTGGGTCTTCTCCGCTGGCGCTACTCCATAAAAGGGATGCCCCACGGCACTGCCAGGGATATTGAAGACTGCATCGCGTTTGCTAAGCTGTACAACATCAAGGCCATGGTGGAATGTTTCCCGCTCGCCAAGGCACCTGAGGCAGCCCACCGTCGGGAATCTGCACGATTCCGCGCTGTCATTGTCCCTTAGGCCCAATTTTACTGGAATCTCGTCCAGAAGATGTCGTCTCATCTGTGGCTAGTCGTGTTCATGTCATGTTTCTGCGCTGTGTACTAGGGTAACTTGTATTATCTTCCTGACAAGCAATACACGGGCTCAATAGGAAAAGGGTGCTATGTTGGAGAGTCCAAATAGAGATATAGGCTCAATCACAATGGGAAATGCCAATACGGTGGGGGCCAACGGACCACGTCGCCTCTGACGATATCAGAAGGCCAGCCTTAAGGTCATATAAGTAGTCCACCACCACGGAGGTAGGAACTAGAACGTAAAGGAACATTCATGCATCGGACAGCTATTCGTTGTATCCGACTCTTGTTTGGCTGCGTAAATGTCAGTCGCCGTATCGTGTTGATGATGATCATGGCTATCGAACTTCATCATTCAAGTCGGAGTTCCGGGATGATAGTCCAGTTGCTGCAAGTTCAGACGCGTAAGAGGGTTATGCACTCCATGAAAGTATGAAGATATTCGCAAGTATATTAAGCAATACTCGGATGGTTCACATTATAAATACCATGCGTTAGGAGTCAAGGCTGCGAGCGGAATTGACGAGCGTTCGTCGAAGCGATGAGGCGAGCGTCTATATTTACTGTCAGTACTCCCATCATGTATCATGCATCATGCTCAAATATTGTGCTGCGCCAGCTGATCATCTTTGCAGTGGCAGCTCACTCGACGTGTCCCCAATAGTAATGCGTCGTCAGAGCCATCGCCTTCGACTTCGAAATCCCCCGATGCCTCCCCACTACTTATAGCGCTGGCGACTATATCACCGTCGATGCGGACGTGTCGTCGCTCTTTCGCAGTGATGCTTTGTTCCGCTCGAAGGAACCACAGCGGTTCTGAGGGCACTGGATAGAACTCTGTTTCACAGGTATATCAAATCGTGTGCCATTGGAAGTTCACCCCGACAAGAGCAACTACCACACCTTGAACGCAACCATCCACAATCGTGTTCGTGTGAGAATACAAAATCCACATCCCTGTGGACAGCAATCATTCGCCCATCTCCGCCATCATCTTGAACGCGAAGCCTGTAAAGGAAGCAGTCATCTGTGACCTCGAATACCTAGGCCCGCTTGTTGTCCCCCTCCACTTGTACCCTTCCTCCGGTCGACTCATGAAGCGTTCTGTGTATTTCTGCTTTCTTCCGGTGCTTTCCTCTACCGCGGCTCTAATCAACCGCACGATAGACGACACCTATGGCGACACAATTACTCACACCTTCCCCGTCTATGAGCCAGCCGAAGCTTGGTCCAGAAGCGATGCTTGCCAGAGCTGTTACATCTATCCCGACAACCGACAACGACCACCGATACCACTTGGAGCGGGCGCTGCAGTCGATACCGCGTATGTGTTCAACAGCACTTGGCACGACACCACTTACCTCGCTGGTAACGGGAGTCGCCCGTACACCATCACCGTGAACTTCACGGGACAGGCTGTCTATGTCTACAACATCATCGCCAACACGGCAAACGATACCGTTACGACGACCACCCTCGTATTCAACCTTGACGGCGAGGACGTCGGGTCATACACGCATTTAGTCGACTCGACCGGGCCCCAACTGGTCTACAACCAGCCAGTGTATATCAACTCAAGCATACCGGACGGTCAGCACACCCTCGTCATATCTACCGGCGGCACAGACAAGTCCCTCGTCATGTTTGATTACATCCAGTACACGGTGGAGTGGGATGAGGCAGCGGGAGCCTCCAGCCATCGGGCTATGCCCGCCTCCTGTAGTTCTACCTCAGCGAGCTCCAGAATGTCTCCTCCGTTTGTTGGCGGACTCATCGGGGGCATAGTCGGCGGTCTTATAGCAATCCTCGTCATTGTCGCCTCTATGCACATCGTCCGCAGGTACAAAGCCTTTCGAGCACAGCGACAAGGTCGTTCGCAGGGAGGCTGGGCCCAGGACCCCGCTGGCGGCGAGACGGCGATGCGCGAGACCACCCCTCCAGACATGCGCCTGAGCAGAGGCGCCACCAACTCCACATCATCGCTCCTTGCCCCCTCCCCCTGCCCCTCTCCCTCTCCCTCCCCCTCGCCTTCCCCTGCACCACGCACCTCACTGTTCTCCTCTGAGAACTTCACAGCCATCGCTCCCTACTCGGACCCAAAGCGCGCGCCGCGCTTCTCTCAACTCACGTCCAAGCCCTCCCCATCCCTGCCCGTCCGGTCGTCCACCGCCTCATCCGCACTACACTTGGGCGCACCGCCGCCCTCAGAGTCCCCCCTGGACGCCGTCGACTTCGAATTCACGCCCGCCGCCGCACCTCCGCCCACGCATTCGGTGGACGTCCCCAACCCCGCGCTGTCCGTGACCGGCACGGACCGCTCCCTACGGCACGCAGAGCTCACTCGCGAGATCCAGGCTCTGGAGGACGCCATCCGGGACCTGTACTTCCCGGGAGATGCAGACGGGAGCGCGGAGGCCGACGCCCGACAGGGAGGGGAGAGGATACGCGCCGCGCGGGTGCGCAAGCTGAGGGAGGAGATCACGCATCTGCGCACGCAGCTCGCCAGGGAGAAACGGCTGCTGTTGGAAGCCACCCCGCAGAGTAGACGGCATGGCAAAAAAGTCCTCGCCGTTGTAGAATGATACCTAGGACATTTAGGACATGGCGCAGCTCCCTCCGAAGACCGACGTACACTTTCTGATGGTAGACTCCACTACTCGCACTCTCTTTTAGCATACTCTCTATCGATTGCACCGCGCGCATATGCACCCGATATACTCCGCGCGCTGTGTGCGACGCGTCGAAGTATCACTGCATAAAGCGGTACGCAATACTTGCATATAGATTTCGGGGGAATAGTCATAGATTTGCATCTACCTAAACCCTATACATAACAGCGGCGGGCATGAGATGACAATACAATACAGGGTCTCCATGGACCGCACAAGACTGGCACAATAGAGAATCAACAAAATACTATAGCGATGGCCAGGCGGAGATGTTCGTGAATTGTACGCTTAAGACCTCTCGCCACGGAGACGACGAGCGAGAGCCTAACGCCGGACACATTGTAAATGGAATGTTCAGTGATCTATATTGAGATTGGTGACTCACGAGATCCTTGGGCTGGATGGTGACACGCTTGGCGTGGATGGCAGCCAAGTTAGTGTCCTCGAAGAGCGAGACGAGGTAGGCCTCGGCAGCCTCCTGGAGCGCCATAACGGCGGAGGACTGGAAGCGCAGGTCGGTCTGTGCGAGCACAACGATGAGTGACACGTCCATAGCGACTGTTGCTTCAACCAGCACATGCCTTGAAGTCCTGGGCGATCTCACGAACGAGACGCTGGAAGGGGAGCTTGCGGATGAGAAGCTCAGTCGACTTCTGGTAGCGCCGGATTTCACGGAGGGCGACAGTTCCGGGCCGGAAGCGATGGGGCTTCTTGACACCGCCGGTGGCGGCCTAATCGGGCGAGATCGGAGCAAAAATGCAACAACAAACAACAACAAAGCAAGGCCACAGCATCCCGGCGCAGCACGCAAACCCACAACCCACGTCGTCAGCTCAGGAGGGGGATGCAGGGGAGATAACAACTCACCGCCGTCGCCGTCTTCCTCGCAGCCTTGGTGGCGAGCTGCTTACGGGGGGCCTTGCCTGGAGTAAGAATCTATGTTAGTTTGGTCTGGACGGGGTTGGATGGTCGACATGTGGTCGTGGAATCGGTACCAACCTCCGGTGGACTTGCGGGCAGTTTGCTGTCGAGGACGTCGTCAGCAACGACGTCGAGGAGATGATGGCACTGATAAGGTTCAGACTCACCTTGGTACGAGCCATAGCTATTCAGCGATATGTGAAAGGGTGGGTGTTGGGTAGGAATACGATGCGCAACGGCGAGCGGAAGGGGCGCGGAGGATGCGGCGGTGGTGGTTGTTAACGACGAGGGGCGGGGGGTGTTGAGCTGACTCTGCGAGTCTTTGTTGAAGGTCCGATGCCACGGTTCCCACGGTGCCAAAGTTCCGAGCCAACAAAGCACCAGAACAGCTCGCGCTTGGGCCATCTTCCGCGCGCGAGACGTCGGAAGGTTGCCTCATCCTCAATTTTCGTGACATTCTGGTGCCATCCCCCGCCGTTCTTCATCTGTATAAAAACGTGGGGGTTATGGGGGACGAATTTCTCTGTTTTGGAAGCTCTACCAGCAGGATATCGCTGGGGGAGGCCAGAAAACGTAGAATATGACTTCGTGCCACGGGCGTCTAAAGTGGAAGATGCGAACTTCGACGACCTACTTCCAACATCATACTGCATTTATTGTCCAACTGTTTCATACGTTTCGTCTATCGCGCAGTCAGGTGCTAGAATCCACTGTTGCTCTTCCTGTATTCTCTCGTTCCTCCACGTCAATGTGGGCAAACATGAATGAACTACTCCGAGGCCTGCGATCGAGACTTCGCAAGCATCGATTATATCACATTACGTTTCCATCTGGCTCTCTACAGAGATATTGACGCTCCCTACCTAAGCAATGTGTTGGGAAGATAGCGGTGATTCTTTGAGCCAACCGAGCAGGTGGTAATGTACGTCAGGTGAATGTTTGGAGTGTGCGGGTAACCGGGCGCGTTACCGCGCCAGCTTCGTACTATAAAGACCATATGCATGATCATTCAACACCCATAGTGCAACAAGAAGATTCTATGCACGCCCTGTGCAGCCACGCCTGACTGAACACATTTACATCTGTGCGCCCTCAGGCTCGCAAGACAGCTGGTCGACTCGATTCTCGAAGGCTGGCAGTCGCGGCCGAAGTATGTCCAAACCTGGAACCCTAACCCGTGTGTCTTGGCAAGGCCGCACTCCCAAGTTGGTGCCACAGTATTGACGTCATGGTAGCCCGACCTCTTCCTGTCCCTGACGTCGCTGCGTCATGGGCGACGCTATAAACCAAGCAAAGAGGCGGAGCTGTGTCCCCCGTATCGCTACATCAGTTCATAACCTCCACCTGTCGCCTCAAATTTTCACAACAGACCGCCTTTACCCATACACATACATACAACATCATGTCTTCTGGTGCGATGCAGTCCAACGTCGGAAACTCCCAGGTCTACGAACACGGAGACCAGAAGTATATGAAGCGAGCCATGGCCAACGCTCACGCTGACGCGCAGACACTGTAGGAACCCAGCTACAGACCAGTCCTCGCAAGAGAGGCCTGCAGGTCTCGGCCAGAAGAACGCGCATAACATCTTTGACTCGAAGTCCGTTGCTTCACACATTGCGTATCAACGCCATTTTAATTCTTGGTGTAGGGACAACCGGAAACTTGACGTCCGGATGCAGCAAGAACACAAGCTGGAACGGCAAACCGAACAATCGGACAACACAAAGACCGTCACGGACCCGCTTGAGCCTGCACAGAGGCAGGGTCATGAGCCCTCTCGCGGGGCAAAGATCGACGCCGAGCTCCAGAAAGAGGATGAGGAAACCGTGAGGAACATGGGCCCGTTCAACGACATGTCGCAGTAGAACCCATACCTGGCGTCGTCTCGTAGCATGATCCCTTGTAGCAGGATCCAACGTGGCCGCTGAAGGGCATAGAGCAAAGAAGACGTTTGTTTGAAACTAGCCACGAAAGGACGATGCGATCACGGAAGCGGAGGACAACAACGCGTGTTGGTCACGAGGTCGAACGCCGTACACGATCACGTGGGTGACGCGGACGCGTTGTGTACAGGCACGCCGTTGATGGACGGCGCGGGATAAATAGAAGTCGCGTTCCGTGCGCTCTCCTCCTTTCCTCGTCCGCCCAGCTGCCCCCTCCAGCATGGTCTCCGTCGCCGCACAGCTGCTCGCGCGCACGTCCTCTGCGTCCAGCGTCTGCTCCGACGACTCTCTCCTCAGCAGCGACACATCCCTCAGCCTCGGTCCTGCCGACCCCATCGTCGACGGTCCCAAACGTACCCGGAAGAGGTTCACCAGCCTACAGCTCATGATGCTCGAACATCTCTATCACAAAGCATCCCATCCCACGCGCGAGCAACGCGAGCAGCTCGCCAAAGACGCAGACATGTGAGTTCATCTTCCACGCGAGTAGCTAACTGTGCCCGTCCTGACTGCACTCAGCAGCGACGTCCGCTCCGTCACCGTCTGGTTCCAAAACAAACGTCAGACCGACAGACGCATTCACCGGCAACTGTCAGAACCCGCCTCCTTGGCTCTACCCCTTCAAACATGCAGTTCGCCCGCCGCGTCCGCATCCACAGCCCTCCCGCCCTCTTCCCCCTTTTCGGACGCATCAGGCAAAACGATACACACTCTTCGGGCGCGCACGCGCACGCTCTCCGGCACCTCCGCCGTGTCCACCACGTCCCTCCCAACGAGCAGCAGCCTGGGTCAGAAGCGCGAGCGCGAGCATGACTCGGAGCGATTGCGGAGTGTGCGCCATAAACCATCCCGCCACCTCTCGCTCGACGAGATCGCCGCGCGTACTGAGAGGCATGCCCTCGTTCCGCGCTCCCCACCACCACATTGCCCGTCGTCGCCCTTCCCCGTGCGACCACGCACGCCCGGCTCACCGTCAGAGGAGGATGCAAAGTCCGAGTCCGGGGAACGGGCGCTGTGGGAGAACATGCAGTCATCACCAGCTGCGCCCGAGCCTGCGTCGCGCACCGAGCGTGACCTGGTGCGGTACGGGCGGCGCAAGTACACGCTCGAGTACGCATGTGCCAAAGAAATGGTCGGGGGCAGGAGGTCGTGTGGGAACAAGGCCAAGCTCAGGAGGCAGGGCCAAGACGCGAAACGAATATCACGGAACTCGCGTCCGGCCTCCACAGCGAAGGGTCTGGTCGAGTGGGTCAATGTTCAACAGGAGTTCGAAGACGACCAGCAGGTCCCCGTATTGGAGTGGGACGCCGACCTGCACGGGGACACCGATACGGAGGGCGTACCTTCGGAGGTCGTCACACCCTCTAGCAGTTTCGGCATTGGGGGCCTTTCGGTCGCGGATGATGAGGAGAACGTAACGGCATCCAAGGTGGATCCCGAGGTGCCGACAGGGAAGATCGCGGGACAGACAGATGACGAACGTATGGATGTTGCGTACGCTCTATGCGGGCTTAGCCAGCGTCGTTGAATACGGGACGTTCAAAGCAGAGTTTTCTTGGTATGATAGTCATGATATCCTTGTACATTTCATCACGAGCGCATAGGTATGACGCGCAGGGTATGACCGACCGTTTCACGCTGTTT
Organism: Trametes gibbosa; assembly: GCA_022606055.1. Taxonomy (NCBI): domain Eukaryota; kingdom Fungi; phylum Basidiomycota; class Agaricomycetes; order Polyporales; family Polyporaceae; genus Trametes; species Trametes gibbosa. The sequence continues at coordinate 938,248 of JABYQJ010000005.1, forward strand.
ATTGCATTATCGCATTGTATAAGATTTGCATCGTAGTACATACACAACACACTCTAGTATCCGAACAACACAGTCCCAGCTTGCATTGTTATTAGACATTACGCCCACCCAATCTTATACATCCGATACCCTCCCTCGTCCGCGCGTCCGACCCCACTATGCTTGCTCAAGCCCTCCATGTCCAATATCACCAGCTCGCGGCACCTTGAGCTGTCCACCGTCTCAACGCGCGGGAAGACCATCTCCACGGTGTTGACCATCCCCTCGTGTCTCCCGGTAGGCCGAATGGGGATAATGAGCCAGAATACGCCAAGTTCCGGCGCGAGCAGCCGCTCGACGCATGCCTTGATCCAACACGCATGTTCGGGGTGGTAGACCACGTCCGCCGCGAGGATGACATCGAACCGCTCACGAAGCGGGCCTTCGTACACAGGCCTTTGCCAATCGAGCGCGAGAACCTCCACGGAAGACCCTGACGGGCGAGGGAAGTTCGTCGCCACGTTCGAGCGCAGGTTCGCGAGGACAGAGGGGTGGTAGTCCGTAGCGACAATCGTCGGCCGGTGTGTCGAGGACGCGAGGACCTTGGCGGCGGCGATGCTCAATAATCCGGTTCCGGCGCCCAGTTCGAGGATGCGCAAGGGCCGAGCGGCAGGCGTGACGAGCCCGAACTCGGCAGGATGCATGCACATGCGTTCCGCGAGAAGGATGGAGCTGCCCCAGCTCTGGAGGCCCACGGAGGTGTGGTCCTCGCTCAGTAGCGGCGCATCGTTGAGCTCGACGCGGACCGCGCCGGACGTGGAACCGGTGGGGAAGGTGAACGTGCGTGTGATGGCCTCTTCCTCTTCCGCTCCGGCGAACGTTGAGAGAAGAGACGCTGCCGCGTCTACGAGGGCCGCTCGCGCCTCCGTCTCCTCCTCATCGTCCGAGGCATAGACCCATGCATCGGAGCGCGCAGTGAAGCCGGTGAGCCAGCGAATAGCGAACTCGCGCTCGAACGTGTCCGACCGAAGGACATCGGGGTCCGAAAAAGGCTCCGTTGACATCTCTTGTCTGAGTTCTTCTCCTTCGTCTTCCTCTTCGCCCTCGGCGGAAGCGTAGCCTGAATCGGGGACGGAAGTATCATGGATAAAGTGCTTCGGGAGCGCCTTGGGTTTTGGCAACGCAATGGTGGGCTTGGGGGGCGTATCGGGCTCGAAGTAGATAGCACGTAGATTATCCACTGCTTGCGATATTTGGGCTAGGGAGTACGAGGGAAGCTTGGACAACGGCGGGAGGGACGATGTCGGGGGAGTTGGGTGGGGCGCCATGTCTATTGCTTTGAACCGTGAATGTTCTATGTGTTGGTGGGGTGCCGATGTTCCAGCAGATGTGCCCGAGAAAAGATGGAAATCCAAAACCCGAGGAAATCTAGGGAAACAAGAGGTTTCGTCTAAAGTCTAGAGGGTAATCGGGTCGTCTATGTCTATGCCGAGCTCTAAGGCAACCAAGGGTATGAGGCAGTGACCCTTGGTTGCTAGTACAGAAAAACAGGCATCTTGGGCGGAGGAGATGGGGGAACAGAAACACGATTCATAAGGCGCTGAGTGGATGCATGATGTACGAACGTGTTTTTTGACGTCCAGATCTATTGGCGGCGATAGCCGAGCTGCTCAGGCTGCTGGACAACAACCGTCAACACATTATATCGTACTCTGAGTTTCATACAGGGCAGTCACAGTACATACTCCGAGATACATTATCATGGCCTCTACACTTTCCGTCACTTATAAGCTGAATCCACCGGCCGACACGCCTGCGCCAATGAACCTCTCGACCGTGGCGACTCATAACATCCCTGTCTCTGACGCCAAGAAGTTCAATCAAAAGACATACTACGCGAATCTCAGAGCGGCTGTCTTACAAGCCAAAAGTACTCTTGGGGAGGAGTTGACCGCATGGAGGGACAGCGTGGGGAAGGGGGAGGAGAAAAAAGAGGCAAGGGTACCCCTCAAGGAGGAAGATGATGATGATGATGACGGAGGAGAGGAGTAATAAACCCCCGTAAAAACCTGCGTCGGTGAGACGATGCCATATTATTTATGTCATGCTTCAAGTGCCGACTGGTCATATAGTATGGTGTAGCCAGCCGAACGCGTGAATAGAGCATGGATACTAGCAGTGTATTATGTGTATGGAATGTATGGACCGCGCGAGTCGATGCGAATGCCCTACCAGCCCAACGCCGAAGCCAGTCGATGTTCATCCTGCGACTACAAGCCCCGCTTCTCCTTTCCCCGAGGACGCTCGCGGATGACCATCTTGTTGCTGTTCTTCGGGCCCTTCGGTCCAGGCTTACGCGTACGCTTGCCCTTGGCGAGCCAACCCCAGATGGAGCGCGGCTGCTTGTTACCCTTAGATTTTCCACGTCCACCGCCGTGAGGGTGATCACACCTGTGCATCGACAGTCAGCAGTCACTCCGGGCATTGCAAAGGCAGATACATACCTGTTCATCGCCATACCGCGTACGTGGGGCCTCCGCCCGAGCCAGCGACTCCGGCCAGCCTTTCCCAGGTTCCGGTTCTTCCAGAGCGGATTGCTGACCTTCCCGACAGTGGCAACGCAATCTTGGAGCACCTGGCGCACCTCACCGCTCTGTAGACGGACGTGGCTGTATTTTCCTGACTCCTCATGTTCGACGACCTGACCGAAGGTACCGGCAGAGCGGACGAGTATCGCACGACCCTGAGGGTTGAGAGCGATATTGTGGATGATGGTACCAGGGGGAATGAGCCGGAGTGGCACGACATTTCCGGGCTTTATGATGATGGCACGAAGCACACCGAGAGCAAGGGACGCAGTCGACGCCGTCTGTGTCTGGCTGCTAGGTTCCGCTTCTTGCTTGTTGAGGATCTTGCCACGAACACCCTTGGAATCCTCGAAACCAGGAACGAGCCCGGGCGGGATGCCTTGGCGGAAGCTCTGTACTACATCTCCCGCACGCAGAGTGTCGGGTGCCAGGATGTAGCTCCAGATCTTATCGCCGCTCAACTCGGAGTTGCGGTTCTTGATGAGGGCAATGTGGGCTGAGCGGCCAGGGTCGTATTCGATGCGGACGACGTCGCACGGACCCGGCTCCATACGCATGAAGTCGATTATACGAATACGCTGTTTGTGCCCGCCACCGCGGTGTCGAACGGTGATGTGTCCATGGTTGTTACGCCCTCCACGTTTCCTCAGGGCGACGGTGAGCTCGCGAAGGGGGCGGCCCTGGTAGAGATGAGGTGAGAGCGGCCGCTTGAGGTGGCGGATACCAGGCGTGACGGGCTTGTACGTTTTGTAAAGAACAGATGTCCGAGCGAGGGCAGCGTTGACCTCTGACGGGGATTGCTGCGAAAGTGTGGCCTCGGTGGCATACTGCCGTGCGCGTGTCAAGACATGGGGGAGGATGGAGGTCGAAGACGAGGAAGCCGAGCCGGCGACACTAAGGGCCGTAAAGGCAGAGCGGAGAAGACATCGGGAGGAGAGCATATGGACGAGCTCGTCGGCGCAGCAGCAGCCGTCGTCGTCGTCGACTGCTGAGCGGGGTGGACAGAGCTGAGGTGAGAGCACGCACACGCTCGGCGTCACGGTGCAAAACAGAAAGTGTCGCCGGCGCCAAACCCGTCGCGCCTCCTTGAAGCGTTCATTCACACCATGGTACCCTCCGTCCCCCTCGTCTCTTCAAACCTTTCAGCGGCTTATAGAACATGTTCACAGGCCACTCAAATATCAACGGGCACATCGGAGCTACGTGAAATTACCAAAATGGAGCGGATAGGTGCGTCCATCTTCAGTTTCATATATGAGTGTGCTCATGCAGCCCTAGGTGCCCACTCCCACATTCGCGGTCTCGGGCTGGACGACCGGTTAGAGCCCCGGGAGAATTCCCAGGGAATGGTCGGACAAGCGAAGGCGCGCAAGGCTGCGGGTATGATTCTCAAGATGGTCCAAGAAGGACGCATTGCGGGACGCGCCATGTTGTTCGCGGGCCCACCGTCAACGGGTAAAACTGCCATTGCTCTAGGTGCGGTTTTGTCCGCCTTTTACGCGAAGAATCATGTGGAAGTAACATATGTTTGTCAGGCATGGCACAAACACTTGGCCCAGACGTCCCGTTCACCATGATCGCTGCGAGCGAGGTTTTCTCGCTTTCTATGTCTAAAACCGAGGCTCTTACTCAGGCTTTCCGCCGAAGTATTGGCGTGCGTATCAAAGAAGAGACCGAGATTATTGAGGGCGAGGTGGTTGAGATTCAGATTGACCGTAGTCTGACGGGGGTACGTTCACGGCAGGTATCGACGATGGTTCAGAGGGCTGAGGTCGAGGTACACAGGCGACGAAGACAGGCAAGCTGACTATCAAGACGACGGACATGGAGACTATCTACGACCTTGGGAACAAGATGATCGACGCTTTGTCCAAGGAGAAAGTCACCGCAGGCGACGTAATCTCAATAGACAAAACATCAGGAAAAATCACAAAGCTTGGCCGGTCGTTCGCGCGGTCAAGAGACTACGACGCAATGGGTGCAGACGTGCGTGTGAATTTCTCGTCATGCGGAGATAGCTCATGTATCGGCCATGCTTTCCACACCATAGACTAAGTTCGTGCAATGTCCAGAAGGCGAGATCCAAAAGCGCAAGGAAGTCGTACACACTGTCTCGTTACACGAGATCGATGTGATCAACAGCCGGACACAAGGCTTTCTGGCACTCTTTGCAGGAGACACCGGCGAGATCAAACCCGAACTGCGTAACCAAATAAACGCGAAAGTCGCTGAATGGCGAGAAGAGGGCAAGGCGGAGATTATCCCAGGAGTAGGAATCGTCTCCGTTCTATTGAATATCCCGCACTTACGATTCTCCAGGTGCTTTTCATCGACGAAGTGCACATGCTCGATATCGAATGCTTCTCATTCTTGAACAGGGCGCTCGAGAACGAGCTCGCACCCCTCGTCATCATGGCTTCCAATCGTGGAATTGCGCGCATACGTGGGACGAACCTTCACAGCCCTCACGGCCTACCCCCCGACCTTCTTGACCGGGTACTCATCGTGAGCACTCAGCCCTACACACCCGAGGATATCCAACACATCATCAAAATACGGTTCGTGCTGTTCTACGGTTCCGCTCACAGCAATTGAACACGTCGATTCTTGAATATATAGCTGCGAAGAGGAGGACGTAACACTAACAGAAAGCGCCTTGGGAATCCTCACACGGCTCGCTGCAGACACAACGCTGCGATACGTGCTCAACCTGATCTCCTGTGCGCAAATGATCGCAACAAAACGGAAGGCAGAGTCTGTAGACGACGTCGATATTCGTCGCGCCTACGTCTACTTCTTCGACGAGAAGCGTAGCGTACAGTGGATCAAGGAGCAGCAGCATTGGCTGGTTACCGAGGAGGGAATCGATTTCACCGCCGTTTCCCGACCAGCTAGCAAGGTTCCAGCCGCTGGATTCGAGACCATGGACGAGAGCTGAGCGATGATGAGTGTCAAGCGGGGCCCACTCGCTGTCTTCATGTATTGTATCTTGGTGCGTCACGGAGCTGCATGACATTGATTTCACGGGTTTTAGATTGTTCACATGCACTATAGATCATCTTGTATTTCAGCACTTAACTCAACCGTTGTCTGATCTTCGTGTTATTCGAATGTCTCGAGGCAACATTTCCGAGCGTGCCTGACAATACATGTACACCGGTGTTTGTGTTGTGATCATTTCCTATCGAGACAGAACAGCTTGCTTTCCACGTTCAGAAGACATCCGCTTCACATGCTACCAGATCTCTGTAAGTACATCATTGTCTCGGCATGACGCTATCTCATCACTGTGGGTCTGGAACTCCATAGTGTCCGGTATTTTGCCGCTCCGAGGAACACGATGACTGCTCCAGGTTGTTGAAGTTGTATCTCGCCGAGACCGGTCTCTTCAAACGTCGTTTAACGCCATCGAAACATTCCCCAAGTTATTTCCGCTGCTGAGCCAGCCATTCAAGTTACATTGCTGCCGTCCTGTTCAATCCCCACGTTGCGAGTCAGGGCCGACAGGTCGCGCGAAGCAGGGAGAGAGTGCAATATGCGAATCTCCCGGCGCGTCAGCAGTCCGGTCCAACTCGCAAATTATGTTTGTCAGGTCTACGATCAGCATCTGGACCCCCATCCTCGACGATGGCTCCGCGTTTGAACGGCGGTAGGATGGGGCGCGATTGAGAGGCAGTCCCCGGTTCCTCAAGCTCACCGACGTTCCTCCCGCCTCCGGATGATTGTCGCCTTGTATAGGATTGGGGAGTGATCGCAAGCAAGCCGGCAAGTGCAGTAGCTCACATGTACGGGAGGATGCGTGCGCGGGGATGTGGACTGACGCCGCACGAGACATACTGGGCTTTTATGTCCCACCCTCTCGCAGGCGTGGCGTCATGCGACAACCGAGCAACGTGTCTAAACGCGGCCTTCTCTGCCTGTCTATCTTGCGTGCCGCCGTCAGGGATCCATCTTTGCCGAGTTGGGTCGCTGTAACACCAAGTCAGGTGAGTGGACAGAGCAACTGAGAGATTCCCCGCGATGATGCCTGACCAATTGTATCAGCTCGAGCTCAGAATACACGGCTGAATGGGCATTTGGCAGGTTTATCCGTGCCAGGCCCACGGACAAGGTTAAACGTCGCGGTTGATTGACCCTACTCCTTCCATTACGAGGGCCAACAGCGAGATCTCGACGAGATTCTCCCTCGTATCAACTTGGTGACCTTGAACCCCCTGCGCCGGTGAGCGACCGGTCAATGCTACCGAGTTGCCTTTCTGAGCACCTTTCAAGCTTCGGCGGCACGCGCGGGCAGTGGCTTCCGCCGTTGGGACGCTATGATCGTATGCACGGACGCATGGGACACGAGCATCTCATGCATGGTCTCCGGCGGTGGCGCCTGACTCTGGCGGTGCGCCCCGGAGCACCTGCAAGGCACCGTGCCGTCACTTTTAGTCCACCATCTGTATATGAGCGAGCGCGTTGAACTGCACGCTCCCCATCCAGGCCCCCATTGACCCGAACCTCAACCAGAGTATTATCCGAAGTACGACGGTCGCACCCATGGTACGCAGAGCAAACTCACGATGCCGTCTCGCTCGCCGCTCATGTGGCGCCGCAGGTCTTCAGTAACAACGCTTCTGGCAGTGATAAGGACCAACTTCGGTCGACGCTCAAGACTAGAGTGCAGTCGCGTCTCCAGACTGCGTTGATGCCGGTGAATACTCTCCCCTCATCTGCACCGCCTCCAACTCTGCCGAGCCCGCTTGCGCCATCGAGAAGGATTTCGACTAACGACGGCGTTCTCGCGTGTAGAGGCGGCACATTCAGTCCTCCACCCTGATCGCGCCCTCGGTGCCCCAATCGGAATGTAGCACTTTGGTATGTTCAATGCGCGTATGATCGCCGTGCTCGCCGCTTATTGTCTCGTCCATAACCATAGGTCGACTTCGCTATCGACGATCCTTCAGCCATGGAACATTTCGACGAAGAAACAGATGTAGGCCTTATCCGAAGCTCATCGATCCTGCTGTTTGACTGTACTCTTTCTCTGTAGGATGCTGAGGATTGTGTGCTGGATGCAGACAATTCAGCTTGGTCCATGGGAAGATACACGTCTTCAAAGGCGTCCAAAAGACCAGCAGGTGCACGCGTCCAAGTGAAAGCTGTATTGTCGCAGGTAGACTGGCATGCATCATTCCCCATCCCGTTCTACGGGCCTGACCGCGGTATGTTGACAGGACCAACTGCTTAGCGCAGAAAACAGTGCCTGGGTGGCTACTCGCCCTTGTGCCTCTCAAGCCAAATCCCGGACTTGGTTCGCTTCTGCTAGTCGCCACCTTCAGCTGACGCTAACCTTCCAGGTGAGTAATGATGACCACTGCATTCATTATGATGTGTCTGACGGCACATCGCTAGGCTCAGATGCTTGAGCCTGAGGACCGTGCGTGGCAGTGAACATGAGACTGGGGCCTTCGCACTGTCTGGCTATAAATTCTTTGGGATAAGCTACATGATATGGATTGTTATAATGGACTGCATTTCTCAAAAGTCTCGTTCGCAGCGGCCACCGTGCTAATCTGGAAGCTGGGAACTTCAATACAAAGTGGGTGGCATCGGAGCCGATGTTGGCGCGTACATAGCGACTTTGATCGTGGCGAGGGGTGTCCACCAGGGCAGAACCCACACCTCCATGTCATAAGCTCAACTAAACAGGTATATATGAACGTTGCGAATGATCGTGGCACCTTGGTGTGTGCTGTGTGCCGTTACCATTCCAGCCAGACTCACCCACCGCAGCTGACAACTACACACGAAAGATCTACCGCATCATGAGACGACACTCTCTAATAAGCCTCAATCAAAGAGCGACCAACAGTATTAGCGAATTATCGCCACAGGCGCTGATTCTAGGGTTCACTGTACAGGCCATTGCATTGCCATCATCGTATTACCCGAATTTCTCCTTCGCCATCTGCATGAACATATCCATGGTGGCCTTGTCTTTCTGCCGCAGTTGCTCAGCACGTTCCCGTGTGGCACCCATCCGGTCACCGTTCTTGTCCTCGAAGCGGCGTTTAGCGGCCTCTCGTCGTGCGAGCCTGATTCGCACCTTAGTATGCAGTCGTACGATTGAGATGTGAGATACTCACTGCGCCTGGAAACTATCGCCACCACCCATCAGGGTTGCATCGTCAACCTCAAGGCCTTCATCCCCCTTTTCTCTGAAGGCGCGGTTCGCCTCCCTCTGCACCTTCTTCTTCTCCATTTGCCCAGCCCGCCCAACTTCCTTAGGACCAACCAGGTCTTCTATACGTTCTTTCGCCTCCTTTCGGTCACGCTTGCGCTGATGATCGCGCTCTGCGGCACGATATTCATCTTGTGCTTCCTTGGCGAGGACGCGGTCGGACGATGAGGGCATGGCAGGACCAATGACGCGTCCGGTCGAAGGACCTACGCCCGGTGCATTGAGGCGAGAACGATTCCAGGTGGCGCTCTCTATTTCTTCACGAGCGGCACGGAGCGCATCATTGTCTGCGCGAGAAGCATTTGAAGCGAAGGACCACTTGTACGTCGTCTGACTGCTGGCGATGGGTACCTTGTCCACGCCAGCGTATAAGGATTCTTGGTGGGATTCAAATCAATTGCGCGGTCATTGAACATGAGAACATGTTCGCACATACTTGATAGCTTGCCCCTGTTCCATACCTACAATGTCGCGTTAGGATTCTCAGAATGTAGCGGCATTGCATTGATCAATACCTTGACAAACTTGCGAAAGTATCTACTTTCATGATCAGAACACGTCACGCGCCAGACGCGACGTCAAATCAGCTTACTTTCTCGCCCTCTCGCTGGAGAGTTCATTGAAGTACTGAGGGGATGTGCTGCGAATATCTAGCCACCTGGGCTACAGCAGAGCTGGTCGTCAGGACAGACCTTTCCCTTCTCCTCTTTCAGCCAGACTTGAAATTCGCCATTCTTGAGGAAGTAGTCGGACTCGGATATTTCAGACACGCCATCGGGTAGCGAAACTCTTCTCTCCGGAGAGCGAGAGCGGGAGTGGCCCCTGGACTGTGAACGTGAATGGTCTCTCGAGTAAGACCGTCGCCTCTGATGAGAGGGCATGATGCAAGTCAAGAGCAAGAGCACTTGCGGCGCCTATCAATGAACGCCCGACATGTCTAGTGTGATTCCGAGAAATACTACAACATGTTGCCCCGGTACTACCGTATGTCTGTAAATGCGTCTCACAAATTTATCTCTCGATGCATCGTTATGGATGGGCTGCAGCTCTTGCTACCCATAGTGGTACAATGATTCCATGTTATGTGTATCGATGAATGAGCATACGTTAAACATGAAAGAACACAAGCAGAGACCGCATGACCAATGCGACAGGCAGAGTGGCGAGAGTTGCATGTTTTAGATGGTGGTCTCGTAAGGTACAGGGGTCATGGTCTGGGGTGCGTTGTCCTTTACCGAGACGGTACGCGCGTCGCGAGGGAGAACAGGCTTGCGCTTGAGGCTGACACGTTCTGAAAACACAGAAAAGGTTGTGATGAGGAACGATCGCAGAAGCAGTGCGTATATGTGGTGCTTACCGCCCTTAGCACGGGCCTCAGCATGCGCATCGTGGTTCCGCTGAACGCGGTCAAGGAACTCCTGCCTGCACTTGGAGTGCCTGATGTGCTCAACACGAAGGTTTACACGCTTCTCGATGTAACGGTTGCCGACGACCTTGTTGATGATAACGCCAACAGCACGGGGAGTTACGTTGTAGATGATGCCAGTACGACTATAGGAGTGCAGCTTGTAAGTCAAAAAGGTAAATATGGCTGCATTGCTGCATACTGACCCGTGGTAGTACTTGTGGGGCATGCCCTTTTGCTGTGCGGCGTTGGCCTTAATATCAACAATGTCACCAATCTGGAAGTTGACGAGGTACGTCGACAGCTTGATCGGGCCGTGCTCTGCAGGATGGTCCTCAGCTTTCAATATCGGTATAGATGCAGGCCCATAGCTTCGCACCCTTGAACCCCCGCTTGAACATGTCGCGCGTACGCGCGCGGTAACCGAAGGAGTGAGGCATCTTGAGACTACGAGAAGATAAGTTCGAGAAGGTCAAGCACAGCGAGCAGGAAGCTACTAACGGTCGTCGGCGTTGTTTCTGGTTTCGGCACTATGCAATAGTGCAAACTCAGGCGGGGGACCGGTGGTTGCCGAGTGGCTGGGTTCTGCTGTATAGCTGTGGCGGCCGCCGAACCTTGCTTGTTTGCCGTAGTTTGCGCACATCAGAGAACAAGTCCGTGAGGCCGGCGTCTAGTTACATTCGTCGTTTCCGCCATCCTCAAGAAAAATGCCCAGGTAATGTTCTCGGATTCGTTGGGCGTGCCGTCGTCGTGCTGACTGTTTGTGTAGGGCTCCGCGGAACCACAGCAAGACGTGAGCATTTCTCATTCTTCAAGATCCACTTAGTGGAGGGATGCACCGTGCTGATCACAGCCGTGCCCCATAATCGCTCCGGCGATAACTTGACAGTTACAAGGTCCCCCGTCGCCCCTTCGAGTCGGCTCGTCTCGATGCCGAGCTGAAGGTGCGTCTTCCTCTTAATGCTTTGCTACCATGGCGTATAGACCAGTTTTGAATTCCCAGCTCGCGGGCGAGTACGGCCTCCGCAACAAGCGCGAGATCTGGCGCATTGGTCTCATCCTGTCCAAGATTCGTCGTGCGGCTCGTGAGCTGCTGAAGCTCGATGACAAGGACCCCAAGCGTCTCTTTGAGGGCAACGCCCTCATTCGTCGTCTCGTTCGCATCGGTGTGCTCGACGAGTCCCGCATGCGTCTCGATTACGTGCTGTCCTTGAAGATCGAAGACTTCTTGGAGCGTCGTCTTCAGACTCAGGTCTTCAAGAGTGGCCTCGCAAAGTCCATTCACCACGCTCGTGTCCTTATCAGGCAGAGGCACATTCGGTAAGTCTGCCTCTTGTGTTGGTGGGACCGGTTCTCATGTTTTGTACAGCGTCGGCAAGCAGATTGTCAACGTGCCCTCATTCGTCGTTCGTTTGGACTCCCAAAAGCACATCGACTTCGCTCTTACGTCGCCATACGGCGGTGGCCGCCCTGGTCGTGTCAAGCGCAAGCGCGTTGCTGCTGCTGCGAAGAAGGAGGAAGGTGGCGACGAGGACGAAGAGTAAACTTCGGGTCGACTCATCATCTATCGCCGTATATTCTATATCACATGTGGGTCTGTCATTGTATGGGCACGTATGCAAACATGTATGCGTCCAAATCGACACCAAGAGGTCAGACGCGTTATCACTGTATCTTCTATCAGCCGTGATTTGAGTGACTACAATGCTCGCGGTCGCACTTGTCATACAGGCGAAAAAATTGAGCGTGAAGAATGCCTGCTCAATCTGGTCCAGACTTTTCAGGTGAGTGCTGTAGGTCATCCTGCAGCAATCAAGTTGCCTAACATATGCGCATGGTACATCGCTCAGTGAGACTCGTACATCGTGTTACGTCGTCCTTGGTGGGTCCACGAAGGGACCTTATGGATCTTAGGCCCACCCGTCTACGCCACCCTGGAACTGCTTAAAGAGTTCAATGGGGAATGCTTTCGCCATAGCTGTATACCCTGCGACGTTTGGGTGGAGGAAATCCCCTGAGTTGAAGTCGTCCCTCAATTGGCTCGGGGCAGTGGCGTTATGCACCACGGCGTCGAAGTCGATGACCCCGTCGAACTCGCCACTCCTCCGGATGAAGGTATTGACGCGCTGGCGTGTCGCTTCGCGGACGGGACTCGAGTACGCCTGGATAGCAGCGTTGAATCCGGGCGCGCTGAACGGTGTGATAGTTGCGCCGAAGATGGGGAGACCTGCGGCGTGCGCGCGTACGATGAACTGCTTGAGGGCGCCAATAACCGCGTCGCCAATGTCCTGCTGCGCGGCCTGCGTGGGCTCGGCCACGCCAATGTCGTTCACGCCCTCGAAGACGACGACGTAGCCTATGCCGGGCTGGGCGAGCACGTCCCTGTCGAAGCGGCCGAGCGCGTTCGGGCCGAGGCCGTCGGCGAGGATGCGGTTCCCACCTGCGGCCTGGTTCGCGAACGCGAGCGTGTTGAGGGCGGGGTCAGGCGAGGCGTGCACACGCGCGAAGAGCAGGTCCGGCCAACGGTTATTCTTGTCGGTGTCGCTCCCGCGGCCGTCGGTGATGCTGTCGCCGACGAACGCGACGGTGCGCTCCGACCTCGGGACCCATGCGTCTAGCGTGCTGATGAAGAACCTGCACAAATGTCAGTCTTTGGACGTGTTGAGAGCAGGGGGCGGGCCACTGACCAATGTGCGACATTCTGCAGTGCGGGGCCGGTCAGGTTTGCTGCCGTGACCTGGTTTCCGAACGTGAACCAGCTGGTGGTCCTGCTTCCGGGGTGACTCGTGATGTCGTTGGTGACTTGGCCGTCGGCGAGGAAGATGGTGATGCTCAGCTCAGTGCCCGCCTTGACGTCGAAGTCCACAGGATCCGAGACGGCTAACGCGCCGTTTGGAATTGCGAACGAGGGCGAGCCGCCGAACGTGAGGGTCTTGAGCGTGCTAGGCTCGACCGCGGGAATACCAGGGACACCGCCGAAGGGTCGCGCGATGCTGACCGCGGTGATGGGCAGAGCGGTCGTGCCAAACGCGTTTGAGATGCGGAGACGGATGTGGGGAGAGGTGGCTGTGACGTGGATCGTCTGGCGGATGGTGGTATTGTTGAAGACAAGGCCGGTCGTGTTAAACGGTGGATTCGGCAGGTTCGCGGATTCTGTCAATTGGGGCATCGACGTCCAGGCCGCGATCCAGTGGCCGGGAGAGGGGGCGTCGGTCGCGCGGTCGTAATTCACGACATGACCAAACGTGAAGGAGATGACGCTGAGGAGAGTGAGGGAGAGACCGGTTGCCAGCATCGTGCTGTTTTTACCTGCTTGTGTAATGCCCAAGCAATGTCGAGAATGGTGAGCGGGCTCGGGGTGGCCTGCGCGGCATTGGTTTATATATTGCGCGCCATCGCGAACAGCTGACCGCGTGAGGCGTAGACCTCTGCGCTGGCGGTGGCCAGCGTAGCACGACTCCGCGCGCGACGTCTGGCCGAATGTGTGCAGTCCGAGGATGGTCCGGCGGACCGCGCACGAGGCTAACAAGGCTTTGGGGCGCCTTTGGCGGTCGTTCTTGCCGTCACTAACGATCACATGGCCTCCTTCGTTTCGACATCAGGAAGATATGAACATTCTCCATTGCGCGGAGAACTCGTCAAGCAGGTCTCCGCGTGGTCTCTCCGATTACGATAGCAATATAATGTATACAAGTATCCTGTCTTGCCTGTGGGCTTTTGGGGGACACCCAGCGAAAGACACTATCGCTAAGGTAGGCAATCCGCAAGTTTCGATAGACCGATAATCCTCCAATGCTGATACTCTACAAGCCATTGCAGCTCTCCAGCTATAGCCAACAGTGCCCGCCTCGGATCCTGAGAGAATGATGCTGAAACTGACCATCCTCCTGATCATCTTTGCCTGCACGAAGGCTCTCGGGGGTAGTCTCCAACCACAAATACCCTCGGTCGCGTCCTTCACGCCCTCACATGGCTCGTTTGCGCTGGCATCCGCAGTTAGAATTGTCGTAGACAGCAAGCACGCCAGCCGCGGCTCTCCGTCGCTCCTCGATTTCGCTCACACGTTTCGCGGCGATCTCAAGGATGTCGTACCACATCTAGGTCTCGTCCCCATCTTGCTGTCTTCGGTGGTCCCCGATGTCGCTTCAGCTACTCCAACGATATACCTCACCTTGGATGCGTCTGTCCAGTACAAGCTGTACAATGGTGGACCTACCGACGAGGGATATGACATTGATATTGCGCACGGCTCAGTGACCATCAAGAGCTCTGCAGCTCTCGGCGTATGGTGGGGCACCAGGACGCTTCTGCAACAAGCCGCCATCCAACTCGCCCAGGGAGCAAAAGAAGCGTCCTTCCCGGCAGGGAGGATTTCAGACGCTCCTGGCTGGGAGGTACGCGGCTTCATGCTGGACGCTGGAAGACACTGGTTTGAGACATCTTTCTTGAGTGATGCCATCTCTTATGATTGGACGTTCACGCCAGACTTACGCTGCTTTCACTTACAGGCGACTTGTGTATATACGCCTCCTTTTTTAAGATCAACGAGATGCATCTCCACGCTTCAGACAACCTGTGGAATCCCGCCTTTCTCTACGGAGATGGGAACGAGGGCTGGAAGCACTTGTACGCTGCGTTCCGGTTTCAGCCACCCCCGAATTCCGCCCTCGACGGGCTAGTCCCGAGGAAGAACGAGAGCTGGACAAAGAAAGACTTTTTGCAGATGCAAGATACCTGCGCCAGACACGGCGTGACGATCATACCAGAAATCGACACGCCCGGACATTCGCTCGTCATCAACCAGTGGAAGCCGGAGCTCATGGAGGCAGGCGCCCCAGACCACCTCAATCTCTCCTACCCAGATACGATTCCCACGATCAAGTCCATCTGGGACGAATTCCTGCCCTGGTTCTCTGCGCCCGAGGTCTCCATCGGCGCTGACGAGTACGACGCCGCCCTCGCAGACGACTACATCTCCTTCGTGAACACCATGGCCACATACATCTCCGCCCAATCGCACAAGTCGATCCGCATATGGGGCACGAACGAGCCGAGCAAGACGCTCTCCGTGTCCTCGAACATCACCATCCAGCACTGGGACTTCCCGGGGGATGACGTCCCGCTGCGGCTCCTCGCGCAGGGCTACCGCGTGATCAACTCCGAGCAGGCCTTCCTCTACCTCGACGGCAAGACGTCCGAGGACGGCCAGTTCCCGCAGGAGCTCGACCAGGACCTCATGTGGGCCGGCGCGCCCGACGGCCGCGGCTGGGCGCCGAACGTGTTCTCGCGCACCGACGCGGGGAACAACACGCGCCCGGACGCGCCCGGCCTGCGCGGCGCGGTCTTCGCGCTCTGGAACGACTGGGGGAACAACGCGACGACCGCGCTCGAGATCTACTACCAGCTCGCGCGCTCCGCCGCCGTCTTCGCCGAGAAGGCGTGGGCGGGCAGCGGCGCGCGGCAGCCCCCCGCGACGGAGCTCGCCCGCGCGGACTTTGACAAAGTGTACCCGCTCCTGAACGCCGCCGCCCCAGGGCAGAACCTCAACCGCGTCGTGCGGCCCGCACAGGGAACGGGGGCAACCGTCTTCGGGTACGCGGCGCCGCACGCCCCGCTCGACACCCGCATCCCGTCCGTGGGCCCGCCATACACGCTCACGTTCCGCGTGAAGCCAGGCGGGCGGGACCCCGACGCGGGGCTGCTATTCTCGGGGATCGACTCGAGGCTGCACGTCGCGAACCTGACGTTCGAGGCGACGGGCCAGCTGTACGCGCTCGGGTACGTCCTCCCCCAGAGCAGGTTCACGTCCGTGGCGATCCGTGCGACGCGCGAATACACGTATGCGGTGATCGATGGCGACGAGGCGCATCCGCGGTATTGGACCACGTTGATGGACATATGGGGCGACTATATGGCGCTGGGGAACATGTCCTTTGCGGCGCCGTCCCAGCAGATCGGTGGTGGCGGGTTTGCGGGTACGATCAGAGATGTCACGTTGACGCTGGGTGTATGAAGAAAAGCTTCGAGGAAGGATTGTATTTGCTGTATACGTACTCACCAAAACGGTCTGACCTTGCTCTTGGGATGCGCACAGCTCAAGGAAAAGATCTAGAACATACACCGACTGATTTATTCGCGTGCTGCACAGATTAGGAGAATTTACACATCCAGTAGTGCTACAAACCAATAGTGAACGATAGCAAAGACAGCAAACGCAACAGCCACTCCCTCCTCGCATCATACAGAGACTCAGTTCCTCCGCCGCTTCGGCGCCTGCGGTTCGCTCAATCGGTCAATCAATCGCCCACCGGGGGGCCGTCCTCCGTCGTGTCGTTGAACGTCATAGCCGCCTACTGGCGGAGGAGGACGTGCTGGCAACCCATGCACTCTCGGCTTCGGCGGGAGGAGCTCTGGAGGGGGACGCGGCAATGACGGCGGTGGTCTCCCCTGTGCGCGGTCTCCTTGGAGCGGTCCTGTTTCGGTTTGTGGATATGCATCAGGGCGTGGGTAGTGTCGTGGCGGATAGGGTTGCTGCGCGCTCGAGGGCGGAGGCCGACGGCCAGAGTGCGAGCCCTGGGGAGGCCCCGAGTTCTGGACGTCTTTCAGGGCGTTCATGAGGCGTCCGGAGGTGACGATGTCATTTATGAGGGCGCGGTGGGCAAGGGTCTGCGCGTCGGAAACATATCAGCCACCGTGAGCTGTGCGAGTGTCAGCAAAACGGCAGGAGGATGCGCACCGATTCGGACACGCCGATGATGGTGCCGAGGATGTTGTGTGCGGTCGACGAGGGCTCAAAGGGGTACGTCTGGATGAGTGTATATGCCTCCCGGAATACAGCCCGGATCTTCCGTATCTTGCTCGTCGGCCGGCCGACGTCGTTGTCTGCGCCCCAAACGGGTCAGTCAGCCCACGTTCGATGGATATTCGGGCTCAGCGCGATAGACATACCTGGGTTCAAGAGACATTCGATGCACAAACTCTCCGGATTTTTGGCGTTCACCCAGCCTTTCTCCTCCTTCGACATGATCTTTCCATGCGTGACAGAAATGTACGACGACTCGTACGGAAACTTGTCCGCATAAAACTCCAAGAAGTCAGTCAGCAGCACACCAAAACTCTTGCTCTCCAGGGGCTGGTCGATGAAATCGGCGGGTCGGCCTGCAGGGTTAAGCTGGAGGAATGCGATGGTGAGGCATATCAGGCCGTAGCTGCTCAGACCGCTGCTGGATGCGGAGTTGAGGCCATGTCGCGAGAGGAGGCTTTTGAGCGTCATCACCAGGAAGCGCAGGGCGGGTACGCGGACGAAGTAGTCCCGCAAGATCGGCACGGCGCGCAAACCATCCGGGGCGTTCATGCTGATGTCGATCTTCAGAGAGCCTACAATTCATCAGCAGGATTCCGTTGCAAGATTACACGGCCATACCGAGGTCCGGGGGCGTCTGAAACGAGATGAGTGGGACGCGGGCGTGCGCAACGACGTGGGTGTGGTGGGTGAGCCCGGTGTTGCGCATCAGCGCTGCGAGCTGGAAGAGCACTCTCCTCTTCGTGTCATCGTCATACGGATGAGGCGCCGTTATCACAAGGTCGGTATCCCTACACACACGCGCGCGATAAAGATGCCTCCCCGCATGAGCCCCTACAGTTCAGCCAGAAAAGATGATTGAAGTACGCACCCGTCGGGAAGGTACAGGTCCTGGGCGACGCTTCCAAACGTGTCCACCGCGGCCTTTGGGAGCCGCCTCTTCACGACTTCTGCAACCTGCGCTATCACGACCGCGCGCGCGTGGCGTTCGTACGGTGTCGGCGAGACATGCGCGAAAAACGCGACTATCTCGTCGTGCAGCCTGCTCGCACACGTCACGCACACCCCGCGCGCACGAACAAAGCACTTACCTCTGCTCCCTGCTCTCGTATAGCCCTGTCCCCATCGCATCTATCCATGGAGTGTGGTAGACTTCAGGAGCGATGTCATTGGCATCGCCAACCTCGGTAGCAGTAGCGTCTGAGCCTGGGGCGTGCTTGCGCTTGGGACGTCGTCGTTTTCTATCGTCTGTTTTCTTTTCCTCGCTGGGCACGGTTGTCGGCCGCTCAGGAAGACTGCTGGGACCGCCAACGGCTGATGTACTTGCATCCCTGTCACAGCGTCATTACGCAGGATCCGAGACGGGAAACCCGGCCTCGCGCACATCGGGAACACTTTGGAGAGCAACGAGATTCTCAACTGTGCTCAGGACGTTCGAAAGCGTGGCAGTGGTGTCCAGCGAAGGGACGACGCGAGAGTGGGAAGATGGAGGTCGGCGGGCAAGTTGCGATGCTACAGTAGGCGCTCTCTCATTTGCCACAATAAGCAACACGATCACGGGACCGACGCGTCGCGTGTATGTTCCGCATGCTCTGCGACGAGCAATGCGGACGGTGGCGAACGATGCTAGGGATGCAATTGCACAACAGATGTGGTTCAGACGAGATGTTACAATCTACGAGCACAGCGACTTCTCAAGCATACATCGACTCCTTCCTTTTCGTCCCAGCCATATGTTACTTCTTCAGCAGGGCGGGCGGGGTCGTGCCGGCAGACAGACCCTTTTCACCAGCGAAGACGCTGCTTTCGAGCTCCTCCCTGTAGATAGCAATAATGCTTAGCACCTAAATCAAGGCATCCGAAAGGCAAGCAACGTACTCAATACGGAGCAGAGCGTTGTATTTGGCGACACGCTCGCTGCGCGCGGGCGCACCCGTCTTGATCTGGCCAGTGCCGAGCGCAACAACGAGGTCGGCGATGACAGTGTTCTCCGTCTCGCCGCTACGGTGCGAGACCATGACACCCCAGCCGTCGGACTGTGCGAGCTGAGCACTGTATGCATGACATTCCTTTAGCTAGTGTCACCTTGACTGTCGCGGTCTGCTTACGCTTGGATCGACTCTGAGATGGTACCGATCTGGTTGACCTTCAGCAGGAGACCGTTGCAAGCCTTCTTCTCGATGGCGGTCTTGATACGGAGAGGGTTTGTAACGGTAAGATCATCACCGACGATCTGAATCCCGCTGTGCTTCGTGAAGTGTGACCACGCCTCCCAGTCGTCCTGGTCGAAGGGGTCCTCGATGGACACGATCGGGTATTTCTTAACATAGCTCAGGTAGAGGTCGGCAAGCTCCACGCCAGAGATCCATTTCGTGGGGTCGGAGTTGGGGTTCTTGAAGTCAAGGTCGTACTTGCCTTCCTTGTAGAATTCAGACGAAGCAACATCGAGCGCGATTTTGATCTTGCCCTCGTAGCCGGCCTTTTTGATGGCCTCCGTGAGGAGCTCGAGCGACTCTTCTGCACCGGAGACATTGGGGGCAAAGCCACCCTCGTCACCAACGTTGACAGCTGATATCGTTGCTAAGTCATTGGTGCGCGGCACGTGTTCGAGACCCAACTAACCATCAATGCCGTACTTGGCGGAAATGACCTTCTTGAGGGTGTGGTAGGTCTCGGTACCAATCTTCATCGCTTCGGTGAAGTTTGTCGCGCCCGTAGGGAGGAGCATGAACTCCTGGAACGCGAGCTTGTTGCCGGCATGCGAGCCACCGTTGATGACATTGAACGCGGGGGTTGGGAGAACGAATGGGGGCTTGACGCCCGCGAGGTCAGCAAGGTGCTGGTAGAGGGGAACACCCTTCTCCGCCGCTGCAGCCTCAGCGACAGCGATGGAAACACCGAGAATCGCGTTCGCGCCGAGTTTTCCCTTGTTGGGGGTGCCGTCAAGCTTAATCAGGAAGTCATCGACCTCTTTTTGCGCAGTGACAGGGATGTTTGCCTTGATCAGCTCGGGGGCGATGATGTCGTTCACGTTAGCAACAGCCTTGAGTACACCTACACGCGGATACAGATTAGACATACGCAGTGCGGAGGAAGAGGGGGAAGAACCTACCCTTGCCGACGTAGGCGTTCTTGTCGCCATCGCGGAGTTCGACAGCTTCGTGGATACCAGTAGAGGCACCAGAGGGGACGGATGCTCGGAAGCGGCCTAAATGCGCGTTAATTCCGCTCAGTGGCAAAAGAGATGAAACTATGCGAGGCGGGATGGGCAGGCGTGGAGTAATTTGGAGAAAACAGAGCTGTATGCGCGAGAAGAGGCCCGGCCGCTCTTTTTCAGAGCAATCGACATGGCAATCGCACGTACAGAGCATACAGGGTGACACCTGCGCGCAATCTGTAGCGTGCAAATCAAGGGAGGCACTGGCCTTATATGCTAGGGCGAACGAATCGCGCCCAAGCGCTGCCAATCCCGCGCCGCATTCCGGACAATGACCGCGTACCTTTAGCGGTGTAGAGGTCGACCTCGACGGTGGGGTTGCCCCGGGAGTCGAAAATCTGTAAGCACAGGCATCAGCGCGCACTGCTTGCTGCAGTCTGCCAGGACCAAACCGACCTGGCGGGCGTGGATCTTGGAGATGGACATATCGATGGAGGGAAAGCAAGAGCGGTGGGGATCCTTTCCTCCCTCCCTCCCGCGTACTTCTATCGCACAGAGTTCCCACGCTCCAATGGGCGCTTATCTATGGCCCATCCTCGAACGGCCGATCTCGCAGGCGCCCGCGTAATGGATGGTGCTGGGCCGAGTCAAGGACGCGCTCGACCTCCCTCCTCTCGTTCTCGCGCCATCTTCACCCGCCCTGGACGTAGCCACCGGTGATTGGGCAGCCCTCGAGGCACCCAATCGATGCCTGGACATCCGAGGCACATTAATACCACCTTGCCACCTGCTCCAGACGCAGTCATTTCGTTTATCGGTCTAGAGTTCTACCAGGACATCTGTCACGGCGGGCCTCTGAGTCTTCGGCACTGATGTCATCTCCGGCTTCCCATACGGTCTAGCTGGAGTCTGGAGCCTGCGGCCTGAGGGTTATATATGAGTACAGCTGTGCCCAGAGAATCAAAGGGTGGGTCAACATGCCAATCAAAGTTAGACCCACTAGTACCAGCATCATCTGTTCGCACCACCCCAGTCGCACCTTATGCTAACGTTGGCTTCTTGTTGGAAATGCTCTCATTTGCTCTGCCATCTAGTCCACAGAGGCTCATATGCTGGGAGACTGCAGCGGTCAGCGGGTCTCAGGCCTCAGGCTTGGCCGTTGGGTGGTTATGCGAATTTATGACCCCATCCTCTTATACTGAGCGCGTACAATACCGGTGCGGTGCCTTGGACGTGCAAGGATCACATTCAATCTCCATAGGTATCCCTTGTCTACGGGACCCGCCTTTCATGCTGCGTCTGTCTTGCTGTTCATATACGACGACTGTCTGGATATTCATCAATATTGACGCATGGCCCCATACCAGAAAAGATGTCGTCGTTACGTATTGTAAGTGACCATATCAGCCAACAACCAATGGCGTGAGACATGTTCCTAGTAAGTGTGGCACTACGCCAGAGCGGCGCAATCACCTGCACCGCCAGCGTCACCGACGCACCCATACTCGGATGGCGCCGAAAGCTCGCGCGCACGTACCAGGACGACGACACCGTGAACAATCGCGCACGTTGATATGGCACCATACCATGTGCGTACCCATTGAAGCCATCTTACTCGGGCGCTGTGTGTACCGCACAGCTGCCTGGCCAGGTACCGCTGCGGTCCCACTCCGGCCAGCTGCACGCTCGCGCTCGGCCTCGGAGACGCGATACAGTATCGCGGCGAGGGAGTCGGCGCTCCACCGTTGCGGACGCGGTGATCCTCATGCACCCCTCCATCCTTGTCCCGAACCAGCTCCGGCCGTCTCAGGTTCGGACGCAGTGTCCACTCGCCATCCCCCGTCTTATCTGCTGCCCTCCATACCCCGCGTCTCCGCCTCATCCTTCTCTACAACCACCACCACCACCACTGCTCTTAGCCCCGAGACACTCACCCCCATCCTCGACTTCCTTACAGACGTCGAGCTCATACCCTCTCCATATAATAACGAACACTCGAACAACAACTTATAACCCCTATATTCCTACAAACCAACATAATGCCAGCGTTCACGTCCCCCGCCACTCTCCGCCGCCTCTCTCGCACGGGAAGCCTGCGTGCCACGACGACGACAATGCCTGCACCGCAGTCCGATAGCACTCCCTCAGATACCCTCGCCAGTCCCAAGAGCCTCACGGGCCCACGCCCGCTCTCCCCGCTCCTCCAAGCAGCGAGCGACAGCACGGTGCTCAAGGCCGTGCGCGCGTACGAGCGCGACCGGCAACGCGCCCGGAAGACGAAGGAACGCACGGAGCGCGCGCGCGAGCGGCAGCAACGCGCAGCCGCCGCCACCACCGCCGCCGGCACTGGCACTGGCACTGGCACTGGTACTGGCACCGGCCCTACCCCCGACCCGGGCGCGTGCAGGCACTGCCGTGACGGCGGCTCCGGGCGGCGAGCGGCCAACATCGCACCCAGCCCGAAGGGCCTCGCGCTGGCCAAGGGGGATCCGAGTACGGACCAGGATACGGCGCTAGCACTGGCGCGGGGCGCACCGCGGACGCCGTTCGTGGAGGAGGTCATCGCGGACGTCGTGGAGCGCGAGACGCGCGCGCGGGGCACCCTCGAGGTGCATCTCGCGCAGCTCGTCAAGCCCGCCAAGGCGCGGCGGAGCAAGCCTGGTGAGTGCGCGCAGCCCCCGTTCCTTCTCTGCCTCGTGTTGCGCCGGCTGACGACGTGCCACCACCGCGGTGCTGCAGCGGGCGAGTTCGAGTTCGTGCCTGCGATGCCCGGGGTCATCGCCCTCGACGACCGCCCGACGGACGACGCGGAGCTCGACGAGCCGTGGGAGCACATTTCCGCGGACGAGCTCGACGAGAAGCGTGCGGACCCGCCGTCGTACGCGACCGTCGTCGCGAGCGCTGTGTGACCCTATGATGCCTATACCCCTTCGACCAGGACTGGACGCATACGTGTGTACGATTGCTGACCGGGACCGCCCGTTCCGAGGTGCTGCTGAGATAGCGAATGACTTGAGCACGGACGAGAAGTGTGTACGAATAGGCGTATCTTATCGGAAGAGAGATTCAAGGCGGAGATACTCATACCTATGTCGGACAGCATATACAGTATGGGTGCCATGAGTAGTCAGATAACCCACAGTAGTAACGACCTTACGAAACTCCTTACCACCGATTGGCCCTGTGGTGTGATGTGTACTGATGCTTCATGGTACATGTACCAACAGTGGACCAACTACCTAACTCGATCTAATGCGTATGCCTATGCTCATGCCAAGCAGGAGGGAAAGTTCGAACCGGCAGGGAAGCTTGGCGATGGTAGCATCCGCGCGAGCAGCGCAGCGTTCACAAAGAAGATAGCAATAAATAGCGGAGCTAGTGCGGATACATGTAGACAAGGATAGATGCGCAATGTCAGCAGATATAGGCAAACACTCAGAAGTTCGCCCGGCGGGTGGGGTTGATGATCGGGAGCGGATGCGCCTATGGAAAACTGTCAGCCTCAAAGTCGCGGACGCAGAGCGGATGCTGTATACCTCCGTGTTGAAGACGTATTCTACGGGTATTTGTTAGCTATGAACAGGAAGCGTGCGTGGCAGAAGGCACGCACCAGATAACGGGAGCACACTCGCGTCTTCGAATAGCAAGTACAGGTACTTCAATGTCTCGCTCTGTGAATGCAATGTATTCAGCATCTGCTACGGACGTCTCAACGAAAGCACTTTACCATTAGGAACGTCTCCATCTTGTCCTCGTACTCGACAGGCACTTGGTCGACGTTGATGATGCTCGCATACCCGCCCGTCTCGATCTTGCAATGCCGTTCGATCGCCTGGAAGATCTGCCACCCATAGTCGCGGTAGCGCTGGTCGCCAGTCAGGCGATATGCGATGAACAGAGACTCGACCGTCTCAGGACGGAGAATGTAGCGCGCGTCATACGGAGCCGGTTGTCCAGCTCTGCTTATGGAGGTCAGTTGAATCTATCGGCAACGATCGTTGAGGACAACACGAACCGCGCGCCCTTGATGTACCAGTCATCCGGCATATTCGAGCCTGACAATCCATCGCTTGGTATCCGGAAGTGGACGATCTCGGGAGAAAGCCCCGTCGCAGTGTCGTGCGTTCGCATGCATGTCTCGATGAGCTCAACACCGGTCTTCCAATCGCGGAGGCCCGTAGGGTTGAGGTGTTTTGAGTGTGGGGGTATTGATACGGGCTGCCCAGCTGCGCCTGTAGTGACGGCGCCGAGCATGAGCGAGCCACCAAAGAAGCAGATCAGATGATCCTGTTTGGGCTGTAGCCGCCACGACCTGCGACGAGAAAATGTAAGCATCGTGACGTATTCCGAAGGCAAAGCAGATACGTACACATGTCCCGAAGGTGACCGTTCGGGTATAAGTTCGGAGGTATATGTGAGGCGTCCCGACCGACTCTTCTTGATGAGATGCTCCTGTACACCGTTCATCGCAAATTCGTACATCTATAGTAGTATACATTGTCAAAGAGAGCACCAACAAGCAAAAGGAAGCATATGAGCTGACCTCCTTGTATACCGGTTCTGTAAAATTCTGAAAAGAGCGTCAGTCCTTCAAATGCACGCCTGACAGAGAGCCACACACAGTCTGGATGTATTGCTTCCTGTTTGACATCAGTGTGTCGAATGCCTCGTACGCGACCTTCTCGCTTACAAGAGATATTCATAATAAGAGTCTCCACGGGATCCTAGGCGAATTGCGGACATAACAAATCGTCCATCTTCAGGACTGAACAAAGTCAATGTCAAGGTCACAAGCACGATATTCACACTGACTTCATGAAGATGGCTGCAAGTCCAGTGTTCAGACTAGATCCCTTGATGGTCTCCATGACCTGCAGGAGATGTCAACGTGATATCTGATATATTGAAGCAAACGATAGACCTTCTCTGCGACATCCCAGTATGCCTCATTCCCCGTCAAATAACTAAGGTACCGAAATTCGAGCTGCAAGGTCGACACCTCCGCTGTGCTCACTAGGCCATTATTATCCGCGGTCTTCGAGCCCGCACGCGCGGCGAGATTGACGTAAGACAACGGCAACCCTGAGGGTGTGTCGAAAGCGGGCATCATACGGTCTGCGAGATCCTTTGCCTTGTCGATGTACATGGGATCTCTGCTTAGCGCGTAGGCAGACAGCAGCCCTCCGAGAACTCGGATAGTCGTCTGCGCACCGTGAGTCAGTCACCGCGTTCGAATATCATCACATGTTTACTCATAATAGGCTTACTGACCTCGAAAGTATTGAAATCGCCGTCCCGCTCAAAGGACATCTTGTTCACAATCCAGTCACGGGCACGCGCATACTCGTCATGCAACCCCATGATTAGCATGGTATCTATGGAGTCTACCACGGTATACCCGATACCGCCGGCTTCCGTCAGGTTGGTCCCCTTGTGGCTGATAGGGTGGTATTCGTCGTCTCCCATGGCATCCCGTTCTGCTTCCATGAGCCGTTTGTTCGGATGCAGTACTAGAACATACACATACCATACGCAAGCCAAGCATGCTGAACGGAGGCAGCTCAGCCACCAAATCTCCAATAGTCCTTGCCCAGTGCTCACCCTAAACGCTGCTACTACGGCGTCCCGCTTGGGGACATCCGTAGTCAAGTTGACAACTCGAGGCCCGGCGGGTTGCTCTTGTATATCTGTTCCGAGGAATTCCGCGAGCGGCACGGTGATTATTGTAGGGTTCTTTCGCTACCCTGTCAGCCCTCCCGGGAGCAGTAAGCCAAGAACGCCGGGTACGTACCCGGTAAACAAGATAAGCAAACGCAGAGAGCAAGACAAGCACGAGGTATGCCGAGGCCCCAGAGGAAGAATGTGGTTTTGCGGCCTGAGGCTGATTAAATCGGTGACGTTGGGAGTCTTAGTTGGCTTAATCTATACGAAGGACGCGCAGTCTACACACAGAGGCCCCGGTGTCCTTCGCCGGCTTTGAGGTCCTTTGAATGGCCGTAGGGGCGCTTCGTTTGCGCAGTTCTGAGGCTCCCATGGCGAACTATGCCCTTCGTGGGTATCGAACAGTATAGACCGTCGCGTGCCAGCCGTCACGGAGTCTGTAGAGGTATAGAGGAAGAGAGACAGGAGAGAAAGTGGATGCCGACGCAGGGTCGAGCGCAGGCTGAGGGAGAAGGATGGCAATGGTAGGGATCAGACTGAGCCCGGCCAGCAGCATCTCGCATAAGTTATCCACTCCAAGCCTCGTCAAGGCGAAACGACGGCTATTCTTGGGGTTCCCCGCACGTGACATGCCCGCTCTATACTTGCGACCGCAGCGTTCGAGTGTCGCTTCTCTTTATTCTCAGCTGTGCCGCATGAACTGAGTGTGGGCCCAATCATTATGCCGTGACGGCGAGGGTGTCGGCAGTGCTCACACGACTGACTTCGTTGAGAGATACACAATGGCTTTTGACCCAACAGATGGATAGCAGAGACAATATTACACCGGACGCGCGCGCTGCTGAAATCTCGGGCCACCTGCATCCGAACTCTTCCCTTCCGACTAGCCAAGACGGTGAGCATACAGCGCCGGTGATACCATGACCGGACCTCAGCCGTGACCTCACGCCCACTTCGCCACGTCTTCCTCCGAAGGACCCTTGGGATCATCCGAAGCAGCAAGGTTGCACTGATGGAATGCCCGAACTTGATCAGGTTTGAACGCCCCCACTACCGTGTGAAGTACACCTCTGTTGTGGAACAAGACGAGATCTCGCTCATGCCTGTTAAACAGATCAACATGCATTGAGTAAACATAATCTATGAAGAACGCTTGAAGTCCTTACCAGTCGTGAGGGTATACCAGCTGCCATAGTTCCAGCGTGTGATCAGCTCGTGTGACCTGGGCAGAGCTTTGGTGAGAGAACTCACATTGGGCGCGATAGCAGGTCTCTGCATCTTGTACAGCAGTTCCCGCACCTGCTTCAAGTCGGCAAGATGCACGCCGTCAGGGTAGAGTGCACCCTCCCGCTTGGCACCCTGTGGCAGGGGATCGACGAAGAGTTCCGCGACACCGCACGGGTGCACTTGGAAGTGAAGCTCGCCCGTAACAGGGTTCTTCCACAACTACGCCCAAATCAGCAACGTTGCGACTGCGGCGGCTACCAGTAGTCATCCGGCTTACCATGGGAAGGACCTTTATCTTGGATTCTTCCCAGGGCGGAAGCTCGTCATACGACATTTCTAGGCCCTCGGACATGATCCCGAGCCCCGTGGAGAGTGCGTGTGCCGGCGCCATCCACACGTATGGATGTGGGGAATACTTCACTTTCGTCCGGACTGCGACGCTCTTGAGCTCGGGTGGCAGGATATTGAACATGTTCCTCCCGTCTACAAATGCAGTCGTACCCAGGGGAACCTCGAGCTCGTCGCCCGTACCGTCGTCATACCGAACGCGCTGGTGGGCACCCTTCGGGACGTTCACGCCGTAGAGCGTCGTGACTTTCGGTGGCGACAGGTCGTAGAGTGCTGCATCGATATGCCACCGGTAGTATCGGGTGAACCCCTTCTCCTCATCTTCGGGCGAGACACGGGTCTTGTGGAAGACAGTGTGGGAGGGATGCTTGAGCTTCGCCTCTGCTAGACCCTCATGATTGTAAACCATGCCGTTGCCGATGAGCTGGACCTGGGGAACACGAGGAATGGTTTTGAGGTCGGGATGGAGGATTGACTTCTTCTCGCTGCCTGTCTTGTTGTTCCCATGTCCATAGCTTTCCGATGTAGGGTCGAATGCCTTTCGTGCGTCCTGTGAGCCGCCTGAAATAAGCCCTCATAGCAATTTGCTCACCTTGGTCAGAGCATACTGCTGTTCGGGGGATAGATCAACGTCCCGAAAGAGCAGAGCTCCGTGCTAGCGATGCATCCTCGTCAGCCACGTTGTTACTGACCATGCTCTACCTTATGAACCTTGTATAGA
Organism: Trametes gibbosa; assembly: GCA_022606055.1. Classification (NCBI taxonomy): domain Eukaryota; kingdom Fungi; phylum Basidiomycota; class Agaricomycetes; order Polyporales; family Polyporaceae; genus Trametes; species Trametes gibbosa. The sequence continues at coordinate 966,362 of JABYQJ010000005.1, forward strand.
AGGTTGTGGATCTCCTGGAACTGCTCTGGGGACAGGGACCCAGGGTTCACACCCTTCACCTCCCTCCCAAAGTCCTTGAGTTTCTCTCCGTCAGCAGATGGCGGTACGGGGAGCGGGGCAATCTCAATAGCCATGTTTCTTCTGATGTATGTAGGCAAGCTGGCAGAAAGACCAATGGGTGATGGGGGTAACAGAGCGAAAGCTATCGTCGTGCCAAGCTCGAAGCTTGAAGCCACCCATTAAATGTCTCGTGCTACACGCTGTTCTTATCACCTTTATAGTCAGATGATTATCATGCCGGTGGCTCCAGCCCGCTCGAGGTTTAGGCGGTGAATTAATGTGGGGTAGATAAGATGTGGTTAAGCAATTAGATATCAATCAATACCGAGATTAGGTTCGTGTTTACACGTCGCGTGGCATCCACGTGGGAACCAACACCTGCTTGAACGCGTCGACGCGTCGAACACATCTCAGCTCTCTCTCTCTTGTCCTCCACGCCACACTTGCGACGCTACTGTGAAACACGTCTCGGGTGACAGCCATCACGCATCTTTGCTAAGCTCGGGTACATTGTGATGTATTCAACATCTGCGGCCCAGAAAGCCACAGCGCGACGTTCACGCACGCGCCCCGAGCTCACGGACGAGCAGAAACAAGAGATCAAGGAGGCCTTTGAACTCTTCGACACGGACAAGGATGGGTGCATAGACTATCACGAACTCAAGGTAGCCATGCGTGCACTAGGCTTTGATCTAAAAAAGCCGGAGGTTTTGAAGATCCTACGCGACCACGACAAGACAGGCCATGGTCTCATGGAGTTCGAAGATTTTGCGAAGATCAGTGCGTATTTTTGTTTTATAACGAAGCGTATATGTTCGTGATTTGTTTGAGGTGATTTACTAACGATTTCATCCGCTACGCCGCGTTCGTCGCGCGTTCTGCTTCTGCAGTGAGCGAACGGATCTTGGCTCGCGACCCCATGGAGGAAATTCGGCGGGCTTTCCAACTTTTCGATGATGATAACACGGGCAAGATCAGCCTAAGGAATCTGCGGCGCGTCGCAAAGGAAATTGGAGATCGGTTAGAGGACGACGAACTGTGAGTGTCTAGCCTTCCGCGTTCAACACTGCAATATGTCCACCCATTCTCCGTACTATAGTTTCGGGGTACATAAGACGCTTGTTCATGTGCTGATTTGACTCAAATTCTGCTTCCAGTCAAGCTATGATAGATGAGTTTGACCTCGACCAGGATGGAGAAATCAATGAGCAAGAGTTCTTCGCTATCATGACGGACGATGCATAACTCTGTGATGCACTATTCTCATAGTGGCAGTACCACCGCGCTGCTTCTGCCATTGTCCCTGCCTTTTTCAGCATCCCATGTCGCGCCGTCCGCCGATCTACCGTATAAGCGCTCCCGTTTCCGTCTCGTATACCGATACATCGACTCTCTTGGCCCACCCCAGACTTATTTTGTCCCAGCCCGTCTTCTCGCCCCGGCACCTCGTCACCATCTTCTGCTGATGTTGGTCGTCTCAGCGCCGGCTATGCAACGTCTCAAGCTAGCAGTCCCGATGTGAGTTTAGTCTGATCGTAACCTCACTTCGCACCCTTTAATTCTGATCGTGGCTCGCTGCGCCGCCATTTCGCGCAGTCTCCGTTCTTACGATCTACAGGATTCCATAGCTCTGTATCAAAGCACTGTATGAATATTCGCTATCAAGCGAACGACGCCTGTACGGCGTCCCATGTGGTTGCGATCGGCATGCTTGTGGCATAAAATAAACATAGGTGAGACATACGTGTGAGTGTCGGTGTATCGTAATTCCCGGACCGCGAGGTCCAAAGATATGACGATCAGCCGGTGTACCAACCACAGGGCGGGCGAAGGCCGAAGATAGCAGAGTGTTCCTTCTCTCCGGCGTCATCTCAAGTACGAATATACCCACCCGAACCGCTACGTCCCCTGCATGGAATCTCTACTATCTAGGGCGAAATTGGGTGGGAGCACTCAAGGCACCGACCGCGCCACCAAAGCCAAATCGACCCCTGCAACTGCGTCAAAGCTGCGCAAAGAGAGCCCAAGGAAAACTTGAGACCAAGGCCCAGGCACGTACCACCGACGACAAGCTCTCTCCCAATTCGCGCTTCGCATTTGGGAAGAACCCCGCACGGATACGCCGGTTGATGTGCCCTCTCAGACCGGCCGTCGCCCATGCCAACGCCGACAGCAATTACCCTTTCACCGCCCAACACACTCATGGAACATGCGACACCGGCGCAAGATGACACACCACCGTCGCGGCGTCGAGAGCGTAAGCCAGCCCAAGCCCCCGGATCCATATCACGCGCGCGCCGCCGTCGCACGCATACCCCGCACCGGCGCTAGCTACCGAGGCACGGGGCGGGCCCGCTCGATCGTGCCGCGCGAGCGCTGGTTCAAGTGTGACGGACCGTTGATACGTACCCGTCCTGCTCAATCCCAAAGGCCTTGTGGCCGGGTTGTTCTGGACTGCCCCCCCCCTCTCGCACCGATCGCGGGGGCGGACCCGCTCTCGAGTCTCGGAGTCGGACAATGTCAGCGGCGGCTGGTCGCAGCGGAGCTCACAAACGAGGTGTGTGCGCTGGGATCGGACGACGTGGAGCAGCAGCACGGACGGACGGCGCGAGCGGAACGGAGCCTCTCCGGGTCTGGCTGGCCGCGCGAAGAAGACGAACCTCTTGGGAGGCGCATGTGCGGTCTGGCCGGACAGGACAACGATGGATGCACATGGCAGATCTGCCTCGACGCTCGGCGGGGCGGGCGGAATGCGCACATTGGAGGCGGGAGACGGCGACACTGCCCGTCCATGTCCGTCCGTCGAACGTTCTGCATCCGGACCGAGCGTCATCATGCGCCGTCGAACGCTCGCCGTCCGTCGTCTGCCGCTGTTCGCGTCCTCTCGAGCGCACGAGCTTTCCAGAGTTCACCGCCCTTGAACGTTTAGCCGGACCCCCGAACCCGGCGCACGGCGGCGACGGATGCGCATGATTAGCAGACACGGTATGACTGCATCCCGCTGCCCAGAGCAGGCCCGTCGAGTCGTCGGCGGTCGGGTGGCACGCCAAGGACGGCGGCATCCCCACATATCTCCGCGGTGCGGCGTGCTTCTCGCAGCGCCGAACGTTCGACGTCCGCGCGCCCGGCGCTGGTTGTATGTTTTCGACGAGGGTGGTGTCCGTCCGACGCCGTTTGCTCGGTGCAACCGCTCGACGGACGGGGAACATCGTTGGCTTCTGGCGGGGACGGAAGGGGGGGGAGAGGCGGTGAGCGCAATCGGCATCTCGCGATCGCGATCGACCGCTGCCAGTGCCGGTCAGCCGCCAGCGAGACAGAGGGAGAGAGGGTGACTCGGGCTGTGTGACTCTTGTGAGAAAGAGAGAGACAGCGTCGATCGGGCGGCGCGCTAGCGTCCAGCTAGGCAATGCTGAGCCGAGCGAGAGGCGTGCGTGCGTGCGTGCGTGCGCAGGGACCAGCGCGAGGGGCAAAATGGCGTCGACGGTTGGGTGGTATTCGGAGTGCGTCTTTCGGCCCAGAACATTGTGCGTGAGGGCATCCGCGTCGCGGTCCACCGCTGGGCGGCAGCGTCGAGCTCTCTCGAGGTGGCCGTGCTCGGGCGACGCGCCCCGGATTTAGCACACCCCGCTGACCGCCACGGCGGGGGCGGGAGGCGAGTGTTCAAACACTTCTCGTGCGCGGTAATCCAGCGTGTACGATCTTACAAGACTGCGTGCGCGGCCGCAGCGGACTGACCTTGCCCGGGCTCACCCACAATACTACTCCTATAGCGGCGCTCCTCTCACCCTCCCCCACCGGTGCCAGACAGACTGCCGCGCACTCCACGGACCACGGCCCCGGGTGCTCATCCGCAACTATAGCCAGCACCGGTCCACGTCCGAACGTCGCCCGCCCCGCTCACAAATACGGTGGTGCGCACATGACGGGCGCGCCGTGCCCGTCCCACAAAGTCTGCTGCTGCTGCTGTACGGTGTACTGTCAGCCTGAGGCTTTGCTTCACGTGATACCGCACGCCCGCAGGTCGGATGGTCCGACGACGCGAGCCCCGGAGCTGGAGCTGGAGCTGGAGCCCTGGCGGGTCTGAGATCTGAGCGCTGAGCGCTGAGCACCGAGTGACCGGGCATGGTCCACGCCTGAAGCACGCTCCCGACCGGTCGTTCGGCGGGCGCGCATCGCTCACGGTCGTGGCCTCCATCCATCCATCCATCCATCCACCCATGTCGTCGCCCTCCGGTCACGCGCACGCACGGCGGGACGGGACGCCGAGAGCGCAGATGACGCCAACGCCGACGCCGACACCGACGACGCCACGCCACGCCGTCCGTTAATTGTCGACGGCGGTGGGTTACTGACGTGCCGCCACCCACCCAATCTCGACGCGAGAGATCACGATCGACGACGGACGGCCGGACGGCACTACTACTGCTCTGGTGGCTGCTGACAGCGGCGACTGGCGGCGACAATGACTGGGCGCGCGCCCGGTGGTGCGGGGTGGCATGATAGGTCGTACGCTGCGCGAACCGGTCGGTGCTCGGCACATGCATGCGTGCATGCATTACATACCTTACGCCGTGTGGCTGTTGTGGATGTTGTTGGGCACTCGGGCGGTCCAGGAACGGGACAGGAGCAGGACAAAAAAAAGTGAGGGTGAATGAGCATGGGCATAAGCCGTTCCGCATACTGTAACATTTCCGGATCCTTAAGAATACAGCGGTGGGGAGAGAGGGAGGGGAACGACCGTGAGGGCGCACGAGTAGACGATACAGAGAGCGAGAGGGACCATGTACACGCAAGAGGAAGAGATATACACGCAGGGCACGGGAGAGAGAAATGCTACATCCAAAGTCCGATTGCTGGGGACGGGATAGGGGGTTAGGTAGGTGGGAGGGGGTGTGGGGGCGTCGATTTAAGAGGCGACATGGGAGCAAACAGAGGGGAGGGAGAAGGACGAACTGTGACTGGGAATAATGATCATGTAAAAGGCGAACCGCAAACAGAAACCGGACGGACGCCGTAAAGATGGGAACGAGCAGAGAGAATGGGCACAAAAAAGAGTAACAGGTCATCGCGGATCGTGACATGCCGGAGGAGAGCCGACGCTGCGGGGGCGCGCAGCCCCCGTCTAACTAACCCATACCATACAGCATAGCAATAGGACCCCATGTTGAACGGTGGACAAACAGTGACAGAAACGGAGACGGGCAAGTGTGGCGCGGGTGGTGGTTCCGGGGCTGACGCGGAAGGGATTTGAACAATGCTCCGTGCCTTAGAGCCGACCGGCCTTGGGCGCCGTAAATCCCTTGTGGACGCGCATGTGCTGCCCGAGGTTATCGTGACGGCTAAAGTCCTTGCCGCACCCGGGGAAGGGACATTTGTGTGCTGCGCAGAGGAACGGACGTCCGTCAGCGAACGTGTCTCGATGCGGGCGGATAGCACGACGGTGCAGGGCTACTCACGCTTCTCGTTCGTGTGGATGCTCCGGACGTGTCGTTTCAAGTGTTCGCCGCGGGCGAAGCACTTTCCGCACCCAGGTACCTTGCACATGTACATGCGCTGGAGAAGTTTGCATGTGAGCAGCCGCAGGAAGAGAAGTCAATGAGGGAGAACCAAAGACACACACCTTCTGAGCGCCACCCTGGTTCCCGACCTGCTGTGCGGTTGGCACCCTACGCCCACGGCTTTTCTTCGTCAGGTTCGGCACGGGCACCGGCGGCGCGAGGCGCCTTCCCATCGAGAACGAACCGGCCGAGGTTGCAGGAGAAGTGGAGGACGTGCTCAGCTGCCGCCGACGTGCGCGCGGTGACGACTGCGCTTGGACGTACTCGTCGTCGTCGCCTTCCCCGTCCTCGTCCTGGTCGGATTCACCGCCGCTCGTTCCTGGCAGATCCTCGTCCTCTGACGAGCTCGTGAAGCTCACCGCCCGCTGGCGCTTCCGCTGAGGGCTGCCCCCGACCGATGGCACGGGGATGGGTGCCGAGGTGGTGATGTTGGTGAGCGCAGGCGAGCCGCTTGCGCTGCCGCTGCTATCTGCGTCGAAGTCGGGGAAATCAGATGGACTCACGCCGCCGTGCGCCGTGGGGACGCCGCCGGCCATGGTAAAGCGCGGGTCGCAGCTCTGGTCCTGCGGCAGCTCTTGCAGCTGCGAGAAGGGCGACATCGGGGAGATGGCGGGCGAGACCTGCGTTGGATTCACGTAGCGGGGCATCTCGTCGTCTGGATATTGCAGCTGCGCGGTCGTCGTGAGCATGTAAGGCGACATGCTAGCCACATCGGCGTTTGTGGCTTGCGACTGCTGCTCGGACCCGTAGTTGTAGTTGAGCGACTGTTGAGAGACGACCTCTGGGGAGTACTGCGACATGGAATAGGCGGGAAGAGTGTTCTGGTGGTCTGGCATGGAGGCTGCGTTCTGCAAAGAGTCGGCGTATGAAGCTAGGTAGAGCCCACCGGCAGAGTTGCCGTACGACTCCATGCTTTCCTCCGCTTTGACCACCTGCATCATGTTGCCGTCCGCGGAGGTGGACGAGGCGGAAGGCGGGAGCTCGTAGGAGCCGGCAGCGTACGGATCGGTGTACTGATTCGAGGACGGCTGGGCTACTTGAGGCCATGCGTGCGGGTACGCTTCGGACGGGTACGGCTGTCCACCACTAACGGCGGTCGACTGCATGTCTGCGTTGGAAACGTCGTACGGCGAGCCTAGAGGACTGCTTCCCTGGGCAAAGGAGCCTGTGCCGGAGGAGGAGGAGGAGTCCATGGAGAAGGTGGAGCGGTAGGAGGAAGGAAGGACCTGGGAGGAGAAGTGCTGCATTTGGCGGGGAGCGGAGGAGCGGATGAAGGAGGACTGGAGAGGGATGCGGCGGGAGTGGTCAGCCGGGCGATCGAGGTAGGCGTAATGAAGAGGCTGGTGGGGAGCGTTGGCGGGGGAGGAATGGGCGGGGGCGGGGAAGGGATGCATGAGGAAGGAGGGGGCGGCGACATCCATGAGCGGCTGGCGGCGTTGGTGGTGGTACATGGAGGAGCTGTGAGATATAAGGTAAGCGCGGTGGACGGTCTGGACTATTAGAGAAAGAGCGAAGGGATGGGGTGAGACCGAAAGAGGCTTAAGAGCCGATTCGAGCAAGACGAGATCGGGGGACAAATGCGGCAAGGGGGACGCACTGTGGGGAACCAATGGGAGGGGGACAATGGGCAGACTGGGTTTTCAGGAACGGGCGGCGGAAGTGATCGAGGAGAGGAGATGGGCTGGAGCGTTTATGAATCCGGAACCCGTTTGGAGACGTATGGTCGTCAAAAGAAATAAGAGATGGTGGGGTTCGAGGGCGGGAAATGTGTGGGCCCGGGGGGACAGGAAGAGGCGGGGGAGGAGCGGAGGGTCGGGGTGGGGACGGCGCGGGCGGGGGGACGGAGAGAGGGTAGGCTTGGAATGGAAAGGGACGTGGAGGTCGTAAGGGTCGTTAGAAGGATCTTGGCAGAAATAGGAAAAGGCCAGGCGGGCACAGACGCGCTGAGGCGGGCTCGGAGCACGTAAGAGAGGATCGGCAGGCTGTGCAGAGGGAGAGCGATGCGCGGGGTCTGTCGAGGCAGGGTGGTAGGGGCAGTGGCACGGCTGTAGGGACGGGAACTGGAATGTGTGTTCGTGGGTGGTAAATAGAGGACGGGAAAGCGGGACACAAGACTGCGCCCGGTGGCAGCCTGGCTGATGGTGAAAGCAGGAAGAAGAGGGAGGGTCGTCAAACGTCGTTAGGAGGGAAGTCGAGAGTGGAGAGGATGGCGCACTGCCCTGCGAGAGCGAGAGCGAGTGCGAGTGCGAATGCGAGAGCGAGGCGTCGGCCGGGGCGAGCGCATTGCCACCGAGGTCAACTCAATGGCGACAATAATCAGAGTGTAGCCTTGTTGTCCACCCCGGCTCCGGCTCCGGATCCGGCTCCGACTCCGACCCGTGCCCCGCCCGCTGCCCTGCCTGCGCCGCGCCACCGCTGCCCAGCCTCGCCGCCCTCGCCGTCGTCGCCGCCGTCGACACACCGCCCGCGCCCTGCTCGGCCTCTGCCCGGACAGCCCGGCGTCGACCCCGGCGGACGGCCGTGCTGCATTCCACCGCGCGCGATCTGCCTGCGAGGATCTAAGCTTTGGCCCGCTGCGATCTCCGATCTGTCCTCGCCTCTTTTTCCCACGCTCCTCGCCTCCCCGCGAACACTTCCACCTCCACTCCAGCTTCCTACCATCCGCCGTCTTCCCCCTGCTGTGGCCGTTCCTCTGACCCATCTCCATACTCGCTCTTCCCCGGGCTCAGGCTCAATCCATTCTGCGCTTCCTCGCCGCCTCGACGCCAGTACGTCCCGCAGTCCGAATTCTGAATTCGACTATCAAAACGCGTCCGCCGACCCACGTAATATGTCTGTCCGTGTTTCGCCATATGGGCCCGCCGTTCACAGAACCCGCACTGTGCACCAGCCGGGCTCCCGCCTGCCTATCGCAGCCCCCTCCCCGGCCCAGAAGCCCCCTCACGCCTGATCCGTCCCCCCTCACACATCAGCTCGGCATCCCCACCGCTGCTGCTCGCCCTGCCCATATCCACTCCCGCACGCCCACTGAGCGCTGTCCCCGCATGCCCTATTACACCAGCGTCCTCTCGCTCGCAATACATACCCGGCCTCCCGCATCCGCCCCACCCGCGCGCGGTCCTCTTCACGCTTCACCGTGCATCCGCTTGCAGAATTCATACGCCTGCCCGCGCGGGCCCTCGCTCCGTCGCCACCCCGGGAACAGTGGACTCAGGCCTGCACACTCGGCCGCTACACGCCACTGCGCACGCCACGCCCTCCACCCGAGGCTCGCGCTTGTCAGTCCTTTCACACCCGTCGCCTCATGATCACGCTCGAAGCTTGCGATCCTGCGGAGGCCGAGCCCCCCAACGGCGTCAGCCTCAGATTCACCGATCACCCTCTGCGACCCTCTCAGCTGCCCTCCTGCTGCCCTTGCTCCGAACGCGATCGACCGTCTCGCACATCCTCGCCATCCCTTCGCCTGCATCTTCTGTCGACACGCAGCCGCAACTGGCACAGTGTAGCGCTCGGCCAAGACACCGGGGGTGGGGGGAAACCGCCCGCAGGTCATTCAGCCAGAGTCCTGAACGGGCCTACGTGTCGCACGGACGAGCTCCGGTATCTCTCATGTGCGTGTGTGTGACGCGCACACGAGCATCATTGCGTGCTACCACCCGCCTGCGGTGCTCTTGCCCAATGCGCGCGCGCGCGCACCTGCGCAGACGCCCATTAATTAGCCTCTGAACGCGCTTTCTTCGGACGATGCGCCCGCACATGTGAATTGCGCTGCGATGACGAGGAACGAAAATTGAAATTGACGTCCGAAGCGTTGTCCTGAGCGGGAGTGGGCTCGCCTGCGATCGTTCATCCCTTCTCCTGCGCGCGGGCGGGCGAAGCCGCGGGTGACGACGACCTTTGGGCCCCAATACCCTCCTCCATTGCACGCTCGGACTCGGACTCGGGCTTAGGCTCAAGCTGCTCGTGCTCGTGCTGGCTCTGGCTCTGGCTCTGGCTCTGGTGGCCCGCGCGTCGAGCCTCGGCCACGGCCGACACGACACGGACCACCGCCAAGGAACACGAAGCGTGACGGCGGTGGCCAGCTGCGCCACGCACCCCCCGTATTCGCACAAGGTTAGACTCGAAGCAGCTGCAACACGCCAGCCACGGCCGCGGCTGACGCCATCCCAAGCGGCCCTGGCACACCTCGCAAAGTGCCGTCCATTTCCCGCCGCCCGGAGGCTGGAGGTACGGCCGTGGGGCAGCTCGGTGCGGTGTGTCGCAATACGTGTATCGTTGGATGTACTGCTATCGCAGGCCCAGCGCGCCCCCCCCCCTCCCTCCTTCCCCCCACAGCGGCTAGTCGCAGGCTCGATTGCGATCGCCGCTGGTGGTGTTTAGCGTCGGGGTCGCCGTTCGGAGGCTTGGAGTGGCCACCGCGGCTGGCCGCTCGATGATCCGCTTGGTGGAGTAGTCCTGCGCGCCCGCGCATTCGCGTCCAGGCTCCTCGAGCTTGAAGCCTCGAGCTTGAAGCCTCGAGCTATCACGGCCCAGCGAGCGATGGCGACACACCGCCGCGAAAGTCAGACTCGAGCTCCAGCCCCCGCATCGCACGACGGAACCGGGTGTGGGTCGCCGACGCCATGCCCCCGGCGACTCGTCATGGGGGAATGGGGGGAGGGGGGGGGCACGGCATCTCCCCGAGCGCGACCCTGCCGGGGATGGAGGGCGGCTGCGGTTTAATATACCGTTCTGCAGCGATCTGTACCGGAACCGCTGCTGCTGGCTGCTGGCTGTTGGCTGCTGTTGGGGTGAGAAAACGGTCTCTGATGCGTATGGAACACTGCTGCTGGGCCGCGCCAGCGTGTCTCCAGTCCGCACGGTGCAGAGCTCGGAGAGAACACTGGGAGAGGGCTATGACGTTCAGACCTTAGGCTTCCGCGCGTTCGAAGGCCTCGGATGTAGCATACTTTAGCGGACGCTCGGGCCGGGACAAGATACAGATACATGTACTAGATGCGCAATGCCTGCGAGCAATCTAGACAACGGCCGCCTCGCATCACCGTATGTCAGCCGCGAGAGACTCCCATTGAGCGAACCACAACGTCCGCAGACGAGACAGACTCCGAACCCGAACCCGGACCCGCGCGCAACATACCAGTCAGGCCCGTGGGCCCGGGGGGGGGGGGGGGGCACCCGGCGCCTCGAACACGCTGCCATGCCATCCCACGCAGGCAGGAGCCTCGTAGCCTGCAGGCAGCTAACGCCCCGGGCCCCACACTGGCACCACCACCACCACCACCACCAGCACTAGCACTAGCACTGTCGATCGGCGGCGGGAGGTGACGCCGCTTCGCGACCCCGCGCACCTCCGGGGCCCGCGTCCGACGAATCCTCTTCCGAGGTGCCGGCCCCCCCGGTGGACACGCACCCAACCGCGCGGCCCGCTAGCAGCCGGACTCGGAGGACGGGGGGGGCGTGCGGACGGCGTGCGGATGCCTCCGTGCTCCGGTGTGCCGCGCGCGGCGGAAGTGGTGCGGCGGGACGGGCGGAGACGACGGCTGGTTGATCTTGGGGAGGTTCGAGGTTCGCGGTCGCGGTGGGGGTGGGGCCCGCGAGTGTCCCGGGGCCGGGTTGGTTGGGTTCTTGGGTTCGCGTCTTCTGCCCTCCGCGTTTCCGAGCGGGCGAGTGCCGAGGGCGTGCGCAATCTTTAGCGGCGAGTATAACACCCACCCCCCCCCTCCGGGGGCGCAGAATGTACACCGATCATGCAAGAATGGATGGGTCCCCTGGGCGCGGGGGCGCGAGGCCTGCCGCCGAACTTGAATGGGCAACGATATATGCGAGAAGCGGGAAGCGGGAACTTGAAGCGGGCGCGTACGTACGCACGAAGCCGGACTGCACGTCGACAAGCGGACGGCGTCAGAACCGCATGCACAAAGGAGAAGCGGCCAGGGATGGAAGCACCCGCTCCGCTTCCGGGTTGGAAAGGGGTGGGCGAGGGGGGGGGGGGGCGGGAGGAAGGGGAGCCCGTCCGCGTCAGTGTCTAGATCTTCGCGGAGTTCCGTCCCGTCCGCCCGCCCGCACTTACTTACACCCACACACACACCACACACACGCGTACACACATGGAGGGGTGCGCCCGGCGAAGAAGCGGGGGGGCCGAGGCGCCTTCTGGTGGGACGCCTCAGCTTCTTTCTTCCGCTGGGGCGAGGTCGAGTTTTCGGCAGATTGCCGGGAGAAGCGGCGATGGGCGCGTGTGGGTGCAGTGGGCCCGGTGTCTGCATTGCCCGTCGTGGAATGGCGGGCGGGGATGGAAGTAGCGGCTGAACAGAAGAGATCGCGTTCTGAGGGGGTGGACGGGTGGGCTGGAGCTTTGGAAAGGGCGTTTCGGATGTGTCGCGGGCGGAGGTGAAAGGAGGGAATTTGGACGAAGGGGGGCAAGGCTGTCGCCGAGAGACCCTTGGGAATGGAGGGTCCGTTGGGGAGTAGGGACGAGTTCTATGGTGACGGGTTTCTGCACCTGTCTTTCTGATGAGTAACACACTTGTGCCCTTGTTTCATCGGTCTGAAGCGGCTGGAAATCCTGGAGAACAGAGGGACATTGTGAGGAAGTACCTAGGCTGTGGTACAGCTCTCTGTGATCTTGGAGAACGTCGATGGGGTTCTTGATGCAAATTATCTTGGGGGTGACTAGTTGAGAGTGCTGCCGCGAATGCAACTTGACGATACGAAGATACGTACCGGACCAGCGGGAGTCCATGGAATCCAATCTGTTCGGACGCAACCTACCAGATCGAAGCGTCTCCCATAAGCATACAACGCGAAAGCGTTCAGACACAATCGCAGGTTGATCACCGCACCTAGCTTGCGAATCTTACCTGATCTCCGTGAGAACTGGAGGGTATGGAACGCCCGGAATCCTTGACGGAGTTCCCGTGGCCGTCCACTGGTAGGTTCTGAACCAAGTGACCCGGAAGAAGGGTGCGCCGACTCCGCCCGGCGGCGGCGCACACACACATCTTACGTTACGTTACGTTACGTGGTTCGGCAGCTATGCAGGCAGAGCGTTAACGGCACGGCATATACGTCCAAGAAGACAAATGGCTCGGAGACGCACCATTGCATACGGCGGCACCATATCGCCGCTGCGCTCTTCTGACTTGGAAGAACGCACATCGGATTTCCTGGAAAGCAAATGCGTGCTGGGCACGCCAACCTGTTAGTCTCGCCCGCGGAGGTCTCCTCCACAAACTTGGAGTCTAAAGCGAGGGCCATATCCGTACTAGGATCGACCTCGGCCATGCAGGCGCCGAGGGTGGCCGAGAGCTGGCTGAAGAAGTGCTAGGATGGGACGGATGGAGATGAGATCGCGCATGACGACCTCACGGCGTCAACGGCGCATAGAGGCGTGTTCTGGCCCTTGAACATGTGATGGGTCACAATGGTTGCGGTCTCCGTCGTGACTCGCCCGAGGTGAGCTGAAGCCGCCGCCCATGATCCACGCCGAGCAAGTACTGCTGAGCGGTGAGGTTTCGACTAAGCCCCGAGGCCGCATGATGCGCGGCAAGCCTTCGTAGTACCGCGGTCAGTTTTCGAAAGGCTCTATTAGCTAAACACGGATCGCAAAGGGGATTGGCTGATGTCTTCGCAACCGAGTCGAGACATGATGAACTCTGAGCTGAGTGCGATCGCACGACGATGAGTGATCAGAACAACTCACCATGTAGCAAAGCGCCCCACCGACACAGCGCGTGTCGTTGTCCATCACAACGAGTCGCAACGAGTGCACATGGTGGCAGTCCGAGACGTCGCGAGTCTCGACTCTCGACAGACTGCGTGGCCGTGCGCTTGGAAGTGGTGTATGAGGCTTATAATAGTTGGAACCAAACCAAGCTCGACCCGGAAATAAAAAAGGGTACCGAGTTCGCGCTCGGCGGCGCACGCACTCATCTTCACACGTCAGTCACAGTGGTGAGTATGAAGTATCATGACATAGCCGAACTAGCGTTACCCTACTGACTACCACTGCGAGCTCAGAACCACCGCCGTGTTGCAGATGCGGCGGGCTGCCAGTGGCGCATGCGTCGTGTGTATCCGACCCCCCGGGCCCGTCTTTTTTTTTCTCACCGTATATCTCATTCAGCGCGTACGTGTCGTATACGACCCCCGTCGGCGGGATCATCGACGGTCGAGGTCTCCAGGTTTACGCTGCCGCTGACAGGTGGTAGCCGACGTCTGAGGTTTGATAGCCGTCATAGGACCCATAAGTTGTAGTTGTGGTCCTCACGCGGCTATCATACTAAGGTTCATGCTAACAACTCACCAGACACTTCGCGCCGCATGGTATGTAGAGTCAACCTATCTAGAGCGTAGGACATACACCAAGCATTACTGGTATGCTAGAGGTGGCATACCGTTGTGTTCAGGCCTCAACAGTCAAGACGAATTGTGGGATGCATCAAACGACACACCATCAAATAATCGTCCACGCCGTCAAACTAATATCGGAGCGTCTACGTCTAGCAGTAGTGGTTGGCGAAGCTAAGGTATGTATGTGGTGTGGGGAGATCCTGATCCGGCGTGACTTGGCGTGGACTCTAAAACATAAAATACATCATCGCTCTCCGAGCACACCCCCGCGTCTCACCAGAACCGGGTGCTCTCCAGCGGGAGCCCGTTCGCCATGCGCATCGTGACGATGTTCGAGGTCAACGTCGAGAACTGCTCGTCGTTCGTCAGCTCTCCACTGACGCCTAAGCCCCCAGACGGAAGGAGGAGGCACTCACCCCGTTCCCGATGAGCATCTGCGCGCGCTGCCCGACCAGCATGTCCACCCCCTGCGCCACGTACTTTTGCTCCCACTCCAGCACCATATCCCGGCTCGTCGACACCCCATCCGGCCACTGCCCCGCCTCGAGCAACGCCGCGCGCAGCTCCTCCGCGAACTCCCTGTTCCCGTTCGTCATCACGTGCACCCGCCTCAGGCCCGCGCCCGCACCCGTCCGCCGCAGCTCCTCCACGCGGTGCACGATCTGCGCGACGGTGGGGTAGCAGTGCGGGCGCGCGTGCGCCTTGTCCGTCTCCTCGTCGCCCGAGCGCGCGGGCACGAACTGGTCGGGCATCGTCGGAAACGCGTTGAACGCAGCGTACGTCGCGCCGATCGCGCCAAGGAACTCGCAGTGGTCCGCGAAGTCGCCACGCCGCACATGGATGGCGAGGAGCCCGTTGATCGGGGGGTAGCGCACGGCGCTGGGGTAGGACGAAGAGACGTGCGAGAGGTAAGGCTCAGCGGAGGTGGCGGAGAGGAAGAGCGCGCGGTTGGAGTCGAAGGCGCGCTCAATGAGCGGGGACCAAGCGAAATGGGTGAGGATGGGGGAGGCGGAGAGCTCGGGCCAGATGTCGAGCATGGCTTTGGGATCGCCGAAGACGCTTGGAGACGAAGGTCAGCATAGGCGCACTCGAGCAACTAGGTTGAGAGACGGTTGCGCACTCAAAGTTGTAGATCTGCCCAGAGTTTATCGAGGTTTCCACGCACGGCTCTGCGACGTTGGCGAGCTTGTCGTGCCATCCGTCCGTGATTTCTTTGGCCGAGTTCTTGTACGTGATGATTTCCGAGATGTCCTCCCGAATGAACGTCGTCTTTTGGGGGCACACCGCGTCAAAATAATCTCTGTGCACCGCTAGCGGCGTATTATCTCCAGGAGGGAATGGTCCGCCTACGATTGGACCTGTGGGCAGGGGTTGAGGCAGGTGGGCTCGTACGTGGGATGCAGACACCGACCTTGTATGATCGCAGAGTAGGGTATCAAAGAGGGAATTTTCTTTCCGTTGTACTCGGAATATTTGGAGCCGTCGGAGTTCCATGTGTAGTTGGCAAACACGAACCTGCAGAGCGGAAGAGGTGAGTGCATCTGATGAGATGGGGGGAGGAGTCGCAAGACGTACGATCGTTTGGCTTTGTACGCCATGTACGCGTTCAGAAGGAGCTCTTGCATGGCGTTTCCCCAGCCGCACCCTGTAGGATGATCGAACGACCAGATTCATGGCGGTATCGAGGGACGGAGGGCGGCGGACATACCGCGCGAATGGCCGGCCACGAAGAGGAATTTTTCGTCCTTGCGCGGTGCGGACTGCTCCCAATGGTGTTGTGGCAGGCTCAGTTCTGCGTTGTGGTAATTCTCGTACAGTGGTGGGAGGATATTTGTCAGGGTCGGGACCAGAGGGGGGTGGGTATCGTGCGGTTCCCCCCCGTAGCGATCGCGGATATAATAGAAGCCGCCGGCGAGGATGAAGAGGACGAGGCCGACAAGGGAGAGGTAGCGCCTGAGGACGAAGCGGAGATAGAGATGGGTGACCAGAGACCGGGGCTTCTTCTCATTGCGGTACGGGGGTGGGAGCATGGTGGGATGGCCGGGGGGAGGAGGTCGACGTCTGGGACGATGGAGGACTCGGAGGAGTGCATTTGAGCGAGGGTGAAGTTGCGAGGGCCAGGTCCGCAGCACATCACCTCGTCCACGTATGTAGATGGCACACAATTCTCCTTGTCTCGCCGAACCCGCCCTTCCCCGCACTCCAGCGTCTGACGTGAAGCGAGTTGTCTGCACGCATACACTGAACGACGCTCTGGACACAACAGGCAATCAGAACATACCTCACACCGCCGTCCGCCATGCAGTTGCTGCTACGGCGTACCTCCTGGGCATGATGGTTCGTTGCAAGATCGTAAGGCAGTCATGAGCAGAAGGTAATGTACAAGCAAGTGCCACCCCGACGTACAGCATTCATCCGCTCATGGGCGCTAGCGCAGAGAGCCGCTGTGGTCCGTGAATTTGAATGTACACATCCATCCACCTCCCCTCCGCACTAGAACCGAATCATCCTGCTCGCACAACTCCCGCTCACGTATCCTTCCCCCGCCCCAGCAGCTCGCTCAGCCGCCCCGCCGCCATACTGTGTCTCAGCCCCGGAAACAGCTTGCCAGGCGAGTCCTGCCCATGATGCGCGACGCCCCCGCCCTTCCCCAACACCAACGAGAACCGCTGCCCGCCCCGCCTCTCCCCGCCGCCCACCTGGCTCGCCCGCGCCGTCACCGGACTCGTCTGCAGCGCGACCGCCGGGAGCGAGAACCGCTTGTGCCGCCGCGCCGTGTTCTCCTTCCGCGGCGTGGACGGCGCGCTCCCCGCGTCCACCGCAACCGCAACCGGCGCAGCAGCAGCGGAGCGCCCATCGTTGAACACATCCTCGTCACGCTCGTCGAGCACCCCGTGCGTCTCGTCCATCGTGCGCTCGCTAAAGCGCGATGCGCGCGGGCTCGCGGACGGGCTCGCGGAGGACGGCGCCGCAGCGGCGTAGCCATAATCCCCGCCCGCGCCGCCCTCCTCGTGGAAGTCCTCGAGGAGTTGGATGTAGCTCTTCGGGCGCGGCGCGGGTTTGAGGCGGACTGCGGCGACCGCGACGTGTGGCGCGCCCGCGTCCCCGGCGGCGAGACCCTCGGCGTCGGCGCTGTCGATGCGCGGGAGCTGTGGGCGGCGCGGGCTCGGGCTGTCGATGTCGAGCGCCATGAGCGCGGAGGCGGAGGACGTGCTCGGCGCGACGTCGTTCAGCAGCAGGGACGGCATCGACTTGAGCCCGGAGAGCGTAAAGTGCGAGTGCGTCGTGCCCGCGGTGACGGAGACTCGTGGCTCGGATGGCTGCTCGAGCAGCGGGAAGACGGTCTCATAGCATGCTTCGCACGCGCGCGCGGACTTGGACGAGGCGTCTTTCGCGGCCGGGTCGACGATGAAGAAGGTCTGTAGATTTCACAGGTTAGTCGTGGAAGCTATTTGTTTTGCAATATATGTGCGTACCTTGCACGAGCAGCTTCCGCAAACACACCGTCCGCAGAGCCGACAGTGGTGTCTCCGTCTGCGCCAACCGAATGTCCGCCCGCAACGCATGCAACTTTCCGTCTTTCCGTCCGGCACCCACACTGCTGGCACAAAATGCTCGACCTTCTCGCGAGGCGGTTTGGACGAGTCATCTGGAGCGTACGGCAGGGCTTGCAGTGTGCGTCGGAGGTGGTTCGTCGCCGCCGACGAGGTGAGTGTCGAGTTCAGCTGCATGACGCTAAACGAGACTAGCAGGGAAGACTTGGCGTTCCGTATGGCCGTGATCCACTCGTCACGTTCCTCCTCGTTCACTACGCGGCATGCCGTAGCGTGAGTGCGCCCGAAACCACAAAACCAAAGAAAGAGGCGCACCGGCATAGACAGCGAACGACTGGTGCGGACTCAAGAGCTCGAACGCACGCTCCGGAGTGTCCGCCGCCGGGACGCTCACGACCACCTCCAAGTCGACAAGTTCGACGTGGCCCTTGTATATCCATCTGTCGTCGATACCGCTGCTGGACTGCCGCACCTTCTTCCACGGGCTCGCGTTCAACCGGAGCTGCAGCAACGACTGTGTCCTTCTCAGCAGATCGACCTCCGGCTCGCTCCGCGTACGGGAAAGCGCGTCCAGCCCTCCGCTACTCGCGCTCGTGCTTCCCATACCGGCGGCGTTCCACTTGTCGGAGAAGACGTCGCCGTCAGCGCTCGCGAGCCAGATGAGGCAGTCCGAGAACAGGAGAAACTCGCGCTCCTTGAGCGTGGAGCCCTCCATTTGCAGCAGGGAGGCGCGCCTGAGGAACGTCCTGCCTGGCGTGATGAGCTGGAAGGGCAGGTTCACCGTGTTCCGCTGCAGCGCAAGCAGGGAGAGCGTTTGGGCGTGTGTGTGCAGGGAGGTGTTTAGGGACATCGTGACTGCGCGTATGTCAGCCTCGAGGTGGGACAGGGCAGGAAGGGACACATACTCTTCGATACGAGGGTGTGCACGGCAGTGAGAGAGGTGTATTCGGGGTCATCGGGATCCGTGCAGTCTATCATGTCTTTGAGCAGGAGCAGATACCGTGGACATCGCTGCACGATGGTTAAGAGCCAGTCGCGAAACTTGAGCTTCCCGCAGCGTGGATCTGTTTCTTGTTGGGCGATGAACGCGGCGAATGCAGGACTGCTCTTCAATAGCGAGGCATATGACGCGAGAGCATCGGAGAACGAGCTCACGAAAGGGGTGTAGAGGGATAGGTAGGGAAAGTGCGCCAGGAGGACGGGCGAGAGGGGCGGCGGTGGTTCGTGCGGTCGTGCAGATGCGGAAGAGTTGAGAAACGTGGTGAGAGAGACGTAAAACGAGCGGTGGAGGTTCCATATATCGATAAAGTTGGAGAATATGGACGTGAGCTCCGAGCGATCGAGCAGCGGGTGTGGGGTATCTAGAGACTTGATAATGGGTGCGAGAAAGTGCTACGGGGAGCGTCAGCCGTGCCGACGTATCGTCGCGAGAGGGGGATGGCGCACCGAGTGTATGAGCTCCAGCCCGTCTAAGTATGACCTTTCCGTCTCGTAGAACTCTGCGATGACCTTCCTCCGTTTGGCCTCCTTCTGTCCGTCCACCACGCGCGACTCCCTCCGTCGAGCCGCTCTCCTAGCAACATCCACAGACGACGGGCGAGGCTTTGGACCCCGCACTGCGTTCCTGATGACCACAGGGGTGGTAGGGGCGGCACTGTGTGGCTCCTCGAAAAGCGAGTCGAAGGAGGCGGTACTGACGATGGACTGGCGGTGCTGGAGATTGGGTGCGGACGGGAGGGAGATGCGACGGAATGGTAGGTATGTCGGGCGTGAGTAGTGGGGGTCGGGGGAGGATGTGCTCGGGTGGAGGCCGGAGGAGGGGAAGTCGAGCATCTGCGCCGGAGCAGAGGAGACTGGGCAAGGGTGGTTGGTGAGCGGCACGTCTGGAGCGAGTAGGTGGTGGTACGCACCTAGGGCCATGCTATAAGTACCAGTATACTAGGTCTCTCTCTCACTCTCTGTCTGACTGAACCACAATCGAATATTAATCCGCTCCTGGGCCGCCGCCACCGTCACTCCCTCGTCAGCCACACACTCCCCAATTAGGAAACCCCTCTCGCTCCCTCTCTCCAACGTCCCTCCGTACACAACACACGCAGACGAATGGATCTGCATCATATCGCGTCGAATGCAATAGGAGTACGTGCACCGAACTCGCGCTGTCCTCATGCATGCGTACCTACCTGCCCCCTACTAGAAGCATCAGCGAAGCGAGTGATTTGCTGAAACACACGAATGGACAGGCAAGCGACAGCCAGAAGCATGCGCATTATGATGTGAATAGCTTCGATCCCTAGAGTAGATCATACCACAAGCTCGCCCTCTACCGCACTCCTCTCCAACCCCAGTCGCTCTAGCACCCGGTCGTACCGGTCCTCGTCTACCTCCTTCAGATACCGCAGGATCTTGGCTCGCTCGTGCACGGCCCTGCGCAGGCTCCGACGGTTCGCAATGTCCCTTTTGCTCCGGTCCAAGTGCTCCCAGATGTTGCGGATCTTGTACGTCGCAAGCGCGGCTGTATGCAATGTATCGGCCATGGGCCACACACAAACCCCTCAACGCAAAGCGCACGCACCTTGGACCTCAGGTCGCCCCGTGTCGTTCGGGTTCTCCGGCTCGGAGAACGCTGCCACGATCCGCCTGCGGTTCTCGCACGCGATGCCCCGCGCGTTCGCGTTCCGCAAGTCGATGAGCCGCGCAAACAGACCCGTCTTGTACAGCTCTTTCAACGAAGCCTCGCCCTCGGCCTTCTTGAGCGTCTGAGATGACGGCGCGGGTTCCCCTTCCTTCCGTTGCGCATGCGGGTTCAACTGCGCCTGGCTCTGCGCCGTTAGCGCAGGCAGCACGTCGAACAGTGTCTCCTTCTCCGCCGCGCCGACACCGTAGTTGAAGTACTGAGGCAGACTCAGCATGCCTGTCCGGATGTCCGAGCCGGGTAGCTTTGCGCTCTGGACCTGCGCCTCCGTCACGAGCGTCCGGGCGAGGTCGCTCGTCTGCCACTTGGCCTCCTCGCCAGCCTTGTGGCCGAGAATGACGTGCGGCCGGTTTTGTCGGGCTTGCTGCTGGATCTCTTCGCGTCGCTGGACGTTCGCTTTGAGGGTTTGTAGGGTCTTGCGGGTTCGGGGTGACACGGCCTGCAGGACAGCGGATGTGTGGAGGGGTGCAGCGCGAGCTGAGCTCGACGACGCGAGCGGCCGTGAGCCTGTACACACGTCATTGGTGATTCCGTACGTGTTTATATGGGCGGACGAGACTCACACTGCGCCAAATGTGTCCCCAGCATCGTTTCCCGCGTCGAGCTCGAATCCAAGAGCGAGGGTTATTGACAGTCGGTCGTCTCGCTCGCGTTGCGCGAGAAAGTTCACAAGCGCCCTTTCCCGTGGGAATTATCTAGACGCTGGAATAGGCAGGTATATAAACCTGCGCCTTCGCATCTTTCTCCTCTTCTCTCAGAGAGATATGCCACGCTGCTCGACGTTAGCTCGCTCGACCGTCGCGACAGTGCCAGTGATTCTTCGGAATCCTGTCCTCTCGAGAAGATACACAGGTTAGGAAGTGTCGTAGCTCAATCTCCTGATACTGCGGCATGTCGACATATCCCTGGGACATCCCTCTACTCGACTTTTGTAGTTTTTCCACAATACATGCCTCTATCACACCATGTATCTGAATCTTCTTTGCCCGTCCTCCACTCGATGGTGTTGGAGTTCTGTGTCTGTCGAAATTCCATCCCCGCCGGGGATGCAGGTATTTGCGATTGACGCGACCATGAAGTTTTCGTTCCAATGCAAAGTCCCTACTGCTTTCACGTAATCTCTTCACGAATCGGCAGCTGTGGTATGCATATGGGAACTCAATTGGCAGCGATACCCTCGACATGATATCTAGACTATGAGTGCTGGCACAACACAAAACCAGTTTCGATGACGAGGGACTTGACGAAGTTGACAGCGAATCATTGTAGTGTTAGGTTTCTTTCGCAAATGACAACACTGTTGTAATATGAAGCTGCCCATGCTGGTCATCGTTGAACTGTCCACAGTGTCGTCCACAGCTCTATCATGAACGTCGACAGTGACCATTCAATGCGAACTTTGAAGTATGCCCATCGCCCGATCGCGATCTGCTGTGTAGGATGTGCGCAAGCACGTGTTCGACCGCTTGCGAAAAAGTATGGCAAGCGCCCGTCAACCAGCTCGGTGCAACAGACTCTTCCTGACTTCCGCCCCCTAGTCTTCCTCTGCAGCCATGGCTCCCTCAAAGAAAAGCCCTGCAGCTACAAAACCAAGGTCTTCAACCTCGGACATCTACATCAAAAAGACGAAAGGGGAGAACTTCTACCGCGATGCCAAAAAGGTCAATAGGCTCAAGATGCTCAGCGGCGGCAAGGCCGTCCACGACCGCACGGGAAAGGTCATCCAGGCGGCTGCGTTCCAAAAGGGCGAGGACGAGACGAAGCCCGGCAGGGTGCAGCCCGACCGGCGTTGGTTCGGTAAGTCGTACTATCGGTGCAATGGCCGCGGAATGCTTGAGCTCGTCTTGCAGGAAATACGAGGGTCATCTCCCAGACGGCGCTGGACCACTTCCGCACCAGCCTTGCGTCCAAGCAGAACGACCCGTACTCGGTTCTGCTCCGCAGGAATAAACTTCCCATGGCCCTTCTCGACGACGCTGCAAACCCCAACCTCCGCAAGGTATGTCAAGCCTCGATACATTTAGACTGGAGCTTCACACGCGCTGGCCTGTAGCGGACGCACATAGTAGAAACCGAGCCGTTCAAGGACACTTTCGGGCCCAAGGCACAGCGGAAGAAACCCAGGTTGGATGTCGGTACATTCGAGGAACTGGGGAAGCTCAGTGCAGCAGCGGCAGACGATGTCGACAGCGCAGCACAGGCGGAGGCGGAATCAGGTGAGCCTTGCGTTTCATCAATCACAATCATTGTTTCTTATTATAATCCGTATAGGAGCCGCCGCTTCGACATCCAATGACGCCGATTTCCAGACGCATGCCGATGTTATTGAGCCAATCTATGCGAAGGGCACATCTCGTCGAATCTACGGCGAGCTGTACAAGGTCATCGACTCCTCCGACGTTATTATACATGTCATCGACGCCCGGGATCCTCTCGGTACGCTCTGCGAGTCCGTCCTGGAGTTCATCCGGAAAGAGAAGGCGCACAAGCAAGTCGTCCTCGTCATCAACAAGTGCGACTTGGTACCCAATTGGGTCACTGTGAGCACCTCTCATCGACCCATCGTCTCCGCATTGCCCTGACGGTACTTACCCAGGCCCGTTATATCCAACATCTCACCCCAAGATACCCCACCCTTGCCTTCCATGCGTCGCCGAACCACTCGTTCGGCAAAGGCTCACTCATCCAGCTTCTGCGCCAGTTCTCCCAACTGCACTCCGACAAGAAGCAAATCTCCGTCGGATTCGTCGGCTACCCAAACGTCGGCAAGAGCAGTGTGATCAACACGCTCAAGAGCGGCAAGGTGTGCACCGTCGCACCCGTACCCGGCGAGACGAAGGTCAGTCCTCGCGCCCCGATCGCTCTTACACCCAGCACGCGCTGACGCCCCGCGGGACAGGTCTGGCAATACATCACGCTCACGAAGCGCATTTATCTCATTGACTGCCCCGGAATCGTCCCGACGTCCGCAAAAGACTCGCAGACGTCCACGGTGCTCAAGGGCGTCGTGCGCGTCGAAGCACTCGCGACGCCCTCCGAGCACATCCCCGCGCTCATGGAGCGCGTCAAGCCCGTCTACCTCGCGCGCACGTACGGTGTCCCCCTGGCGGACGCAGAGAACCCCGAGCGCGGGTGGGCGCCCGAGACGTTGCTCGACAAGCTCGCGCGCATGAAGGGTCGGCTGCTCAAGGGCGGCGAGCCGGATCTGGAGGCGGTCGCGAAGATCCTCTTGAGCGACTGGGTGCGCGGCCGCATCCCGTTCTTCGTGCCCCCGCCCGAGCGTACGGAGGAGCTCAACCGCGCAGAGGCGAAGAAGGCGCGCGTCGAGGGCGCGAAGGGCAAGGGCAAGGGCAAAGCTACTGTGCAGGCGGAGGAGGAGCCTTTGCATCCGATTGGCGTCAAGCAGAACTTGGGGTCGATCATGCAGAAGAATTCGTTCGTTGGCGATGATGTCCGACCCCTGGAGCAGGAGGTCGACGTTGAAGAAGTCGTGGATGAGAACGCCGAGGTCGAGGACAGTGCGGATGAGGAGGAAGGGGAGGAAGAGGAGGAGGCCTTGGCTTGGGATGACGTCTTCAAGGGTGATGCACCGTCGAAACAGGATGCGGAAGCTGAAGAGGGTCTGGATGAGCACGAAACCGAAGAGGAGGTCACGACGCTCTTCAGCAAGCTCAGTGACGACGAGTCTCCCGCGCGACCGCAGAAAGAGCCTCGTATGAAGACGAACAAGGCAAGTGCCTTATGTATCCAGCTTCTACTCTTCGCCGTTCTAATTTGTCAAACGATTGCAGAAAAAGGCAGCCAACTTTTACACGAGCGCGAACGTGAAGAACAAGAATCGCGACAAGGCAGCCGTCATGCGTTCGTTACCGCGCAGCGACAAGCGCAAGAAAAAGGCGTAGACGCATACTTATTATACACCAATCCTTTTATCTGCACCTGCCACGTATATGTAACACCATGCGGAATGTATTGGGTATTGGGCCTGTACGCGTGCATGCCGTTGCCGTCCGACTTCCTGCTCTCGACGACCGACGGTGAAGCTAAATGATTTGTGTCGCCTATACATACAGCAAGGGGTACAATACAAGAAAGCACAAAACAGCATTTTTACAACGCATTCTCATCTCTTCACGCCCAGGTCACCGACCCCGCCTTGTTAAGGTCCAAGCCGGCCTCGTGCACGACGAGCCTCTCCAGGCCCGCGTCGAACTCCCACCCATGCACCACCTTCCCGTTCACCTTTACCTCCCTCGGCTTCGTCTTCCCCGCGCCGAGCACCGTCACCGTCTCGATCTTCTGCCCGATTCTGAAGTTTCCGTGCGACGCGATCCGCACAGACCCCTTGCGCGCAGTGAACGTGACGGTCGTGCTCGGCGTCGGCGGCACACTCTCGCCGTCATCGATGTACGCCGTGCCGAACGCGACGCCGTCCGCGGCCTGCGAGACGAGCAGTGCGTACGGCTCTGCGCGCGTCTCCGTGGTCGTGTAGCGCGGCGTGCCGTGCAGCAGCAGCGCGGAGCCGTCGCGGATGTGCACGTTGATGTGCCCGAGGGGCGCGGCGAGCGTCGTGGGCACGCCCGAGGTCGCGTTCACGACTTCGTGCGTGTACCAGTCGCGCCAGGTCACACGGCCGCGACCGGGGAAAAAGGCTGTTGAGGTAATCAGCGCGTGCTGAGGACATGCATCGATCATGGAGAGGCGCGGGGGGACATACCATCGACGGTGCTGACGTTCGGAGTGAGAACGGGTGTGACGAGGATGTCGCGTCCGATGAGATACTGCTGGTCGATGCCGAACAGCTCCGGCTCGTCGGGGAACTGGAAGAAGAGCGCGTTCACGGTCGGCGTCCCGTGCAGGGACGCGTTCGCGAAAAGCGTGTACCAGTACGGGAGGAGGCTGTAGCGGACGTTGATCGCGGTGCGGCTCGCGTTCGCGACGCTCTCCCAGCGGTATGGCTCCTGCGAGATCGCGCCGAGGATGTTATGGTTCCGGTAAAAGGGCATGAACGCGCTAAGCTGCATCCAGCGGTTGCACAGCTCCTCGTCGGTGTTGTCATTGAACCCGCACGTGTCCGCGCCGACCATCGGGATCTGGAAGAGCTGGAACTGGAGCACGCCCTGGATGTTGTAGTGCATGTACGACCACTTGCTGAAGTTGTCGCCAAGCCAGTGACCAGACCACTTGCCCGAGGAGGGGAAGGTCGAGCGTGAGATCAGGAAGGGGCGCTTCTTGGGGTGGATGGAGAGCAGGGCGAGGTGCGTCGCCTTCTCTTCCATGAAGCCCCAGAGGTTGTGCACATCGAGCTCAACGAGTCCGCCTGCGTGCGTGCCG
This sequence comes from Trametes gibbosa, assembly GCA_022606055.1. Taxonomy (NCBI): domain Eukaryota; kingdom Fungi; phylum Basidiomycota; class Agaricomycetes; order Polyporales; family Polyporaceae; genus Trametes; species Trametes gibbosa. Next base: position 991,915 of record JABYQJ010000005.1, read on the forward strand.
TTTGTTGCGAGATCGTGCGTGGAGAGGTCTCCGTCACCTACCCGCGAATACTTATCAGTATATGTAGTTCGGTGTCATGACGACCCATACGCACCATTGTGGATGGCGTAAGGGGGCTGGTTCAAGTTGACGCCCTTCTGACCACCGGCGCCCTTGCCGCGCTTGGCGAGAATGGTCGCGGTCGTGTTGCTAAAGGTGAGCGTTCCATTGACGGTGATGTTCCCGCTGTTGCCCCAGGTAACCGCATCATAACTATGTTTCTATTTGTTAGATACACCGCACAACATTCTTTTGCCTTACTCACCCTTCAGGGAAGTTCGTGATAGGGTTTCCGGGCTTGCCAGGCAGAATGAATGGCACAGACGTGTTGCTGTGGTCCACGCCGGTGCCGCACGAACCCACGCAGAACGACGATGCCTCGTTCATGTCGAGCCAAATGCCGGAGAACTCCACGCCCAACGCGCTCCAGTTCTTCAGCGCCTCCGTCCAGTATGCAGTCGCGTGCTCGGAGAACCAGTCGGGGAAAACAGTGTACCCTGGCCAGACCTGGCCGATGTACGTGGTGCCGTCAGGGTTCTTGAGCCAGACGTCGAGCTCGGCGCCGCGTGTGTACGGGTCGTATACGTCCGTGTCGTTGACTGAAATTGCGACAGCTGCGTCGACGATAGGGATATAGTGCTGGTTGTTTGCCGTCTGATTGTATCGTTGTGATCAACGCACTGGTTCAAAATGAGGACAGTACAATAGAACACCTACCAGCTCACGAATGAAGTCGCGAACCTCGTTGGCGGGGAAGCTCGTGGGGTCAGTGGTGAAGTCGCGGAACGCATGGTAGACATCAATGTCGTTCCACATGGTCTCGAGCGGGATGTTCGCCGCGCGCATCGCTTCCACCTGCGCCTTCGTGTCGTTGACGGACGTGTATCCCCAACGGCAGAGGTGGAAGCCGAGGCCCCAGTACGGCTGCCACGTCGGCAGCCCAACGAGCGCTCCGTATTGCTCGACGACCTTCTGCGGGCTGGGGCCAGAGAAGAAGTAGAAGTCAAAGGTGCCACCGATAGAGCGGTACTCGATCAGTGAGACAGCCGATGAGGGCGGGGTGAGCAGGAGCGTGTCGGAACCGGCTGCACTGTAGTGGAAGACACCGTGCGACTGGGAAGTCTTGGTGGTCTCGTTGTAGCGATGTTCCAAGTAGATGGGGTGTGAGCCGTACCTGTGGGTGTCGTTAGATGCGGGCTACATAACTAAGTGAGGTCACTGACACATTCTCGTCAACGGGATCCGCGATATCACGGGCCCACATCGTCTGAATCGTGCCCTTGCCACCGTTGGTACCAACATCACGGCGGAAGCCGCTGCTCGCAACGACCTCGCCAAGCCCGTAGATATTCGTACCGAGAGGCAGTGCAGAGGTGAGCTGGAGATATTGGTCCTCGAATACCAGCGGGAAGCCGTCGAGCGCGGTGCTGTTGTCGTCCGCAATAACAGGTGGGATGGGCGTAGGCGGCAGAGAAGACGGGCGTGTGTCGAAAAGCGGCAGAGCATGTGGCTCGTCACGACGGGTAATCCAGAATGCGAAGGGCGAGGCCTCGTAGTTGAAGACAAGGTCAGACTTTTGCTTCAGAGAGGCCTGTCCGGACGCTTTTCCGAGTTCGATGACGGACTCGGGGATGGTGAACTGGGACTTTGCGGTGTCGTAAATGTTCACATGGAGCCTATTTTGGGCATAAGCCGTTGCCTGAGCGCATGTAGGCGAGTTGGTCATGACCCACCGTGTCTGAGTATCATAGTTGACTTCCAAGGTCAGGCTGGTAACGTCGCGGCCAAACGCATTGCAGGCAGGGCCAGCAAGGTTGAGTTTTGCGGTCAAGCCTGTTTTGGTCTCATGTAGAGCAGTGAGCTTGTATCCTGCGTGTCGAACAGGTCAGTATGAGTTATACATGCCAGATCCGATCGTGCGCATGCTCTATTGCCAAAGAGAGCGGCGTGGCGGAATAACATCGGAGTTCGAACGACCTGTGCTCTTATCACCACGGAAGCTCAAACAATTTGGACCAGGCCCACACTCGACCCTCATGAACCACGCTAGCTTGCGAGACTGAATCGCCACTGCCACTTACCTGGACAGGACGAGACGTTGTGCGAAAGCTGTGAGTCTTCGGTGAGCACGTTTCCCCCAACCAAAGTGCGTCCGAGGGATGACGGTGCGCGCGCAGAGACGGCACCGCCGCCCAGGAGAAGAGCGGCTGCCAGAAAGGTGGCAAGCATGGCGAAGAGGAGAAACCGGAGGAGGCAGCGGAGGAAACGACCGTCGTCGCGCACACAACGTTGGGCCCCGGGCGGGGGCAGGTCTTTATATGTGCGGACGGAGAGCATGGTCGAAGACGTGCGGCAGCGGTCTCGGCTCAGAACACGTCGTCCGAATCAGAAGGGCGACTGGGAGTCGGGGTCAGGCGTATGGACGCTGGAGGCGACTCGCACCAGCAGCCGCTGCGATTCGCTTGCAGACATCACCGCCGCGTGAGCTGCCCCGTCGGGCGCGGCCCCATGACCCCAGCCCCGCGTCACCTGCTTCCCCGTCATGCACCGGACGACGGCGCCCCCGAGCCCCGCCAGCGAATAGCGCGCGAAATGGCCATGTGTGGCCTGCCCGACGTCGAGCGACGCATGCTGCCCGCCTGAGACAGGCACGGTTCCGCCCGCCCCGCTGACGTTGGTAGCACCTCTCTCACTCCCGACGCCCGACGCCCCCGCACGCTTCAATACTTCTCTCCGATCGGCCACGAGTCCCGGTCCAGCGGCTGCGAACATTGAGACCCACCTCAGCACTGCTTTATGGAGGTGCGACGTCACGATCAGCGCTCCTCCCGTCCTATCGAATCATGTGCATCATGCGAGCCCTCAAGTCTGCGTGTGGATTGGGCATTCATGTAGGAACCATCGGAACAAGGCTGAAACACTCAGAACTCGTCAAGGAGCTTCCCGCACTCCTTTTCCCCAATGTTTCTTAGCTTCTCGCACCCGATTTTGTTTCCAAAGTCTGGTCAAGTCGTTGAGACGATATTAGCTCTTCCTTGCCTCTAAATATGACGATGCCTGTGTGATATACACCGAATGTTCGCATGCGGGAGTCGACATTGCGCGATCCCAGTAAGCTGAAAATATTGTCTACTAAGGTAGGTACGGCGCGCATATGAACGTCGAAGTTGGGCGGTAAAGTGTAGAACGGTCGGCTACTTCTGAGCTCAATATTCATGACAAGTACTATTGGAAAACAACAGCGAAGAGTTCGAGCGGTATCCCCATAAGCTTACACATATCCGCACCGGCCATATGGTCTCACGCAACAGCGTCCAGCTCATACAAGAACACCGCTGCCATCCACGCCAGGATGATCTCCACCCGCGGTCCGTGCAACGGAATGTTGATGTTCAGCGGCTTCTTCGCCCCACCGCCACTCTTCTGCCCCGCCGGCCCCGCAGCCGCCTGTTCGACGTTCTCCCGCTGCCGTTTGATAACGGGGGCGAGCAGGATCCGGGCAGCGTCCAGCGTCGTCGCGAGCTCCTCGCGGGCGCGGCCGTCCGGAGACGCAGAAGACGAGGAAGACGGTGAAGGGGGGATGTCCCGCTCACAAGACGAGCTAGAGCTGGAGCCGTTCACGCCTCGTACCTGCGCTGAGCCAGACGAGCGGTGGACATCGCCGTCGGATGTCGGGGGCGTCGGGATCCTATGTACCTCCTTCGCCTTCGGAGAGCACAAGGACGACGATGATGTCGATAAGAATGGCCGCGCAGGGGGCGGCGCCTCGATCGCGAGCTGCTTAGAGTTTGCGCGGCTGAGCGAGTGCGGTTGTGTCCCATGCCGCCAGCCGCCAGCTAACCGCTCGAGGACCTCGACGAACTCCGCCTGTGCCATCGAACGCGGGGGGAGGAACACGGGGTAGCCCTCGAGCCCGTCGACGAGCGCAGCGGTGCGCGAGAAGGCGGGGAGGAGGCCCGGAAAGTCCCCAAGCATGAGGAAGCCGATAAGGATCGAGAAGTGCGACTCGACGAGCAATGGGTGGTACGTCGTGAACATTGGGGGTGTGTCAGGCACCGGTGGCGGCGGCGACTGGCTTCCTGGGCGGAGCGATTCAGAGAGGAGAAACGCGTACTCAGTACGTTGCGCGATGTCCACATCTGCATAGCCTGGGGCGCTCTCCAACGTGTCGAAGTGTGCAAGGAACTGCCGGTGGTCCCGCATGCTCTTCTTGACGAGTGTGAGGATGTGCTCCCGGAAGGCAGGCTCGGTCAGTGCCGTGCGGTACGCCCGCATCTTCACGCCGTCGCTCTTGCCGAGGGGCCCATCCGGGTTCCCGACCTCCACGCCGCCATACTCTCCATTTTCGAGGTAGCACAGCCGCATCTCCGCGCCATCAACAGAACCCATCTTGTGGATGCCCTCGAGTTTGAAAATGGCCTCCTCGATGAGGAAGACGGCGTGCTGGAGGTACGCTGCCGCGCGCAGGAAGAGACACTGCGTCTCAATTGGCTCGGGCGCGTCGGGGAGCACGGATGGATGGAGCATCACTGACTCCCCCTCGAACGCGACGCCGTCCGTCCGTCCCTCGCTGACACTTGTTCCGGCAGGTGGCGCCTGGCCGTTCGAATTGCTGCTGCCCGCCTTTCCTTTCTTCTTTTTCGCACCCTTGCTCCGCTGCTTGTCGCCTAGATTTGCGTTAATATGCACAGTACGCGCTTTGCGTATTGTACGGGCTTCTTTCAGCGCGTGAGTGAAATCTCTCGCGGCGAGCGCATACTCGTCGCGGAAACAGTGCACGATCCCGCGCGTGCGGAGAAACTCCAGTCGGTGGGGATTTTGCGCTATCAGTTCGTCGAGCAGCGAGGTCGATGTCGATTCGGCAAGTTGCCTGGCGCGCATGATGATGGGGTCAAGAAGGTCGGAACGCCACAAGAGACTGCACCAACCTGGAGGGTATCTTTTCGTGGAAAAAGTGCACGTATCGCGCGTCGACGTCGCTTGGATCTGTGTGTCATGCACGTTAATCTCTCGCGACCGAATAGACGCGACCGCGGTAAAACGAAACTGCTGCGCACCAATTTTGAGGACGCGTTCTGCAATGTCTTCAAACACGCTCCCGCCTTGCATCACCATCACGCTTGACGCGATCTCGTCGGTCTTGTAGGCGGCTGCCAGCTTCTGGACCGCCAGCGCCCGCAGGCGGTGGACGCGCATGGCCGACATTGCAACATTCCTCCCATTCCCTCCGTCCCCGAGAGGACTCAGTCCGAGCGACTGCGCCGTCGCCCAAGCACTGCCATTCATTCCAGGGCCGGCGCGCATCGAGCCCAGGGCGGCGGCGGAGAGCCCGGAGCTCGCGCGGACTGAAAGCTCGGACGCTTCGTCTATCAGTCGACGGATGTGGGTGACGGAACGAAACACGCCAGGGTCGATAGGGGGAGGCGTTGCTTTGCCTGGGCGCGGAGCAGGGAACGGTGGTGGTGGAGGCAAGGCGGCGAACGTGTTCCTCGGGGAGTCGGGTGGGGAGTAGTTTGCGAGACTTGCGAACCCATGGTCACGTTGTCGGTGCTGAGGGAGCGTTGTGTTGGAGGGCATGGATGGAATTCTCGTGTCGGATGCATGGAGTGTGGTAGGGTCAAGGTTGAGGAGAAGAAGTGAGTCAAGCAACTCGAGAGGGAGCTGCAGCCATGGTCCCTACGTGCCCGCATGAAACTCCAGGAACTTAGAAAGCTCTGCTGTCCACGTACGTGGTATGAGCTGATATACCGCCAGTGCTTGTTGCGACTTATGCAGAGTACAGACGGGCGGTCGTGTTCTGCACCTGATCCCTTTCCTCCTGGAGCAGTGTCCTTCGCTTTCGCGGACTTCTTTGCCTTCTTCTTTTTCTTCTTCTTGGACTGCGTCGGAGTCTCTGGGTCATCTACAGGGCGGGCCTCCGGTATACCCGGTGAGCTTGAGCGAGAGGTATGAGTAGACGGTGGAGTGGGTAGCATATTTGGTGCCGCAGGGTCGTTGCAGTCGTCGGCGCAGGAAGCGAGCATGATTTCTGAGCGTTTTTGGTTTGAAGAGAGGCCGAGAGTGTGCGCAGAGAGAGGAGAGGAGACAGAGGATAGAGAAGAACGTTAGACTGTAGCACGGTCCGAGTTCCTCACCTTGCCATTCAAATCGGGCAGGTTGTATAACCCACGTGTCTCTCAAACACCCATCAACCTCCATGTTTAGCAATCCTTCAACTTACCCGGGCGGAAAACATAGCAATTGAAAACCGTGGATGCTTGCATCTTCAGGAGAGAATATGGACTGCAAAAGATAAAGCTCTACATGCCCGTATATGAACGTCGTAAGTGTTATGGATCATGGTTGGCAGCGTAACCGATGGTATATCTGTATGAACGACGTCTTGGCTCGGAATCATCTATGCACGACGATAGAGGTACTACTACCATTGCGTCTACGCTTCTTCGCTTCCGTACTATCAGCAAGCACCCTTTCCGCTACAGCAAACATATGTTTGCTGATCCTCGGCAATACCACCAAACTTGTAACGCCCACGAGCCCGAGGAGGAAAAGCAGCGTTGGAACGAGAGAAGCAGGGACGACCCCAAGATAGAGGGGCTCGACAGTCACAAAAAATGGAATAGGCCCTATTGTGCGGTTCTGATTTGCCCTGGAGGGCGTAAGTACGCCTTCGTTGACCAGCCGGATCCGTGCGAATTTCGTGCGAGTGGAAGACGCATCCAGGGCGCCGCGACTCTGAATATTGGTTGTGTCGTGTACCGGAGTGCCTAGCGAGTTGGGGGTGTACAGGTCGATGAAGAAATTTGTCGGATACTGTGGTACGCGCTGAGCATGCGCCAGCGATGCATTCTAGATGAAGACCCACCGACGCCGGCCATGAGATTCGGAGGGTGAACATTGAATACGAGGACCAAGGAGGTTCGTTCAGATGCACAGCTAGCCAGGCTTCGTGTGGACAGGCCCAGGGTGACTCAAATGTCGCGGGCTCGCAGACATCCACAATCGATGCTCCAAGCGGTGCGGGCAGCACATGAAGGAGTGTTTGGGGATTGGTGGGAGCAAGAACGCGCCTATACTATGTGTCAGCATATGGTACTCTGAGTGACCAGCAGATATATCCCCACCACTCCGAAGCTTGCGCAACAGGCGTGTTTAGGCTCAACGAAGCAGCAAAATTAACGATTTCCGTATTTCCTCGGACACCGGGGAAGGGAGCAACGAAACCGAAGGCGAAGATTGTCACGACGATCTTTGGGAGAGGTCGCATTGAAGCGATGAGATATTGCACAGACCCTCTGCGCAACGTGCGCGTGAAGCCTTGCGCATGCGACAAAAGGTAGGTCCGGCCTGTGGGGCCTAGATGTGGTACGTCCGTGTCGGTAACAGTAATACTAACATGACGCAGGACAAATAGGCGCCTAATTGGCCGCTGATCAGCGCGGCTCCCGAAAGAGAAGGTGTTTAGGTTGGACACTGGCAGTACCACCTGGCCCGTGCGCTGGAAGTGTCTGGTCAGCTGTCTCGGCCCCTCTCACACACCTTAAATACCCCTTGGGCCTCACGGAACATACCAGTCATATCACCATCCTACTTGTCCATCACTACCATCGTATTCATCATGGTAGATGCGCTTGCCCACCACGCCCCGGCTAGTGAGCATGGCGCATACACTTAGAGGTTTTGAACGGGCTTCTGAGAATCCGTCTCACATTGTAGTGAAGGTCGGTGGGCGCAGGCTTTCAGTCACCTCTAGGCCCAAGCCTGCTGCCACATCTACGTATGAATCCGCATTTGCACCAGACCCATAATGACAGCAGGTTTACGCAAGTACATTTACAGGGAGGCGCAAAGGGCCAGCCCTGGGGCGGATACCCCTGTGGATTACCCACGCCCCGCCCCACCAGGTGAAGAACAGCAACACAAGGATGATGATGACGTGCCAAAGAGGAAACAGGGCAACGGAGGAGACGAACACGAGCGGCGGATCCAAGAGAGCCTGTATCGCAAGGCTGAACATAACCGACCGACGAAGGAGTTCAAGGGATCCCCGAAGACTGTCGGTGCAGGGGGCAGAATCAGTCAGCCCGTGGGGAAGAGCTTGGGAATGTGATTTGCCACCCCCCATCACCAACTGTACGAGTAGACTGCTGTGTACACTTACCTGTAATATGACCGGCATCGATATCCAATGAATCATACTGTTTTTTTTCGACATGTATGGACCATATGTTACTTCGTCATGCGGGCGTGGACATGTGTGCATGAATGCGATGCGAGTGGAAAGCGAAAATACAGACGGAGGGTCACACAATACAGCATCTACGCAGCCTTGGCCTTCTTGCCCCGAGTCTTTTTCGGAGGAGCAGCCTTCTTTTCCTTCTTCGCAACGAGGAGCGCAGAGACGCGTGCAAGAGCAGCCTACAGAAAGATCGTTGGTCAGTACTTTCGTAGTGAACTTGGTGACGGGCACGCGCCCATACAAAAGAAACAGGACATCACAAGATAAAGCTGATATAATGTAAGTGCCAAAGAGTCGGGCAGACCGCGGCGAGTGTCGAACGGAACCCGATAGCGACATGGCACGTAGCCAGAAGAGATTTGATCGGTCTCCAACCGGACCAAGTAATCTTGCACATCATGTCCACACCTCACTTTCGTATGGCCTTGCGGCAGTCCAGTGGGCTCTAGATGGTGCATTTCGAGATGTTGTAATGCAGAAAGGGGAATGGGACACGTTATGTGTAATGCAGCACTTGGAACGAGGAGAAGAAAGTCTACGAAAAGATGAGTGGATGGTACTCACAACACGGAGGTCGGGGCGGTAGCCGCGCTTGGCGAGCTTCGCAGTCACGCCCGCGGCGCGACGGGGGCCTGACCGAGGGCGAACGGCAATGGTAGAGACCGCGGGGTGGATGGCAAGGGCAGATGCACCCTTCTTGCGGTATGCAATCTGGACACCGGACTCGGTCTCCTTGACGGTAATCGTCTGCGATGATATTTGAGCATTTGGACAGATATTCTTTGTTATGGGTGCTTACCTTCTCGTTGGCAAGCCCGGAGTACTTCCACGAGTGGATGTTGGTAAGGTTACCCTGCAATTGTGCGCGAATCAGTTGAAGTACACGCAAATTAACCGTGTTGCACTTACAGGCTCCTTGGAGAAGATCGGACCCTCCACCACCCGTTTAACGGTGTAGGAGTTGTTCTTCTGCATATCGAGCCATCATGTCAGCCAGAAGAGATAGGCTTGAGCACGTCTGAGGGCGACGAACGCGGAGAAGGAGCCACTGGAGGTCGGCGGACATCTTGAGGACGGGTGCTGGCTACCTTTTGGTGAGGGCGGGAACGTTGACGGTGGTGGCTGAGAGGAACTGTGTAGTAACAAGCACGAGCAAATAGTAAAGATCCTGCCGTGACCCTAACCTGATTCAATGGGCGCCCAGTGTACAAATAATTAGATAAGATTCAGTAGCAGTTGGCTCAAGCTCCAGATTTAACCTTGATCAGAATCGAGCGCAGTCGACTTCCTCCTCGTGCTCTCGTCCTACGCTCAGATCCTACCGGAACCGCCATTGTATATTCCAATGTCTAAAACGCGTTAGCCTGGCTTTGGAACGACCCGGCCGCTGCATGGCAGAATCGAAGATTAGTAAAGCCTTCACTAAGGTTCCATCGCATATGGCTGTAGTCCCGGCTATAATGCGAACGACCCGATTATGCTTCGCCCGTGGTAGTGACAGAATTGGTGAGGTGTGAGATCGAAACACAACTACATACTGGAGCATACTCACACCCGTCACCTTGTGAGTATCCTTCGACCCTTGTTCCCATGGATCTTTCCACATTCCCACTCATACTACCTCTAACAGAGACACCCATATACATATATGTTCACCGAGCGAATATCTACTGAATCCACTGCAACGCCACTGTGGCCCACATTCCTGCCTGCGTCCGCCAAGTCGCACGAATCGATACCATTCGTGAAATGTGTCAACGGCTATACTTCATCTATACCACAACATCAGCCTGTCAGGGGATGGGCTCTGAACCGGCCCTTCGTTCCATACTTGGAACAGCTTACAATGCCCGGCTTGGTCGCCAGAAGTCTTTTAGGTTATGATAGCTTGGTCAATATAACCACAGAACTCGCAGACGTGCCTTGCCAGTGTATAGGTTCCTGCCCCAGAATCATACCGGTACGCATATGTTCATCCTATCCCCGCCGACGCCGATGGCGGAAGCTGAGAAACCCAGCGACAGAATGACTACCAGAGGACGGTGCCCCTTGATGCGCCCACACTAAATTTGAAAGCATCAACTACAGTACTAACGGAAGCACTTGGGCTTCTAGTCTACGTCCAGTTGGCTCAGCCATAGCGAGATGTATAAAGGACCATACTACAGGAAGCTGTCCTCACATACACACCCGCTACCATGACGCAGTCCTCACCATCCCACCCTGACTCTTATACGGCGTTCGCTTATGTGGAGCCTCGCGACGAGCTGCAGAAAGTCACAGTACCCTGGAGAGATCCTCAAGCGGGCGAGGTCGTGCTCCGAGTCTTAGCATGCGGTGTCTGTGCCACGTACGTCCGGAGCTCTTAGCATATGTGTAGAAGAGACTCAAACCCCACAGGGATGTGGTCGTCGTCAACGGCACCTTCCCTGTGCCCCTCCCTCGTGTACCCGGGCACGAGATCATTGGTGACGTCGCTGCAGTGGGTCCGAACGAGAAGCTATGGGCCGTCGGCGATCGCGTCGGCGTAGGTTGCCACGGTGGCTTCTGTTCGAGATGCAAACGCTGTCGTGTTGGTGATTATATCACCTGCGATGAGCAGGGCCTTACTGGTTTGTCACATCGTGTGTTGGTGTACGCTATCTGATGCAAACCTATCTCATAGGCTTGCTCTCCGATGGTGGGTATGCCGAATACGTGACCGTTCGATCAGAGGCTATCGCGGCAATCCCAAAAGATCTCGACCCGGCTGAAATTGCACCTTTCTTATGTGCTGGGGTGACCACATTCAGTGAGTTTGCGCCCTCTGTTCACGGCATTGGTAACTTGACCGTGCGACTGTAGACGGACTACGTAAAATGGACGCCTCTGCCGGAGACATCGTCGCCATACAAGGCATCGGGTTCGTCGCAAACTCTCCACAAGCTAGTTACGCAGCTGACCAGAGGCGTACACAGCGGGTTAGGCCATCTCGCAATCCAGATGGCCAAGGCCATGGGCTTCCGCACCGTCGCACTCTCGTCTGGAGGGTCTAAGGAGGAACTCGCACGTCAACTGGGTGCACACGATTACATCGACGGCTCCAAGGTTGACCAGGCCGAAGCGCTTCAAAAGCTCGGTGGTGCAAAAGTTATCATGTGCACTGCGAACGCACCTGAGGCGACGAAGAAGCTGATTCCCGGGCTCGCCGTCGACGGCACGCTGCTGCTCCTCGCTGTTGATAGCCAGGAGTTCGGCATATCTCCCTGTGAGTGCAATCACCCCTGTCTGAGTGTGCACGGTCTGACACACAATTGTAGTGGGGCTTCTCCGCCGGCGGTACTCTATCAAAGGAATGCCCTACGGTACCGCCAGAGAAATTGAAGATTGCATCGCGTTTGCGAAGCTGCACAACATCAAAGCGATGGTGGAGCGTATTCCCTTCGCTCAAGCTCATGAAGCTTCTCGCCGTCGCGAGACCGCACGCTTCCGTGCTGTCATTGTTTCTTAGATCTTAGGCGTGATTGTTTTTGTGTCTCTTGAGAGATAGCGTTTGAGCAGATGCTGCTTGTCGTGCTTTTGATCTACGGTTGCGCGTTGTATGTTAGGGCACACTATATTCTCTACTCTGCCGGCAACTCACTTGATGTATCCTCACGCTGGGCTGTCGTATAGACCAACACCAACCTCCTCCAAAATGAAAGTCCTCCAGTTCGTCTGCCCACTGCTCATAAAGTCCCACCGACATTGATACGCGTAAAATCATGCATGTTTCAGCTCGAGGGTATGGGTCTATGACCCGCATACGAGCACGGGAACTATTAGCTATTAAGAATTAGAGTGTACCGAATATGATTGATATACAAGACACAAGCAGCATCGCACGACTCCAAGACATCAAAAGGGATTTACCAGAATCGGTTCGAGTCTGGGGAAAGGTCCTGTGCCATGCGCATCATTACAATATTGGACGTCAAACTCGAGAACTACGAAACGTAACCGATCAGGCCATTAAGTTCTGACTGACAAAAAAAGATCAGGACTCACCCCATTGCCAATGATCGCCTGCGCCCTCTGTCCGATCAGCATGTCCACAGACTGCGCAATGTACTGCTGCTCCTTGTTGAGCACGAGGTCGCGACTACTCGCAATCTTGTCCCATCCTCCGGTATTCTTCAGCGCGGCTTTCAGCTCTGCGACCCATGGCCGCTTCCCGTTCGTCATGATGTAGATGTCTTTGAGACCTTTCCCAGCGGGCGTTGCACGCACCTCCAGCACGCGCTGCACGATTTGCTGGATGTCCGGGAAGCAGTGGCGCAGGTAGATCTGTTTCCCCTCTTCGGTCGCCTCGTCTCTGCCCGCCATTGGAGGTTGTTCGAAGTGGTCCGGGAGAGCGGGGAACTGATTGAACCCGTTGTATTGTGACGACCATTTAGCGAAGTGTAGGCAATGACCTTCGAAATCTCCGCGGCGAATGTGGAGAGCGAGTAGGCCGGGTATCATGTCATAAGGGTATGCACTGCGATTAAACAGGCGGGAGAGCCATGAAAAGTTGGAAAAAAGATGGCGATTCGCGGTGAACGCGTCCTCAATCAGCTGTGACCATCTGAACTCGGTCAAGATGGGTGACCTCTTCAGCGAGGACCAGATGCCGAGCACACGTTGGCTCCCAAATATCCTGTCCGTGAATTAATACACACGTTTTGTGGGGTTCATGCCATATGGCGTACCAGATGTTGAATATCTGGGCGGAATCTTTGTTGATTTCTACGCATCGCGGGAGGTTCTTGAGCTTCTCGACCCAAGCGTCGAGAACTTGGCCCGCATGAGGTTCGGCCTCGTATGCATTCGTGACCTCGTCGCTCATGATGATATGACGTTCGCTTGGCGGGCAGACTTCGTCGAAATATTCCTTTGTGACTGCTCTTGGTGCGGGGTCCCCAGGAGGGAACGGCCCTCCTGCCGCGGGTCCTGTGCAGGGAAGCACTATTTAAATTCATTCTAGCAAGCGAACAGAGCGAGAAGGACCATCTACATGGCACTTGTTTGGGAGCACTCGGCATGGCGAAGAGAGAACCTGTGATATAACATACCTCGTATAAGTGCAGCAAGCGGCACGCGGGATGGAATAAGATGTCCGTTGAAGTCGGAGTAGTCTGACCCGTTGTTATTCCATGTGTAGTTGTTGAAGACAAGTCTAGCAATCGTCAAATTGAGTTTATACGTGTATCATTCACTGCTCAGAAAGACAACGTACGCTCGGCCGCTGCTGTAAGCAAGGTGTGCGTTCAACAGGTGCTCCTGCATTGCGTTACCCCAACCGGAACCTTCTTCCACTATCAGCTCGAGGACGCGTGATCTTGCCTCAGAGTGAGTCCGCACCATGTACATGATTCGCTATCCAAATGCACTGCCCGCGGCGTCCTTCGGGATACGGCAAGTCCGGGTTATGTTGAGGTAAACGTGATTCCCACCGGTGTTGATCTTGGTACAGCGGTGGCTTTTCATCGTCCTTTTCCGTCTTGACAATGGCTACAAGCGCGTCCAGACCAAACAAAAGACGTATAGCAAAGAGGCCAGTAAACCCAAAGATCACGAGACGGAGGATGCGCTTGGTGTGAAACCGAGACCACCACTGGCGTGGGACATGCCGTTCACGACCGGTGAGGGGCAGCTCATAAGTGGATGCTGAACGAGTTCTGGGCATCTGTCGGGACAGCGAGCGGAGCATGGTCATCGGTGAGCTGGCCATTAACGGGCAACGAGCGTTGGTCGTCGCGATCACGGCTGCAGCCGTTCGGCATATTGAATATTGAGTCCTGGCACATCCCCGCATATAGTCGATCGCGATCTGATCGCGCACGGGAATAGCCGCAGGCCACTGTGCTTGGCATGACTTGCTCGCGGCTTGGAGTCCAACGACCACAAAATACTCAGGTGCACTGTGCTTGGCATGCACGTCGGTATGCATATCACAAGCACCAGTGTTGCGATCTGATCTATGCGTGCGTCTCAACAGGTCATAGGTAGGTAGCAAGTCCCGGAAGAGCGGAAACTGTACAGTCGTTCAAGACGTAGCGATATCATAGTAGGCTTCGAGTCCTACTTCGAGCCCACCAATAGCTCAATACATCGGCCCTATTGTCGCTATGATATGGCGTCCTTCTCTTCGCTACTGACTTTTGACTTCTTGCGCGGACGGTCCTCCAAGTTCTGGTCCTCAGCCTCGCCAGTCTCCTTGTTATCCTCGACGTCTCCTGCCGCATCGGGGGAATCCCCCGCTTCTGTGACTGTCTCCCCTTGTTCGCGCTTGGGCTCCTCCTCATTCAATTTCCGCTTCCTGGTCTCCGTCTCATCATCATCCTCGGTGGTATCCTCCTGCGTCGGGTTTCCCTCCACATCCTGTGTGCGCGCCTTGTCGTTACCGCTCGGAGCAATTGCCGACTCGGTGGCTTCCGATGCCTCTTCGTCTCTTTTTTGGATTGTTTCCTGGCCCAAAGTCTTGACAGGGTCCTGAGCAATCGAACGGATTAGTCTCAAGTTACCCTGACTCATAGTCGCGGACTCTTACGTGGCCCCAGTTTTTGAGGCTTCCGGGTTCAAATATCAGCCGTTATTACAATATATTCCGTGAGCAACATACCTGATCGTGCTCTTTGTATTCTCAAGCTCTTCGCGGGTCTTCGTATGCTTCAGGTGATCCTCCTGCGCCAAGTGTCTCTTCGCATAACTGCAAACCGGTGAGTCTCCAAGAGATGTCCGGACACCATGTCGTCTAGTACGAACCTGACCACCTTCCTCATGTGTACGATATCATCCTGCCCACACCACACAAGATCAATCCCCCTGTTCCAGTACAACTGATCGCTTGAAACACTCGCCTCGTCGTACTTCTCAGGGTCCTTGTCCGGATTCTTGCGCAAAATCTCGATGATCTTGTGCCCGCTCTCAATGCCAACCCCTGTGCCTGCTTTCGTGCTCTTCGGATCCTCGAGCCACTTCTCGAGTTCTTCGACTGTCATGTTCACCTCCTCGTTGAACTCTTTGATTGTCTCTTCGCGCGACTTGACCATGATGGGGAGTGTTGGCTGGTGGCAAGCAGAAGTTGCTGAAAGGGACGGGCGCGGACATGCGGGGGTATACGGCTTTATATGTGGAGCTTTCTGACGGGAGCTTGCATCTGGAAACCGCGGACTGCTGCTTTAGCTTACGGGCTGTCATGCACCTGCGAGAAATTCTCGCTTCTATGTAGCGCTCGGCGCCATACCTGACAGCAGGTTCAAGTGCATGCGCACGCGCCGCGGTGATTGAGGACGACGCCTCGTTCTCTAGCCAAGGGCATAGTATACCCTATATGAGATGATGTATGCGCCTCCGGCAGAGAGTTAGATACAGATATCATCGATACATGATTTCGTAAGGCATGTACTGGTAACAACAGCAGAGACGACGATTACAAGACATGGAGAGCTCTATGATGGCAGTCGATGGGAGGGCGGTACTGTACAGCTACCTCTACATGTGGTACTGTACAGCTACCTCTACATGTTGAGGACTTTGTTCCTCTGGCCCACGCGATGCAGTATGGTGGGAGGGATCTCACGCAGCGACGAGTATTTCTTCGGGGCCTTGAGATAGTGCCTCCGCAGCTTGCTCTCGTCTTCCTGAACTGTCAACAACAGAGACTCAATGACATAAAAATACGCCACTTACGCGATGCTGTCAGCGTCCGCTAATGACTCGACAGGAAGTGAGGCCGCGGTCACTGAGTCGCCGTGGGGTGCATCATCGGGCGGCATGCGCTGATCATCTACTCGCGTGCCGTCTGGCGCAATCTTGCACACCCTACGAAACATATCAACGATCGTCATAGTAGACAGTTCGTGTTCAATCCATACGAGACAATCTGCTCCCAGTAGCTGTTGCGCTCGAACTCGTACTCGAAATCCCCGCCAAACTCAGCGTCGAGGTGTGCCTTCGGCACAAGCTCGAGGAGGTTAGGATTGAAACGCATCTTGAATGTGCATGAGTAAGTCGTTTATCGGTCTAGAGAAAAGGCACAAGACCTTGTCACGGGTGACGGGGTCCAGGAACGGCGAGATGCCTTTGAAGAAGAAGTTCAAGAGCATCGGAAGGTTGATGATCACACCCCTTCCAAGTGTCTCGACATAGTGGTTTTGCAAGAGATGCACTACCTGGACACAAACACTAAGTGTGAGCTCGGGAGAGTGTATCGGTTATAGACAGACTTTGCGCCCCACGGATACAGAAGGGCTACTTCTGAGAGTGGTACTTTTGTAGTCAATGATGATGGTGACCGACTCCTGGCCCGGGGGCATCAGGTCTTTGGCCCTTTCCCTATAAAGCCCGTGAATCGATGAACAGGCATTGGAAGCGAAGGCGGGCTCACAGGCACCACACAAGATGCCGGAGTTGTCGAGGACTCGTCTCGGTGTTCTCGAGGCCTGGTCGCATGTATATGATGGGCCTACCATCATTGTCGAATCCATTGATGATACTGTCGAGGCGTTTCAATATCGGTGGCGGTGTTCGCGATACGGTCAAGCGCAGGCTCACATCTTTCCCGTCTCGCTCTCGATTCGGACCTGTACGCCGGATACAATTGACGTCACGGCCACTGCCAACGCTCGAAGAGTGAATTATGGGACACACCTCGTCCGGAGGAATCAGATCAGGCTTATAGTCACGCCGCCATTCTAGCGTACTCTTCAGGCGCTTCTTCGCGTCGTCCAGGTTCCACTTAGCAGCCCGCATGTAACGGGGTATGGTGTCGGGCCTGTTGAGCCATCGCAGCTCCCATATGTGGTATGAATCTGCCTTTGGCAACAATTCGGTATCCGCGTACTGGTGTGTGTATAGCGCGGGTTTACCCGGCTTCTATTGGAGACGCTAGAGATAAAGAACGCACCTCACGCAGAGCTCGTAGTCTGGACTTTTGATCATCGGTGTACGAGTGGGTAGGCACCGTCGTGCCTGGGGCGGGGGTTGATAGAATCTGGCGTGTCTTCACCATCGTGGGCGTTGCACGATTAGACCTGCCCGACGTCGACGACTTCAAGTTGCCCAAAGTTGCCCGATCAATGATAAACAAGCGAAGCCTTTTTATCGTGTACTACGGGCGTCTATTGTTATTCTGCCGCAGCGAGACGCTCCTTCTCTGCCCTCTGCGTACAACGGTCATCTCGTTGCTGCCAACTTGCGTACACTTGCCCTTCATGCATCTCATGTACACACTCGATGATAAAGGGAGCAGGATATACACCTTGAAGGTAAGTTGTTATATGTCAGCAGCAAATATGGGGCTGACGGGCCTGCAGAAAATTACCGACTCTGGTAAGATCACCAAGTCTGCGCACCCAGGTTCGCTTCTTCAAGCCCCCTCTCTCTACCCCCTCTTCTCATTCCAATTCAGCACGATTCTCTCCGGATGACAAGTTTTCACGTCACCGAGTGACCATCAAAAAGCGCTATGGCATTCTGCCTACTCAACTGCCTAGCAAGCCTCTCTGATCTTTCGTGATTGGCAAACCCAACCTCCTGCGGCATCCGCCCTACCGTCATTTTCGCAGGGCAGCCTGCGTCCGAGGTTTGGACAGAGTCACTATGCGAGGGTGTCATGGCGACGGCTTTTCCGGGAGGCTAGTCGCTCCGTGGCGTCCGGCCGCTCCATATGTGTATGACACCCCCCTCTTGTGTTGTACTGCGTATAGTGTCACATAGGCTTGTCGGAGCGCCGCCATCACGGATCCGACTATTGTTACTCCTATAGCACATCGATACTTCTTTCACGGCAGGCAGTGACCCCTTGCCGACCAAGCAAAATCCTTTCAAAATCCCCAAACAAGAGAACCCTGGACAAAAATCGTTTGCAGCTCGATGAAAACAAGACAAGTCTGCCGAAAGTTTACCTCTTATCTCGACTTTGGGACCCATTTGAGCCTATCTGCAATGGTCTAGTGCCCGCCGTGTTTTGTCCAACCCGCGAGCTCAGGCGTTTGCGGACTGACGCGCGGAGTACATCTGGCATGCTCGGCTCTGACACCGTGTCAGCTTGCTCCCATGCCCGGCACTAGCCCCGAGAACGCCATTCTACTCTCAGGGTGCTGGCGGTGTGCCTAGCCCATTTTCAGACAGCTGTGGCGAGGCCGTTCCGAACGTTCCCGCAGCGCTCATTTAAATATAGTGCTCACCGATGGGATTTATTTGGGCTTGCAGCATACAATTGGATGTTTTCTGGCTATTGTCCAATAACCCGTTGTGGAGACAAGTGAGTGTTCACGAGTCGGAGTCGGGGCCAAACGCATCGGAGAATTTGCATCATGACACTCCACTGGGGGCGTCTCTAGCTCATGATAATGTTCGGCAACGAGTTAGAAATTGAGGATTAGTAGGGTCAATACAGATATTGATGTGGGAGTGCAGGAGTAAGATTTGTTGTATACAATGGTAACAAACGGAGGTAAATAGCTATCGATGGCTGCGACCGCCTGACAGAACCCACCACCACGCGCCCACCTCCCCCCTTCATCGCCGCGCTTGACGACGTCGAGCTCCCTCCTCCCCCTTCCCCTATCATCGTGAATGCGGTGAATATCACTCTCCTTTGCCCGCCATGGACTATCGAGGTCAGCGCCCCCCACGTTCAACACGACCGCCTTCGGCACAGCCGACGCCGCCTCCGACGCAGTCTCCTCCGTCATACCCCGCCTACTCGTCGTATCCTGACCAGCCTCCCTCGACGTATCGTCCACCCTACCCCCACGAACAGACACGGGGTGTATCGTTTCAGAACAACGAGGGCGGCGATAGACACGAACGCCTCGACCAGAACAGGCAACGGCTCTATTCGGCCTATCAGAGCACTTCTCCGCCACCAGTCGACGACGACGTCGAAGGCGCATATGTGGGAGCGGACGGTAGAGTGGGCAGGAAGAAGAGCTTGGTCAGGCCGGACAGAGAGAAGATCGACCCAGGGCATAGGCAATGGCACTACCGCAACCATGCCGCGCAGATGATGAACGACGGCGGCGATGCAATCCCTTCCAGTGCGTATACTTTCCTCGCTTCGCGGTCGGAATCCTCACCGAGAGTCAATATCTGTTCACTTGTTTAGCCACCGGGAATGCACCCACGAGAGGACAGTTGCGTCGCGGCAAGTCCCTCCTCGGCCGTGAAGAGGACGTACATGAGTCCGGTCTCGCACTGTTCAAGCGCGGTACTCTCAGACGCAAGAGGTCCACGGCGTCTTCGCCGACGGTTGATACCTCCACCTCAAGAGGCTGCCTCGACAATATAGGACCGGGTCCCAAGAACTCGTGGTTTATCTACTGTTACATATTGACATGTTTTATTCCTGGGTTCGTACTCAACACGTTTGGTACGTCGGTCTTGCAGTGTATGTTCTTGGAATGTCTGAATTGAGTCGGACATAGGTATCCGTACTCCCGAACAGCAACGGGCGTGGAGAGAGAAGATTGGCCTCCTCTTCATCATCCTCTGCCTCATGGGTATCGTCGGTTTCATCACCTTCGGCTTCACCGAGGTCGTCTGTGGCACACAGCCCAACCGGTTCCAGACTGGAACCATCGACAAAGCATCTGTCATCATTCATGGGTACGACTACGACTTCAGCAAATTTAACCACCCCGCCGTCGGGCCTTTCAATGGCAAGACCAACCCCCTGTTCGAGGGTGGCTATGATGCTGCGAGCTCGGACATATCATTTTTGTTCCAGAATGTTAACCAGAACTGCCGTCAGTTCATCAAGAAAGCGGCGAACTCCACCATTTCTGGGAGCAATGGAAATCTCGACTGGTATTTCCCTTGTAACGTCTACAACCAGTACGGGACATCCGGTGTCAATCTCACCGGGTATGCCTCATCGGACGCGTGCCACACGTCATCCTCGTCGCGTACGCAACTTGCCGCTATCAAGCCTCAAGGCCAGGTTTACTACACGTGGGATAATATTCACAATTCCACCCGCAATCTCGCCGTCTATGAGTCGTAAGTAATGCCTACATCCTTTTGACCTTCCGTTCATTGACATTGCCTAGCTCCGTGATAGATCTCGGTTTGCTCCAGTGGCTCGATAGATCGCAGGTGGACTACCCTGACATGTTCGACCAGCTAAGGAAGCCCAATGGCACATATAACGGCAAAGACCTGAGCATGTACTTCTCCCGCACCAACCAGCGTGCCATCGCGAGCTGCCTGCAGGACCTCGCCACTGTTGGATTTGTCGACACGAAGAGCATCGGTTGTGTCGCATCCCAGGTGGTTCTCTATGTTTCTCTAGTCTTCATCGTCGGCGTCGTGGGGATCCGTTTCGTCATGGCAGTGCTGTTCTCGTGGTTTTTCTCGTGGAAGCTAGGCAACTTCAAGATGGAGACTTACGAGGAGCGCATGCGTCGTGCTGCGGAGATCGAGAACTGGACAGAGGACATTTACCGTCCTGCTCCCGGACAGTATCGGCCGAACGTGCAGAAGAACGGGCTTCCCAAATCCAACAAGCGCCACACCATCCTCCCGAGCACCTCTAGGTTCACCCCGTCAGACAGTGCACTTAAGGGCGTTGGAGGCAGGACGTCGACGGCATATGGAATGCTCGAGCCAGTTCCTTACAAGCGCACCGGAACTACGAGCATCTACGGTGGCTCTAGCGCGAAGAGCGTCAAACCGTCTCCGCCCGACACACCCTTCCGCCAGTCGCGCAGCTCAACCTCGCTTGTCGACTCTCAGCGCATGTTCGCTGACAATCCTTGTCCGTTCCCACTTGGCCACAACGTCATTCCCCAGCCTGCTCCCGATTTCGAGCCGTTTGGGTATCCGCTCGTGCATACAGTCTGTCTTGTAACAGCGTACTCCGAGTCCGTGGAGGGTCTCCGCACTACGCTTGACTCCCTTGCTACTACGGATTATCCGAACAGCCACAAGATCATCATGATCATTGCCGATGGTATGGTCAAGGGTGCCGGTAACTCGCTCACCACTCCCGAGATCTGTCTGTCCATGATGAAGGAGTTCGTAATTGCCCCGAACGAGGTTGAGGCGCACTCCTACGTTGCCATCGCGGACGGACACAAGCGACACAACATGGCCAAGGTCTACGCCGGCTTCTACGACTACGATAATGCGACAGTCGAACGGTCGAAGCAGCAGCGGGTGCCTGTCGTGCTCGTCGCGAAAGTCGGCAACCCGCTCGAGGCGAACGACGCGAAGCCGGGCAACCGTGGCAAGCGCGACAGTCAGATCGTACTCATGTCGTTCATGCAAAAGGTCATGTTTGACGAACGGATGACTACGTTTGAGTACGAATTCTTCAACTCAATTTGGCGCGTGACGGGCATCAGTCCAGACCGCTATGAGCTCGTGCTATGCGTCGATGCGGACACTAAGGTCTTCCCCGATTCGCTTAGTCGAATGGTCTCGTGTATGGTCAACGACTTCGAGATCATGGGTCTCTGTGGTGAGACGAAGATCGCGAACAAGGCGGAGACGTGGGTTACGATGATACAAGGTCAGTCGTGGTTGATCGTCGCAACTCACTTGAAATCTTAACCATTCTACAGTGTTTGAGTACTACATCTCTCATCACCTGAACAAGGCATTCGAGTCCATGTTCGGAGGTGTTACTTGTTTGCCTGGTTGTTTTAGCATGTACCGCATTAAGGCGCCCAAGGGCGACTCTGGTTACTGGGTCCCCGTCCTAGCCAACCCGGATGTCGTGGAGCACTACTCGGAGAACGTCGTCGACACTCTGCACAAGAAGAATCTTCTGCTGCTTGGAGAGGATCGGTACCTGACTACGCTCATGCTCAAGACGTTCCCCAAGCGCAAGAACGTCTTCTGTCCCCAGGCAGTTTGCAAGACCATCGTACCGGACACGTTTGGGGTCCTTCTCTCGCAGCGTCGTCGGTGGATCAATTCCACTATCCACAATCTGGCTGAACTGCTTCTCGTCCGGGATCTTTGTGGTACATTCTGCTTCTCGATGCAGTTCGTCGTCGGCATGGAACTTGCTGGTACCCTCGTGCTTCCCGCTGCCATCTCCTTCACCATCTATCTCATCATCTCCTCCATTATCCCTGGTGGCCCCAACACGACCATTCCCCTTATCCTGCTGGCCATCGTCCTCGGCCTCCCGGGTCTACTCATCGTCATCACGTCCCGCAAGGTAGCATACGTCGGGTGGATGCTCATATATCTCCTCTCGTTGCCCATCTGGAACGGTATCCTGCCATCCTATTCCTTCTGGCACTTCGATGACTTCTCGTGGGGTCAAACGCGACAAATCGCGGGAGAGAAAAAGGAGAATCATGGAGATAAGGAGGGAGAGTTCGACTCATCCCACATCGTTATGAAGCGCTGGGCCGAGTTTGAGCGCGAACGTCGCTGGAAGAGCGGTACCCAGTCTAGGGATTCTGCTGCCTATGACGCGAGGAGTGGCTCGCCGAAGAGGTACGTTTCTGAATCGGTTACAACCTAAGGCCGTACTAATAGTTTTCTTCCAGGGCTGACACGAAGCGATACTCGCTGGTCTCTGAGTACCAGTCACCTCCACTCCCGCAATTCGATCAAAGCACGTTTGAATCATCGTACAGCGGTAACCAGCGACCAAGACACGATAGCAACCAGGTTGTCGTGCTGCCCGCACCTCTGTCAGTCAATCGCAACGCTGTACCGACACCGTCAGTATCCACAGTTGCGCTCTCTCGATCCAGCGAGGATGGTTACAACTCAGACATCGGATCTCAACAACGTCTTGTCAGTCCGCACGAGTCGTACAATGACGACTACGACGGCCGCTTCCAGAGCCCGAACAACTTCGAAGCGCGCGTCTCCCGCAGTGGCGGCGTCCTCCGGCAGGGCACGCCGTCAACCCAGTTCCCGGGCGAGACGCAGAACCCGTACTCGTACACTCCGCAGACCGCCGGGTTCGACGACCCACAGGTGCCGTTCGTCACCGATCCCGACGAGATGCCCTTGCAACCACCTTTCACCTCCAACCAGCGCGCGCGGGGCGTCAGTCTCGCGGATTCGGGCCCCGTGCCTGGTCCTGGCGGCGTGCGTAGGGTGTCGAGACAGCAGGGCCGGCGTCCCACATCCCAGGCGCCCACGGCACAGAACCCGAACCCGAACAGGTACTCGCGGACGTACCCTAACCTCCCGCCGGGCGCTGCGCCTCCGCAACAAGGATACGGCTACTAGTGGAACTACGCAGGACGCGCGATGGAGACCGAACCATGTGTATGACTCTCTCACGACCTTCGATGTACACGGACCTTTGTCAGGCATCTAGTAGCTACTCTCTTTTAATCGGACCTGCGTCATTTCCCGTTTTCTTCTCGGTCCTTATGACCCGCATCGTACTTCTTGCAGTCTCGCGAGCGCACCCGTCTTCTACTACTACTATCCGGTTTGCGGCCATGACCATTGACGACCTGACCGAACACTCGTCACTCCGCTTCGTCTCCATCTGCCCTCAGTAGTCCTAGGTTACCACAATGCATCCGAATTCCGTGATCATACAGTGTGAGTTCGGCGACAAACAAGCCCAGCGCCTGCGCCCCTGTAGGCTAGATCTACGCTCCCTCGATGCGCCCTTCGTTGAGGTCACAGGTGAGTATTGTTCCACAGCGACCTCACCACAAAGTCCGCGGGGTTTGGATGCGACACCGCCGACAGCTCCGGGTTGGGAATGAATTGCACTAAGGTAGCCCGTCAGCCTCACGGTTCAAAGCGACATTGTGGATCCGACGAGACTCGCCTGTGCGGTCGATCCCTGGGACGAGGAAGAACCCATTCGAGGGCAGACCCGTCGCCTTGTCGGCGAAGAAGCCGACGGTACCCGCAGGGTGGTCGAGCCAGGTGAACGGCGCGACGCCGCCTTTTGCGGAGAGAGTGAAGGTAAGGTCGGGGCCGGGCGTGAGCTGGATCTCCGGGTCGACGAGGTTCGCCGTGGACAGAGGCACCGGCGTGAACTTAAAGCGCAAGGTGAGTCTAGGTTGGCTGGAGGGCCCGGATGATCCAACAATGAATTCATCACTTACGAATTGCTCGTGGGTGACCGTCTTGTTATCATCCACCTGCGCGGTGAGGTTCAGATAGAGCCACACATCCGTCGCATTATGGTTCGTCGGCACGATGTTGTCCAGCTCCTGGATGGCGAGGATGAGGGTGTTGTTCAGGCTCGGGACCGTGAACGGCAACGTCGACGAGTCGATGAAGTTCCCGCTCCAATCGTACCACGTGAGCGCCGCGGCGCCGTGCACCTCCTCCCAGCGGTCAGACGTGACGACGATCTCGAGCGTCGCGTTGTCGGGCGTCCAGAACGGGTAGATGACGACGGGCCGGAAGATGTCCGCCATGCCATACTGGAGCACTTTCCAGCGCCCGGAGTGCTCGATCGCGGACCAGCTCGCGCCCTGCCAGATGTCGTTCAGCTGCCAGACGAGCGCGCCGAGGTTGTTCTCGCCCTCGCCCGCGCCGCGCCGGTAGAATGCGATCTCGGAGACCATGTTGAGCGACTGGAAGACCTGCGTGCTCCAGCACCATTGCGCGAACGTTTGGTTCGTGTCGGCCGTGTTGGGCGTGGGCAGCCAGAGCTCGACCGCACTCGTCATTTGTGCTTGGCCTTGAGGTGCGTTCGGGTTGGGGAAGGCGAGGCTTCCAGCGGGAGGATGGTGGTCGCGGGAGGCGACCACCGTGGAGTTGAAGGAGAAGTCATCTGAAGACAAAAGCACTTCTTCCCAGCTGTAGAATGATGGCTGCGAGTGAAAACTACGAGCGGTTCAGATACGTTTGTTGCGCGGGTCACGCCCTTCCTGTCAACATACCCGAACTCGTTCATAAACCTGCCACGAATCAGTTCATTTTCTTCCAGATATCTATGAATGAGCGTACCTAGATCTGGGGTAGGTGCTATAATTGAACGCTTGTGACGCGTCGTAGTTATAGCGCTCTAGAGTAGAATGGGTCGAGACATGCACTCGAGACGGTACACCACAAGCCGCGCCATACCTCCATTACCATAGATGAAGCCAGCTGTTTTGTTGTCGTAGCGGATCTCATACGGGTCGAGACTGAGAACACCACTCGTCGTAGAGCAGTCCGTGTATGCAACCTGAAGCCTATCAGTTAAGCCTCTGAGAAAACGCCTCGATTATGCCCTAGTACGCACCGATGACTCCTCTTCCAAAACGATGTCATGCAGGAACTCGCCAAACAAGGTTTGATACTAACCCCACACAACGATTCAGCCTCCACCGACCTCCGAAGTGTTTTCCTAAACAACTATGAGATGCGACCCACCTCGTCCAGATAGTGCGTCCCGTTCGCCAGCGTCTGGTTCACGCCAATCACGATCCCCTCGATCTCGTTCCCGCCCGCCCACTGCGCGTTGCTCGGGTGGCGGTTGATCCTGCGCACGTTCTGGCGCACCTCGGGCGCGACCGACGCGAGCAGCCAGTCGTTGATCGGGTACAGCGCGTCGGAGAAGATGAGCTCGGACCAGGCGAAGATGCCCAGCTCGTCGCACGCCGCGTAGAAGTCGTACCCGCCCGTCAGCTCGTCCGAGGGCTGGTAGATCCCACCTCCCCACACGCGAAGCTGTCGCCGCCCGCGCACGACCACCGTTCAGCGTTCAGCGTGCGATATGTCGTTGAGGGAAGGGAGACGCACCATGTTCTGCCCGCTCTTGACGGCGCTCTCGAGCACCCAGCGCACCTGCGCAGACGTCATGCGCGCGTAGAAGGGGTCAAACGGGATGATGTTGGTCCCGAGCGTGTAGAACGCGCGCCCGTTCACCTCGAAGTGCCACTGGTCGCCAGGCGTGATCCCGCGGGCGGCGGCCTCGCTCGCGGGGTACGCGGTCTGCACGAGCTGCACGGTACGGAACCCGCTCCGCGTTACAAAGCTGACCGCCTGCGCGGGGGCGTGCGAGTGCGAGTGCGAGGACTGGGGCAAGGTGAGAGTGATGGTGAAGTTGTACAACTTTGGCGTGCCGAGGTTGTGCGGGAACCATCGCTTGGGCACGCTGTCGGGGATCTTAAAGGTCGCAGAGACGAACGTCGTCGCGTTTGTCGAAACGGGGATGGCGCGTACGCGAAGCGGGCCAGAGGAGACTTTTAGCTCGGGGATCGTAATTGTGAGGGTGGGGAAGTCAGACCCGATAACGGACCGCACGCCAAGCGTGACGTTGACCAGCCAGTCCGCACTCTGGTGGGGGGCGGCGATGGTCGTTTGTCCAACTTTGGAGATCTCCAGTGAGCTCTCTTCGATGAACACACTCTCACCTGATGCGAGGAGTGGATGCGATGCAGGTTCCGGAGCGACTGAAGTGACGTTCGTCACGGCATCAAGTTCGCGAGAACGAGGGGGAGTGAGCGTGACGAGGTATGCGGGCTTGAAAATCCCGCTTGGTACAAATGCCGGACCCTGGCAAACAAAGGGTCAGACGGACAAATATCGCGTAGGAATCACCGCTCACCCAGTCCCACCCAAAATCGGACTGGGTCTTCCGGATGTACTGCCTGATCCCCGCGTATTCGAACTGCAGCGCAGCGTAAGCAACTTGTGACTGCAAACATCTATGAGAGTTTGCAAACGTTTACTCACGTCACCCGTCGGAGAGATTTCAGCGTCCGGACGGGAAGTCACATTGAGTCCGTAGTGATATGCAGACTCGAGCGCGACGGTGATGTTGGTGTTACGATGGACGGGCTCCGCAAGGAAGTCCGTGACGTCGAACACGTATTGTTGGAACTGGTTACTGACCCATGCGACTGGGTGTCCCGCGACCGTCTGTAGCGGGCTTCGTCAACACAACACGGACGCAGACATCGATACACACTCACAATATTCGCGATGGTGTCGATCCCGTAGAATACAAGAAGCGCCCTTGCATCATGGCTCAGGTGCCGGGTGAGTGGAGCAAGATCGGCCGTATACGTCCAATTGTCGTTCACCACCCATCTTTGCGTGAAGTCTATATCGTTGCGGGGGCACATGGCCTCAAGCATCAGCCTTAATTTCGAGATGAAGAGTGAATCCGCAGTCGCATTACCGTTTATGCCCAGCAGAGGCTCGGTGATGATTCCTGCGTCGAGCAGGTCGAGATGCGCTTGTGAGGGCACCTTCGCGGGGATAACGATAGACCCATTTGCGTTCCGCAGAGTCCAATGCAGGCTCGAGAGGCTCAGCACTTCTGCCGTAGCGAGCGCAGGCCATAGCAGGGCAGCCGCGAGGACCTTACAGACCAGCATTGTATGCGCCGTTGAGAAGGAGGCGTTGTATGGTTATGCGAGTTGTTATATAGCGCGCGGGCGACGGGCAACCGTGGCCCGCAGGGGGAGAGAAGCGGCGTAGGCGAAGACACGCATGACCTGGGGGTGCCCCCATGATCGTTAGCAGCGAGCAGCGAGGTGGGCAGGATGGAGGAGGTGACGTACGTTGATATCGCTCGTCGCCCGGCGCGGACTGGCGTTTGCTGATTGGAACAAATAGCTTCGCCATTGAGAAGGAAGGTCAGGAAGCCTGCATTTGCGATGCGGCCACAGTATCCCCATGGTCCACTAACCTGATGACATGTAGTTCAGGCTACGAACTGAATAGAAGTTGTTATAAGTGTAGCTGATTTACCACAGAGGATGTCCATACTGTTACAGCGCATCATGCCTTCAACTTTTGTTCGAGGTTCGGGCGCAGTAAACTTCTACCTGTCCGGCACCTTTCTGGATCTGCAGGTGCCATACATGCGGCATCATCTGACCATGAACTATTTACGTGAGCTTTGAAGACCGGCCGACACGGACGTCCGCTATGCAAAAGTCCAGAGTCCAGACGCTGAGAGCAGATGAAAGACTTCGTCGCTGATGCATTGTTGTCAACGCGAAGAGGAAGCATATGGTAGTGTGTGGTTGAAACCGCCGTGGGAACGATGTAAACGATGCAATAGGACTGCATCACTGACGCCACCATGGGATGAGTACTTAGTGAAGAATCACTTTTCAATCATGTACTATTGGGATACATGTACGTCACCGCGGCGGATGGAATGTTTCACATACCAGAGTTCATTCCATGCGGGGCAAGATCTGTCAGGGCGACGCACAGACCGAAGACACAGATATCTTCTCATCGTACATTCATTAATCGCACTGCATAGTACACGCTCGTCGGTAAGAATACTCTTTGGGTGCCCGATTCAAACATGATGCGCTCATTATAATGCGGAGATGGTCTCGAGCAGGTTCTGAAACAAACAGCGCTATCAGCACGCATCACAGAGCACTAGATCGTAATGTCAAACGCACCTGGAGAGAAGACGGAGAGGCTCCGACGGACTCGCCGACCTTGTTGGCGTTCTTGAAGGCTGAGAACGTGGGCATCTGCAACGGGTCCGCAAATATACAGATGAGCACGCCGGACAGGACCTATCGGGCGGAGAAAGAAGGGATATAGACGTACCGCGCGGATGCCGACCTCCTGCGCGATATCCTGCGCCTCATCGACGTCGACCTTGTAGAAATCGATGCCGGCGAACGACTCCGAGAGCTTCTCGAAGACGGGCGAGATGACGCGGCACGGGCCGCACCAGGTCGCCCAGAAGTCGATAACGACGGGTTTGTCGCTGTTGATCTGCACCATGCGCGAATTAGCGTTCTGCGTGTGTCTCGGATGCAGAGGCTCGAGGCGGGAGGATACGCACGATTGCCTGGAACTCGGTGAGGGTCTTGATGGGCGTGACGGGCATGGCGGGAAGGTGTGTGCTGGGGGTTAGTGGGGCGTCCGTGGATGAGGCGATAGATGAGCTCAAGGGCTAGTTGGAGTTGAGGATGATTCGGGGCCGCAGCTTTATATCGTCCTCCTTTCGACCGATCGCGTCGATCTGTGTCATGGCACACGTGACGCAGCCTGACAAAGATGGCAGATGACGGAGGCGCTGGTGTAATTCTCGCCGCAGAGTTGGATCCGGAGGACGCTGCCAGGGCCAGCGGACGCCATCCTCTCCCACTCCCAGCTGAATCACTGCAAGACGGTGTACATGCTTCTGTCAGCGACCGAAACCATATACGAACGCTCTTCTTCCCAGAATGCCCGCAAGATGGCGTAGCGCGTCCAGAACGACAATTTAGCCTCTTCCGAGTGGCTGACCAGATACTGCTGCTCAGTCCTAGCATGTCATGAGTTTCGCGCATGACCCGGGTGATGACCATATCATTCGCGTACCATGCTTTGCCGTGGACAGAGTGCCGTCAGCCCCGGGCTAGAGTTGAAGGGAAGCAGGGAAACTTCAAATCTCGACCGCAACAAATGAGCGCCTCCTGGAGCTGGACTCGGAGCAATACGCGTCTGTACTCTGTCTTTACGTTCGAATGAACTCAGAGGCTGGCAGGCCTGCTCAATCAATACCATGGATGTTGGATCAGCGATCCTGGCACGCTCGATAGAGAATGATGATGATCACCTATCGCACACCTCTGTTCATTGTTGGGATATACGAGGACGAAGTCCATAATGTTGTGTGTATGAGTGTACTTCCGCAACGGGCGTGTGCAGCTGCGTTGCGGATTGTAGTAGGATGTGGCTGTATGTACGTGTTAAGGTGCGGGTATAAAATAAGGAATGCGTAAATACTGCGTTCGTGCGGTGTGTGCAAGAATAGAGAGAGCGGCGCAAAGGCGATGTGTGTCCACAAGAATGGCGGATGCTAGCTAGTCACTTGAGATCTTGAGAGGTCGCAAGGGAAAGGGAGAGGGTGAGAAACAGCCATGGTATATACAACAGAAGATGATGTGCATCAAACGACAATTCGTCCAGTTCAATGCAAGGGCACGTCCACGACGCCGCGTCGAACGCACCCTTACGCTGGCCTACTAGTCCGCGCGTTCCAGCTCGACGGCGGCGGCCCACCTCGACTCTTCGCGTGCTGTGCAGGCAACGGCCCATCCGAGGGGTTTGTCCGGGTCCGGGTGCGCTGCCCGCCCCCGCCCCCACCTCCGTTCCCACCCCGCGCACTTGTGGGGCCCCCGACCTCTGAGCGCGCCCCCGAGCCATACCCCGTGCCGAGGAACTGCGAGTTCCGGTACGCCATCGCCGCGCGCTCCCCAGGACTGCCCGCATACCCGCTCGGCTCACCATACGCACTGCGCGAACCCCACCCGCCGCCGCCTCCCCCGCCGCGGCTAGGGGTGTTCACACCGAGCTCGCTCCCGCCGATGACGCTCCCCGCATACATTGACTGCGAGCTGGGGAACATCATCGGGTTCTGCCACGGGCCCATTCCCAGGCCCATGCCCATGTTCATGTTCATGCCGGGGTACATCCCACCACCGCCGTTCATCCCGCCGAACCCGCCAAAGGCGCTCGTCGCCGTCGACCCACGCTCCCATTCCTCGTTCGCGGCCGCAAGCGCCTGCTGCGCGACGGCCATCTGGAACGCCTGCTTCGCGGCGAACATCGCTTGCTGGTGCGCGGCGAAGAACGCAGGATCCGCGTTGGGCGGCATCATCGGGAACATGAAGCCTGCCCCCGCTTGCGCAGGGTTGTACATCCCCGGCGGGGTCTGCGGCGCGCCGAAGCCAATCGGGGTGGGCGGGGTGACGTTCACTGAGCCCATGCCACCGTTGCCGAGCATCGGGTTGAACATGCTCATACGCGGGCCTACGTTCTCCACCCTCGCGCCGTCGTCGTCGTCGTCCGTCTCGATCGGGCCCCGGCCGTTGACAATCTTCCCGAGCTAACGGATACAAAGGTTAACTCAAGGACGCAGAGCGGGCGAAATTTGCTAAAACCTCAATGCTTACCTCGATAGCCGCCTTAGCCTCGCTGCGTCGCCGCTCGCGCCTCCTGCGTTCGTCCGGATCTGAGCCTTCCGCCTTCTCTGCGTCTCTATCCCTGTCACGCGCACCGGGTCGACCACGTTCGGGCTCGTCGAACGAGACGCTTGCGCTCTTCCTGTGTCCGCGTTTCTGCGCACTAATCGTTGAAGGCGCTGTCGCACTGAGATCGCTCCCATCCACTGGCGTGATGGGCGTCCGGCCGCTGCTCGAGTCCCCGGTAGAGCTCGCTGGGCTATTCCCGCGCAAACCGAATCCAGAGTTCGACACGGCGAAGGGCCTGGGCGGCGCTGGGAATGATGAGAACGTCGCAAGGGAAGAGGTACGAGCGCGAGGGTACTGGCCCCCTGTATCAGTAACAGGAGACGGCTGCGGGGACGACTTCAAAGCAGACTTCAGAGGGCGCATGGTCGGAGGCGAGGCGGACGAGGGGTCGCCGCGGGCAGCCGGGCTGCTGGTGCGAGTAACTAGACGCGGTGGAGGCAGGTCATGCGGGGGCGTGTCAGGTTGCGCAATACCGCGCACGTTCGACCTCGACCTCGACCGTGCACCAGCAGTGCTTCCCAGAGGAGACGGCGAAGGCGAATGGGAAGGCGCTGGAGACGATGAGACAATGGTACTTGCTCGCTGACGGCCAGCCCGGGAAGGTGCCGCACCGCTTCTGATTGACTGGGAGGGAGCTCCGGGTGGTGACGAGGTAGACCCCCCGGAGGCCGCGATGGCAAGAAGACCACCCCCGGTGAAACCCTTCTCTTTCGTCAACTCGCCGTCCGCTAGGAGGGTCGAAGCTCTTGCACGATTGCTCCTCGCCGTCTCCTCTGACCCTCGTACACCCGAGCTGCTTTGCCATGGCTGTTCATGGGGTGCTTCGCCTTGTGGTCCGATGGAGAGCAGAGAGAACTGAGAGGTCGGTCGGGACGTCACCGCGAATGCTGGGGGCGGCGTGCGCGTGCGAATGGGGGTAGGCACGATTGGGGGTGCTTCTCGCGCCGGCCTAGCATCGCCTTGTTTGACGTCCTCAAATGTCGTATTAGGTGAGGACATAGAGCGTCCATTTGGCTTGCGGAGAGGCGCTGCCGCAGGTGAAGGGGAAGGCGAGGGGGAGGTGCTTGACTTTTGAGGTGGTAAAGTGCTTTCGGGTGGCTGTGTCTGGCTACGTGCAGGCACCTTGTGCCGTCCATGCTCCTTCTCTTCCTGCTTTGTCGCGTCCTTGTCACTGCCGCTGTCCAAAGAAGGGGACTGCGCGCCTTTCGCAAGGAATGCTAAGCGGTCGTTCAAGCTCGGTTTGGCGGCATGCGTCGGTGTCGTCGGCGGGGGGGAAGCTTGCTTCTCCTTCTCACGCCAGTTCATCAAGCTCTTCCTGTCGTCAACCGGGGAGTCCTTCGCGGGGACGGTTGGCCGATCAGGTTGCGACAAGACGGGTGATGAGGGTGCGATCGTCGAGATGTCAATAAGTGGCTTTGACGGTACGCGCGACTGCGCTCTGGGCCGTGTAGCTGAGGGTACAGACGACGCAGCGCTGCCTGGGCGCCTCGGGTTCATCAGGGTAGCGAGTGGAGCATCATCTGAATCTGACGACGAAGATGAACTACTCGAGGAAGAGGGGGAGTGGCGTGCGATAGACCGCGCTTTCGGTGGGGCAGGCTTTGATGTGGGAATACGAGGAGAAGGGCCTGCTAAGACGGTGACAAGCAAGTGCGTGAATGAGCGACACCCAGGACTGGCGTGACAGCGCGGAGAACATACCGGGCTGAGCTTGTGGATGGGGAGTGGGGCGCTGCCGCGGCCCTGCCTCCTGAGCAACGATCAGGGATGCACGCCGAGCAGCAGCATCGGGCTGTAAAGCGGACGTCGAGGCAGATGCTCGAGGTCGGGGGAACATCTCAGCATCTTTGCGCGCTGCGAATGGAGCAGTTGAGGATGAAGTTGCCATGCGCGGGGATGGAGATGGACTGGGACGGGCACTTCGGTGCCCTAGTTCGGATATGGACTTCTGCCCGGGGCTTATGGGGGATTTTGCGCCGCGCTGGGTGATGGTGCGATTGCGACGCGGCTTCAACGTGGAGGACGCTTCGGAATCATCCTCGTCTTCGGTGCCCTCTGTATCGCTGGAAGAAGAATTATTGGACTTGCCTCCGCCCGTGCTCCTCGCCGAAGAGCGGTTCACGAAGGATGATGGCGGTCGTAAGCCGGCCGACGATCCTGGGGAGAGCGCGTCATGAGAGAAGGAAGGGACGGGGGAATTGGCTGCGCTGCGCCGTGCATGCGCTTCTCGGAAGGCGGCAACCGAAATACGCTGTGAGGCGTCCGATGCGAAGCTCCCTTCGCGCGGTCGAGGCCTTACCGGTGGCGGAATGGAGGTCGGTGAATCCTCCGGAGAGTCAGGGCGGACGTGACGGAATGAACGGAGGTTGAATGAGTCTGAGTCCATGGAAATGGCAGGGAGCGGTGCCAGTGCATCCAACGCAGGTGGGGGTGGGGGTTTCGACTTTTTGCGCTCTCGGTGTGCCCAAGCAAATATGCCCTTGCTGTTGTTCTTGGGAGGTAGGGCAGGCGAGCCGGCGTGTGAGCCTCGGTCGATAAACTCTCTCGAGTTCGTACGCGAGTGGGTCGTAGGCTGCACGGGTAAAGACCTCGTGGAACGATTCAAGGGATCTTCATATGCGGCAAAAACGGCAGATCTACGTGGGGGAGTGAGCAGGTCGTGGTCTGATTCTGACCTGGCACCAGAGAAGTTGGGCGTCGGCGGCGAGAGCAGGTTTGTGTCTGTACGGGAGGTCAGGGGCCGCTTGGACGCGAGGCCTAGCTTGAGCTTTGAGGAGGAAGCACCAGGTGGGCCCGCGTAGATGGATCGCGGCGGGGCACTGGCGGCAGACGGAAAGACATAGTCGGCGTCGCTGTGGTCAAAGTCGGAGGTGGTGGCCGTGGAGGGTGTGGAGGCCGTGGGTTGGGCCCTGTGTTTGTCGCGCTTGGAGAAGAGACCCAGAAATGGCATGAGCGTGTCGGGAGCGGGGGCGAGCTCGACGACGCAGACGGTGAGGAGGGGCACGGAGGAAAGAGGCGGAGCGAGGAGAATGAGGCCGAATTCTGGGCGCTTCGAGCGTCACTCTCGGTATTTGATGCTGTTTGTCGCCCACGACCGCTCCGGCCTCCGCTCAGCCAGCTCCAGTGCCAAGCTTGAACTTGAACCAGGCCAGAGCAGAGCAGAGCGCTTGCCCCCGCCAGACTCAGACTCCCTCTCCCCCTTCCCCTCCTCTCCGCCCTCGACCGTCGCTTTCAGCCAGTCTCTACTCTCCGAACACGCACGGCCCACTCGCAACACCGCGCCAGATTATGCCGGGCCATCAGCACACGCCATAGCGGACGACGTGCGTGCACATGCCAGCCCTCAATCTCTCCCGTCCAGCCATCCTCCTGCCGCCCTCCAGTCTGTCCTCGGCACACCATGCACATCTCCGCCCCCAACCCATGCTCCCACCATCTCTGGTATATCGAGCCCCCAGTCTGCGCGTGTGCTCGCACGCCGCACCTTCTGTTTCCCGAGAGGTACCATAGAATGGCATTAATTTCCCGTTCAACGGCAGTCCTCGCCTGTTAAACTATATTGGCCGACCGTCGCGTCAAAGGCGACCTATTTGCGGATGTCCTGCCTTGTGTGCTCCTACGGATTCTACCGCAATCGCCGCGCGGACGTTGTTGTCGGAGGCCCCGCCTTGCGCCTATCACATAAAGAAAGGGGAGGGGTATAACCAGTCTATCTATCAGAGAACATCGTGTCGTACTATTATGACTATACCAACAGTGCCAATTTTAAGTAATGCCACTCACATGTCAGATTGGTGACGATAACCGCATCTTCAGAGAAAGCGACCGCGACCGCGAGACGCCACGAGCAGAGGACCTCCGTGTCCCTGACCGGCTGGGGCGCAACTCCGATATGTCAAATGCTACCTTGCGAGCTGCAATCTGGAAGTGAGCATGGTCCTCAGCTCGCCCTACCACGACATACCAGCGTTGACCGGCCGCCCGCTCATGGTAGCCTTGAGCGCCTCCAAGACTTCTCCTGTCCACTCGACATACGCGTGCAATTTCCGAAGACGGTCCCCACTCGCTCCGCCGAGCTCGCTGTCCTGCACCGCGGACCACACGCTGTCCAGCACCTCCACCAGCTCATCCGTGACGAGCTCCCTGTCCTGCTGCACGAGCTCGACCAGCAACGGCACCATGTTGCTCAGCCCCAGACAGATATAAAGCGAGGATTCGCGCCATAGCGGCGTTCGGAGGAAATCGCGGAAGGAGGCCAGCGTGTTTTTGGTGCGGCTGCGGAGCGAGGCGCGGTCTTCTGGGGAGATCCCGGGAACGTTTTGGCGGAGGACGCAGTGGATGATCAACTCTACGCTCTGCAGATAGTGTCGCAGCGTCGTCGAGCTGTCTGACCCTCCTGGATTGCGCGCGCGCCATTCTGCCATGAGCACCACTGTCGGCGTGCACCGTCACAGTAAGAATCGGAGCGCTATGAATGACCCGGAAAGAGACATACCGGAGCGTAGCTCGCCGCTGACGGCTTCATCCTGCAGCGCCGCCTGCTTGCGCATGTGCATCACGATCTGCACGAATGCCACGTCCGCAGGCGGGCTGTTGTCCATCGCCAGCATGCACAGCAGCCGTACTCCGACCTTCTCGAACATCTCCTCCCTGTGTGGCGGGATGCGGCCCAAGAGGCTCGTCGCGCCCTCCTGCCACGCCTGCGAGCGCTGCTCCCGCGGGACCGCGAGCATCACCTGCAGCATGTCGTACGTGTGCCCCGGGAAGCGGTCACGCACCGCCGAGGTCCGCTCGCCCCACACGCTCGCGCGCGCCGCGAATATCTGGTCGTAGCACGCCATCGCCTGCTGCCACGGCAGGTCCGCGAGGAGCAGGCGCGTGTGCGCGAGGCACTCCGCGTCGAACGTCGTCGTGTACGCCATCGCCGCGAGGTCGCGCTCGAGCGCGGACGTCGTCTCCGCCACGTCCAGCTTCTCGCGGCCGTGCCACGACGGCAGCTCCTTCCGCGCCACGCACAGCGCGACGTACGCGCGCCAGGCGAGGTCTGCGAGCTGCCCGGGCGCGCCCCCGCTGCGCCGCCAGTGCTTCGTCAGGTTCCAGGCGCCCGACGCGAGGCCGACGAAGAACTGCCGGATGTTGCTGCGCACACCTTGGAGCGCCATAAAGATCCCGATCGCCTGCGGCGAGCGGTAGCAGCAGTCGACACGGAGCACCGGGAGGAACGTCGTCACGCCAAGAAAGACAAAGAGGGTCCCCACGAGCCCACTCACGACCGCGGCAACCGTCCCGTGCAGCGTCCAGAGCAGGATGACGAGCCCGACGAGGAAGAGCACGAGCGCGAGCTGGAGGAGGATCGGAATGATGATGACGATGCCGCCGACCTGCCATCGGCGCATGCTGTTCACGCGGTACTGCCGGATCCGTGCGCTCTCGCGCGACGTGCCTGACACGCCGACGTTGAGCTCGTGAAGCCATTGTTTGACCATGAGCGCGACGGACGCGGACGCGAGCGAGCACAC
The DNA here is from genome assembly GCA_022606055.1 of Trametes gibbosa. NCBI lineage: Eukaryota > Fungi > Basidiomycota > Agaricomycetes > Polyporales > Polyporaceae > Trametes > Trametes gibbosa. Next base: position 1,028,598 of record JABYQJ010000005.1, read on the forward strand.
CAGGCTCGAGAACCACAGCGTGTTGATCCAGACGGCGGACGTGGGCGCACGGAACGGCGGCTCGACCTCGTCCGGGGAGAGTGCGGGCTGGGTGGAATTGACGAACGCGGCGTTCACGGAGAAGCTCGTGAGCTGCGTGGAGATGCGCTGGAGGACCGCGAGCGTGGGATCGGTGGGTGCGGGCTGGAGCAGCGGATACGACTGCACGTTGAACGCCGTGAGGACGGCGGAGAAAAGGCCGGCCTGGGACGGTGTGAGTGCTCGACGACAGACGTTCGAGGACGCGTAACCAGCGGAGAGCCTACATAAACGAGGAGGGTATCCATTTCTGCTTGCCACCGGCTCACGAGCTCGTCATTGTGTGTCTTCACCAGCTCCGCGGAGTGTGCCCACGCATGCGCCGTCTCCGTCTCGCCATACCGCTTCAGGAGTTCTTCGCGCAGTTCCTGTTGACAAATCATATAACCTCATATCACTAAGAGGCGTGCTTGTGAAAGAGCCTCACCTCAGGACCTGGCAAATTCCACGTATTGTCCGATGAGTACAGGGTAGACTCGGAGTTCTGCGAAGTGAAGTGATGAGCCCTAGACTGACAATCTCAGCACGCTATTTGATAGGAAAACATACCGTACTGTCACTTGAGTCCAGCCTGACGGGCCGCTGTGCAAGGAGTGCCTCACCCGAAACTTCAAAGGGTGGCTCTCCCACTCGTTCCGAAGCCATGCCCAAGTCTGTCATGTGTCTTTGGTCTGATTTATGGATGAGTGGTAGGGCCTTAGAGATTCGGGCTAACTCGGGGCTGGGAGACACAGGACAGGCCTATGCAATAGCTGGGGCGTGTGCGCCATCAGCGAGCCTATTAGTACTAGGCCTGTCTGTTGCACAATTTCTTCGTTCTTCGAAGTTTGAGCGATCAGAACTTCGATCCAGCACAGGATTGCACAGCCTGAAACTTCCAGGATTGAGGAGGATACTGACAGGCAAGGTTGGGAAGACCAGTCCCTCCTCTCATCCAGGATCTCCGATCCCCGAGCCAAGGCTATGCATGCACTATAGCGGCATAGCTATACGTTCATCCGACCAACCTAGCACTGGCTCCTATGATGTGGCGCGCGCTCGCAGTAGAGGTTCGTAAAGCAGCAATACTTGGACAAGTGTAGACAATGACGATGGAATCCGAGAACGAGTGTGGTGATGATATACTACTACTGCATAAGGGACGAGCAGAGACGCGAAATAAACGACTGAGTGTCGACAAGCAAGCCGGTCTGAGAGTGCGAAAAGAATCAGCAAATGTTCCAACGAGTGTGGTTGTGCGAGTGGAAGACGGATGTGGGTGATGTATGTACGGCGGTGAATAATAGCTATAGATGAGGCGCAGCATAGGGATATAATACGCGAATCTGAAATCCAGTGTCTGAGTGAGAGAGAGAGGCAAGGCGAGAGTCGAAGGGGCAAGATCAGAAAGATATGTCGAAGACTGTGAGCGCATCCAACCAACGAGGTTCCGGACCCAAGCAGCAAGCTATCCCGCCCTCTACCAGACTTCTAGCATTCCAAGGTACGACGACAACCAACGGGACTACCGTGGGGACTGGAAGATGGACAGAACTTTCTCCGCACCCTCCTTGTACTTCTTGAGTACCTTGTTCTTTTGCTGCTTCTCGTCTTCATGGCCGCTTCCGTTAGGGTGCACTGCGGGACCTTTGACTGTATCTCCCCCGGCAGCCGTACCGTCGCCATTGAGGGACGGATCTGACGACTCGCTCACCGTGCCCATGGAGATCGCCGACTCCTTGGACTTGAGTGAGTGCGACATGGCCGTTTGCGATGGCGAAGGGGTGAGCAGACCACCGCTAGACATTGTTGAGGCAGCCGACAGTGTCGCTGAAGCGGAAGTCGTAAGCGACTTCCCGGATCGCGACGAAGGCGGGCTCTTCTGTCGTAGGAACTGTTTGGGGTGTTTCCGGAAGGTTAACCCTGGCGTGCGGCCACGGCGGTGCTTGTCTGAAGGCGTGGGCGACTCGCCCGCCTCCGAGACCGTGACCTCTGACTCCACTGACATGCCGGAGAAGGAGCGAGGCATCGAGCGCCTTGGCGTGGTCTTCCGGAACACGGCAAGTTTGTACCGGTCGACGACCCCACGAGCAAAGAGAGTGGTGCCTCGCGAGCCGTTGCGTTCCTCTACGAGCGAACCGCCGGCTTCGACGAAGTCCCAATCGTCTTCGTCCTCCTCGCGTTCCGCAGTACCCTCGTCCTCCATGGTCAGGTCGCGGTCGAGCGCAGGGATGCCAGATTTCTCCCGACGATTGCGCCCCTGCTTGGTTGGGCGAGTCTTGGGTGCCGTCTTGATGTTGGCGTCCTGTACTGTACGAGTGGCAGCGGCAGCGGCAGCAGCTTCTGCAGAAGAGAGCGCGGCTGGAGGCTGCTCTGGAGGCGTCTTCGCGGCAGTCTCTGCTGTCTGCTCGGGGATCGGTTCCGCCCTTTGCGCCACTTCTGCAACAGTTGCTGCTGGTGCTGGCTCTTCCTGTTCCGCTGGTAACGCAGCAGGGCGTGCCTCCGGAGTCTTGGGTTCTCCGACGTCCTCGGGAACGGTGATCTCTTCGACTATATCGTCTTTGAGTGTTCCAGAGCCGAGCCCATCTTCCAAAATGTTGTCAAGACTTGGTCCGCTCATCGACTCCTCGTCCTCATCCCCGTCTTCGTCCTCGCCATCCCCGTCTTCATCCTCATCATCTAGGATCACCGAATGCCTGCCCTTGTACGAGTACCCATCAAAGACGTCGACAGAGTCGTCCTCCACCGGGTGTACGGAGGGACTGCGGGATTGTGACGGCGTAGCGACAGAGTCCTCACCATCGGTGCGGTCCGTGTCTGTGCGTTCCGCATCGGTGTCTGCCTCTTCGTTCTCGTCATTGATTACGGGCTCCATGCCCAGGAAGGTATCGTCGAAATTCTGGGTATCGCTGGCATTGGAGGGATCGATGGGTGGAATATACGGGGCTGTATGAGGTTGTCAGACCTTGGCATCGTCGATTGTTCAGGAACACTCACGTATGTAACGCTTATAATACACGTGTGACCAGTCTCTACATGCAGGAATGTTGTGAGAACAATGGTCTGGGCTGAGCAGCGTGGCACATACATCATCGAGAAATACGGATGCTTCTTTATTCGAGGTTCTTTCATTCGGAGTGCCGGGTTCCTTTGGAGCAACTGTCGACGGATATGGGTAAGTGAGGAATATCGACTGAATAAGGGACTTGTGACGTACGCCGCGGATCAAGCTCTTGGTATCCTGGTCCATTGTCCGGTCCTCGGGGAACTGCAGCTCGTCTTGTAGTACTCGGTAGTACATGTCCGAGTGATTTTCGGCCCAGAACGGCGTCTGCAGAGAATACTGTGAACTTGGGACCGAACCAACACCCTGAAAACACTTACGATGCCCGTGAGCATTTCGTATAACATGGTGCCAAAGCTCCACCAGTCGACTTCGTAACTATACGGCAAGCCCTGGATAACCTCCGGCGCAAGATACTCTGCCGTTCCGCAGAACGTGCTCGTTGTGTCGTTGGAATTCGGTGTGAATCGGTCCGCCACGCCTTCGCCCTTCATCCAGTGAGGGGTAGCTGGCGCGGACGCAGCCTCCATGAATTCGCCCTTTGAACCCGAAGGCGTTGGGGGAGCAGTGATTGCGGCCGTCCGCCGTGGGAACTCTTTCGAGAGCCCAAAGTCGGTCAGGACGATGTGGCCGTCCGCGCCGATGAGAATGTTCTCGGGCTTGAGATCGCGGTATATGACGCCCGCGGCGTGCAAACCCTCAACACCCTCGACAATCTCTGCGGCATAGAATCGCGCCCGGTCGCGCCCAAGTCGACCCCATCGTGCGAGTTGCGTCGCGAGGTCACCGCCAGGGTGGAAGTCCTATGAGGCGATCTCGTCAGGCACGAAGAGACGACGTTCAAATCACAACCAACCATAACAAGGAAGAGGTTCTCCTTATCGTGGAAACTCCACCACAGTTTGACCACGAAAGGGTCCGAGTTTTCGGCTGCCATCCGCTTCAAGACTGCCTGCTCAGTGAGCGTGTGTTGCAACTCCTGGTGTGCTAGCACGTGACGCTTCGTGATGGCCTTGAGTGCATAAACGTCTTGGGATGGCTTGTGGCGGACGAGTAGCACCTTGCCAGCACAGCCCTTGCCTAGTACGCGCATCATTTCGAAGTCATCAACCACAACCTTGCGCTGCGATTTCTTCTGGCTGTTAGGATCGGTTGACTTGCTACGTTTTTTGCGAGCCGAGCTTCGCCCGGTAGTGGAGATGGAGGAGTCGTCGCCAGTCTGGGACGCCTGCGAAGGTGTCGTGGAGTATGCGCGCGAGCTCCGCGCCATCGGGTCCGCAGACTGGGACCGCATCATCCTGGACTGGCTTACAGGGCCATCCGCTTGGACAGGAGTGTCAGGACCTTTATCCTCGGCATCGACAACATCCTGATTCGTGTCGGAAGATTGGGAGGATAGGGCCTTAACGTCCTTGGGGGAGATTGCAACAGGCTTCGGTTTGGGAGATACCGGAGTAGGGGCACGATCATCTGTGCCCTCCGCCGTCTCTTCATCCGCACTGGCGACCTGATTGTTCGCATCCTCCTCCGGTAAACCCATACTCTCATCCCCCGTGAGCTGTTCCGAGGCATCTTCTCCATCTAGCACGACTTGACTGATAGAGCGGCTGACTCCAGTAGGTGCGCTTGGACTTGAGTGAGCAGCGAGATCAGACCGTACGCGCTTGATTGCGCGTTCCACGCGGACACTCTGCAAGTCATCTGTACGTACTCGCACAAACCGTTTCCACGCTCGGGATTGGCGAAGGTTGCTGTCATTCGCGATGGAGGTGAGGTATGCGGCGAGGCCGGTAATGACCTTATTGTTTGACGCCGCAAGCGCGGAGATGTCCTCGCCGTTCTCACCAATCTCGGCGAAGGGATCCCCGATCTCGTTCGCCGGTGTTGCAGTCGGTGTCTGCGCGCTGGACGGGGCATTGCTTGAGGCTGCGCTGCTCGACAGGCTGCTTGGGGGTTGCTGCCGGCCAGATGCGTTCCTCGTTCCAGAAGTCCTGTTGCTAGACGGAGACGCGAGCCGAGAGAGCGTGTTCAGGAACGCTGACTTCCGCTTTGGCGGAGCCGGCAGCAAAGACGCATCTATCGGCGGCGTTGGCATCTTGAGCCCGGGGAAGTTATCACGGAGCTTGACATGGAGGTCGACAATCTCCTGGCCCGCACGCGTCAGGGTGAGATTATGGGTTGAAGCTATAGGGGAAAGCGTCAGCACAGAGCCAACGGGCTGATCGAGCTTTGACGTAATCAGGGACGCCGATAGAAGAAGAGCGCGCAAGAGGGGCCCTGTCACAAGTTGTTACAAGTCCGAGCACGCGGGGCGTAAGGAGGACTTGCGGAGAGCAGATAGTAGAACGACGGTGTGAACACTTGATGGACAGCATGCGGAGCAACGGAATGCTCCTTAAGAGCTGCGGCACCGAGCACGGGGTGTATACCAAAAGCTCGTAACCTCATAGGATTCCGCGGCCAGCAAAACTTCCATCCCGCGTCCGACGGTGCAGACGGACATAATGTCAACTCACTCTTAATGTAAAGGCTGTACGAGCTCGGGTCATGAGGGGTCTCCGCTACGCTGATCGTCCACGGTCCCTCTTCGACGCGAAGCCGCCGCGCGGAGATGACGGGGGTTGTGACGATGTTCTTGCCCGGCATGGGGGATGGGGCGGCGTCGGGGTCGGGGTCGGTGTTGGGATGTGTTTGAGCTCGAAGGTCGTCAAAGAAAGAACTGTCTGTAACACTCGAACGCGGCCTACGTTGTCTGCGTTTGACGCTGTAGCCAGTTACTATATCGACGCTCCGTCGTGCCAATGAGGGGTGCTCTCCTTCGCGAACAGTGCGAGATGAGCCAGGAAGAGGCTCCTTGCGCGCGCTGGCAAAGCCGAGGATTGTTGCGAATTTGACTCTAGGGGGATCAGGCGGCGACTGGTGGGGCGACGCAGCAGGTAGGACACTGAGCATGCGCGTGTGAGCAGCGACTACGACAGAGTCGAGCGGCGCAAGGGCGGCAATGAGAAGGGCAGGCCAGGAGAGAGGAGGGGGAGTCGAAAAAAAAACCAGAAGGAGAAGGTAGGGTCAGACGCAGGGGAGGATGTTGCGTGGGCTTGGGGCGTGCAGGCCACGAGTTGGAAAGGATCCGAAGGCAGGTGTGATTCTGAACTGCCTCGCGGCCGTCGTTGCCGCTGGACGGTTACCACTCGAGAACGGAGGCGGCGATGAGCAGACGATTAAGGCTGTGAGCGAATGTATGCGGTTGAAAGACAAGAACAAGCAGAGAGTGGGAGGGAGGAGACCGCAGAGCTCCTCACTTTTTGTCCCTGATTGATAGCCAACAGGCGCTTCATGTCGACCGACCAGACACACATGGGCGCTAATAGATGTGCTTGTCGGTATCACCCCACCAGCACCAGCACGCAGCACACCGTCCCAGCAACACACAATCAGTATAGGACGAAATCACCACGACCTGCGTAGCCCATTGCCACTGTTTTCTTCACGGGAGATTCGACGCTCGTCACTCGGCGCGTCTGGCAATCAGCCACACCTGCGTAGCCAAGTGATCATAACCAGAACTTGAGTACTGATTACTTGAGTCCTGACATGGTGGGTTCGACATTCGTGATGTCGTCGCCATCACTGGCTGCAGCGCACCACGCCGGATTCGATGTGCACGAGGTTATAGCAAAATAAGGTTATCTCCTTTGGCAGTGCAGGACCCTTCGAAGCTGAGATCCTGTTGCTCGAGCAGAGCCAAACCTTGTCTCGGTAAGTACATAACCAGCGCACATCACAACCATGACCGCTTAGGTCTAGACAAGAGCTCGACAGAACCACGGAGCCAATAACGGCTGAACAGATACGGCTGCAAATCATCGTATAACGTCTCTCGGAAGTTATAGTCACTCTGCGGTTCGTGGTTATGTCGCAGTCCAGGTTCACTTTGAGCGCTGAGCCGGAACTCCATCTTGATCATGGGGCCGCTACAAACATAGCGTGTAATTCGAACCGCCATACATGTGCAGGAGGACCTCCACGGGTTCTCCAACTCGGCGCAAGCAAGTCTACATGGGAACGTGGTATACGTCCATGTAGTAAGCTCGTAGTTTTATGGTAACAGCTGGCCTGTTAGCAGGTTACGGATGACCACGTGAACAGTGCTTGCTGGTTTGCGTGGTCTGCTTAGCCCTCTCGCGCCGGTCACAGAACCTAGCATGGCTTTAACAAAACTTGTTGGAACACCGGCTCCAGCACTCAAAGTAGTCATCACAGGAATGTACACCGGAACTCTCGGGGGTTTATACGGCGGGCGCACCGTGACCCTGTCTCTAAATTCATACAACCGCTAGCCTGACTGGGCGCAATCGAAGAACTATACACGTATGCGTAAGAAAGCCCCACGCCGAAGATCGATAATGCTACCTACGCATTGCGACGCCTTCTTGAGTTCTCCACACAACTCTCCACCTCCTCCCATGTCCTATCGCCCAAGTTCGTGGGCGCTCCTCTGGATCGCTCAGGGGCAGCGGGGTTGGCTTTCGCTGCAACAGCAGCTTGAGACGGCATATCAGGGTGACAAACACCATGTGCTGCCGGGTGTTGAGTTCGCCTTGACATCGCGGTTCGCATGTGTCGTTCGCTTTGTACCATCAAGTCAATACTAGTAGTATGACTTACACCATCTCTCGAAGATGGTCAAGCTACCCAGAGTAGCTTCCGCGTTCGAAATTTGAATTGCGGTACCAGCCAACACATGTTCGTCTCTTGCTGCGTTATCACTGGGTACGAGGGGCATCCGGGGGCCTGAGAGTTTGTTGATCCTCGCCGGTTTGCCGATGGCATACACGCGGACGCTTTCCCTGCGTCTGCCCATCGTGCAACCGTGCGTCCGTGCGTGCACAATTTTTTGGCACCAAAACGCTCTTCGTGAGTGTTTACGCACACCCAGAGATCGTTATATGACCGAGATGGCGGAGCGCAGGCAATAGTAATACACACTAATGGTATGTATTACTGGTAGTCAAAAATGGCAATCTGTTGTAAACGTTGCCCGATACATAGCGATAGATGCATTGTACGAGTGACATAACTGACAATATATATATTCCTCATTCTGATGTCCTCGGGTTGTCCAGTATCTGAACAGCGACCACGAAAGCGCTCACCAAGAATCACAAAAAGCGGGCGCAGTGCCAGCGGATCAGCACACTCTCCACCACCGCCTCTTCTTCTCGGTGTCCTCCTCTAGGACGTTGTTCTCCCTGATCACCTTCAGGAATACGCTCTCCAGCGTCGCGCGCTCAACAGTATACTCCGAAAAGTTACCCCTAGACAAGATAGCGAATAGTTTCGCGAGAGACATCCCGCCACCGATAGGCACTTCGAAGCGAGTTGCGACGTCGTCTGCGATGCGGGCACCCGGAATTTGGGACATGAGCTCTTGCGCATACACAACCTCCTCACGTGTCCGACACGAGAAGTGGACCTCGTATGTTGCATAGCGCTCGACAAGAGAATCAGTCGTCCCGATAGCTGCAGTGAACACTGGTGAGTCGGGGGTAACTCTGACGACAGAGTTGAAGACGTACCAAGCATCCTCTTCGCGAGGATTCCGACCTTGTTCGCCAGGGCAGAGGCTTCCTCCATCGAGTCTAGACAAGCCACGTAAGGACAAGATAGCATAGAAGAGACGGAAGGCCCGATTTACGTGTGGTGATGACGATCGCCTTCCCTACGGCGACGTTTCGGAGTGTTCTCCACATATCACGCTTCATCTTGGCATCGATACCAGTCGAGAACTCGTCGATCAGAACCACGGACGGATTTCCTGTATGACTCACAGCGTCAGCAATAACACGTCTTGGGAGGGCGAGAAGCAAGTACCGATGAGTGCGATGGCCAGCGAAAGCTTGCGCTGATTCCCGCCCGACAGTTTGCTCGCAAGACGGTCCGCATACATGTGCAGGGACGTCGCCTGCATGAGCCGCTCGACGTTGCTGCACAGCTCTTCGCCGCGGTACAAACCCTTCAGGCGACCGTACACAAGCAGATGCTCTCGGACGGTAAGTTGCGAGTCGATCGCGGTGAACTGCGGGCACACTCCGAGGGACAGCCGCGCTGCTCGTGGGTGGTGGACAATTGAAACACCGTTGATGAAGACATCTCCCTGATCGGGGATTACGTCGCCGCCTGCACAGAGAGTCAGCTTAGCAGACCCGTCGCGAGTCTGAACGACGTACGTATTATGTTGAATGTTGTGGTCTTGCCAGCTCCATTGGGTCCCAGGAGAGCAAAGATCGTATCCTGGGAAACACCGAAGCTGACGTTGTCTACCACCCTGTTCGACGCCTTCCCAAACGCCTTGACTATGTTCAGCACGCGTAGCGCATCGCTGGAGTCAACCACTACAGTAGCCTCGTCATGTACGTCCTTGCGGCCAACACCGCCAGGTGCGGTGGAGTCCTGATTAGCGTCCACTACCGACGTGGAGCCATTCTTGCGAGCATGGGTGATTTTGCGGGGGAGGAGCGAGCCGGAGTCGACCCAAACAAGGATCGCGAAGAGGGCAAAACCGTACAGGAACAGATACAAGATAGGGCCGCCGTACCGGGATATGTCTCCAAGGGATGAGGTGGTTACCGGATTTGTCCCATCACACAGCAAGGAGAACAAATTTACGGAGACAAACGATGCGCGGAGCTAGGGAAGGACGGGTGAGCCTCAGTAGAAATGGATCTGTTGGTCAACCTACAACACTTGCGACGGGGGCGAGAATGGACATAGTGTAATCTGGTACTTATGAGAACGCCTGCCAAATTCACGCCAATAAAGAGAAGTGTTGTCAACTCACGAATTATGCTCAGGTCTGTGCCGGCCTGAGACGTCTTCGCGTATGTAAGGGTGAGAAGGTACGCAGCCAAGTATAACTGAGGCTGCTTTTAACAAGACATACGCAGTAGCTTTGTGAACGTAAGACACTCACCACGAACATAATCACTTGGTACCCTGCAGAAAGAGCGAACGCCGCTAGAGGGGAGGCTACCGCAAGCGAAACGCAATACGAGAACAACGCCCCTACGATCCCGTAGAGGACAAGTACAACCCACTAAAAGGCAAAGTCAGCCATCAGTGAGTACGTCCTGCATGATTGTACGATCGACGCACGAAGAATCCAAGTCCGTTGAACTGATTCGAAGCCGCAGCAAAGACGATCACAATGAGCGTAGCGTTGATTAGTGCAAATATGGAGTCGAAGAGAAGGTGTCCAAGCCACAGGCCGATAGGGTCAGACAAGCCATTGGACAGCTGCATCGCCTGGACGGACGAGCGGCGCTCCTTGGCGACATACAGTGAGAAGAACGCAGGATACACAGCCTTCGCAGAGCCGTTAGTACGTTTTCAAGGTCCAACACATGACTCAAGCGTACCATAGCGGCGCCGAAGAATGCGACCCATTTCAGCGCTACCAGCGTCCCCGCAGCAATGCCCGGGAATTCCTGGTAGTTCGCAAGGATGAGACTAGGGACTGGCGGCACCCTCCCAGTCACATTCAGCGCGGTGTTGTACAGTAGATTGGACGCCAGGTTGAGCATCACGAGGCCGGTGAGACCAGGCGGGGTCGCCTCCCAGGCGACCAATGCCGTCCCCGAGTGCTGGTCTATCGAAACGCCCCCAAACGATTGATTGCGGAATGTCTGGTCGATAGTGTCGATGAAGGTCGAATTATCGGGGATGCTATCCACAAGCAGCGTCTGGGTCGTGTTCCCAAGCATCGCAATGATTCCGGGTGGGGACTCAAGCACCGGTGAGCCAGTGATATTCTCCGCAATGAACCCGAGAGGTGAGGCCGGAAGGTATAACGGGATGTTAGGTACCGTACGGAAAGTTCTGACGCACGTCTGCGCACGATTGGTAAGGAAGAAGATGGGGACGCAAGAGCCTGCGACCGCAATGAGAACGGCGAGACACGGGGTGAGCCAGCTTCGTCGTGCGATGAGGATCCGTTTATGGAAGATGGTCAACGCTTGACTGAGGGGCGAGCGGCGCCGACCATTGGTTAGCTGCAATTCTGGCGGCATTGGGATTGGCGTCGCGGATAAAGAAGGCGTTGCAGACGATCCCGTCTTCTCGAGCTCCTTCTCCTCCATGCGCATATCATCGTGCATCAGTCCCAGGAAGATGTCCTCGATGGAGGTGCCCATCACCGAGTATGAGGAGATGCTATATGTGTCCCGATTATCTTCAACAAGCTCCAGCACCTCTTGTACCATTGCGGCATCTCGGAGCTTGAGGTGGTAGGATACTTCATTGGGTGCAGATGAGGAAGTGTATGCCAGAGGCGCAATCGTCCGAATACGGTGAAGCAGATCAGCCTGATTTCCGACTGTCGACTTCTCTGTGGATTCGTTCCCGGTTACGAACGACGCATTCACAGTGTAGCCCTCGCCCAAGTTCGACTTGAGCGAAACAGGTGTTCCGTGTGCGACCAGCTTCCCTGGGGCTGCGAGAACGGCAATGGTATCTGCAAGTAGGTCGGCTTCGTCAAGGAACTGTCCAAGGGGTTAACATTCATCTCGCAGATCATGAGGACGCTCCCTACATGTGTCGTGAAAACAACCGTGCGATCATGCCGGACTGAACTGAGGGTTCGCCATAAAGCTCTACGCGAGAGGGGATCCACGCCAGATGTGCACTAAACAAGAGTGAGCGATCACGGTTCAGGACGCGTATAATCATAGCATACTTCGTCGACCAGGACAACTATCGAAGTCCGTTAGCCAGTGGCACGAAACTTCATAATCCGCCACTCACTTTTCGACCCTCCGATCAGCCCAATCGCTAACTGGAGCTTCCTCTTCTGCCCACCACTCAGCGCATTCGCATTATAGTGGATTTTCTTGCCAAGATCGCAATCGCGCAGCAATTGATCGATGTCGTCCTCGCCCGCATGCGCGTCCGCACGTTTCACCGCACGCCACACGCGTAGGGTCTGGTAGCACGTCAGCTCGGGGAAGAGGACGTTCTTCTGTGGGACAATTCCAATCGTCCCACGGGGCGGCTGTCCGACGCTGCCCTCGAACACGACGGTACCACGCGTGCGTCCGAGCAAACCTGCCAAGATGGACATGGTTGTCGATTTCCCCGCGCTGGTAGGGGATTCAATATGTGCAAACACACGGCGAAGATGCTCAAGCTCACCCGTTAGACCCGAGCAGGACAAAAATTCCAGTCTTCGGAATCTCGAGACTGAGGTCGGACACGGCTGTGACGAGGCCCTTGTCGCGCTTGAAGAACGAGGTCTTGAAGTCCTTGCCTAGGTTTCCGATGGATATCGCGATGCCAGGTGCGATGGACGGTACGCCGTCTTCTGCGGCGGTCTTGCGGTGACGAAGGCGCGACCACCAAGAACGGTCGGAAGGATTGTGTGCGTCGTATAGGTACCTTTCCCACATCACAGCGAGCCACGGCCACAGGAAAATATCGATCTATGTCCATAACGCTCAGTTCAGAAAAAATATGAGGGGTCACGGGAGCGCGACTTACAATAGCTGCGATGATGAGAGGCAACAGCCTCAGTGCGTTATCGGGATCCGGATGTATCACGCTGGTGCTGATTTGGTGGTTTTCGAACCCACATACCGCTCGGATAGCGAAAATGTAGAAACCAGGAGGGAAGATTAGCGTGAACACAAATGCCGCACCCGTGCTTGCGCGCGAGAACACCAGCGCGAGGATCGCAAAGACGATCCCGAGGAACGTCGATGCGACTGCAGCGAGCTGGGGGCTCTTGCCGAATGGAGCCGCGACGAAGAAGGACCAACTAGCAAGCGTGAAGCCGAGGAGGAGGTGGATGACGATGACGAGTCCGACGTTGGTCGCTGTGAATATACGGAAGTGCCAAATGATAGCGACTATGATCCATGCAGGGAGGTAGGCTAAGGATACACTGACGTGCCATGAACTGGGCGCCTAAAGTCAGCATCCGCACAAGGAACATAAGCAAGAGAACACTTGCAGTATTCGCGCAGAGTCCATAAGGCCCATGGCCTTGAGGTGGGATGTCAAGAGGTTAGCTCTCTCGCCACCGAAAGATCCCGGAAGTTGATATGATATGCCGACAAAGCATATGAACCTGAGATTAGTGAGCCCAGAGCAACTTTGAGTGTCAGGAGCTCACATACAGCGCCAGGACGAGAAGTGTCCGTAGTCCCCGGATGTAGCCTGGATACCGGGCAGTTAGCAAGCGCATATTTTGATGAGTCCTGACCACTCACTTAGGCGAATGTCTGTGTTCTGTTCGTCGTTGGTCTCCTGTGTGAACGGCCACTCGAGTGGAGTCTGTGGGGCGTTCCCTGTCTGCAATTCTATGATGGCCTTCGCACACAGTCAAAATGAAGCCTGCAAGGACGGAAATTATATCAGTGATACTTACACTATCTATTGCCCATTGCAAGGGAAGGATCCGTTCCTCATAGTCGCTCGTGTGCCTAAACACATCTATATGAAACAGTCCGCCGTCCCCCCGCAGGGTGTAGTTGAGCGGCAGTCTGCCGTCGGGGCCAGGAAGAGAGTTGAAGGCTACGGCAGCAAAGCATTCCGAGAACAGGTTGAAATTCTGCGGGCACGCGGACGGGATGTCTTCCGGGGAGGCAAGCTGTCGTATGTTGCTGCGTTGCTTGGCGTTGAAGCCACGAGTGATCTGAGCGATGATGTCGTTGGCCGAAGGGTTGCTTCCGGTACCGTTTGTCGCGTCGGCCCAGACGAGTGCAAGTGAACCATCGTAGACGTTTGCTAGCTTATGTACGGGCACAGCTGTCCCTAAACCATACTAATACAAGAAAGACTAAGGAAAGCAGGAGGGCCTGTCATGCACATGTCACTCACGTTGTTTGGTTTATTCAGGAATATCTGGGCGACGGCTAGGAAGATTCCATAGGCCACAGGCATAATAAAGCATCGTAGAATATTGAGCTGCCGTTGCGGTAGTTAAGGACAGCCGGATGAACAGGTATGCAATAGTGGGGTACGCACCCATGGATGCTTCGACATCACAATCCAATTCTTCCAAAACAGCACCCCAAACTGCCTGAAGAACAGGCCCGCCATGCCGAAAAGAAGATGCAAGACAAAAGTGAACAGCCGACGAAGAACAAAGCCGAAGGTCACCTAGCAGAGAGTCTCAGGAAGCTGGTGGTCACTGAACAAGTACTTTTATGGGGCCTGTCAGATATGCATTGCCCTATGTGCACGACAGACAGCGAGCGCTGGATGGTGAGAAGAAAGCAGAGCCAGGGCGCGACGGCCATGCCGGACGTGTGTATTTTAGAGCCAACGCAGCCGAGTGAGATCCTGCGAGGCACGAGCGCCTTTTCCCCACATCCTGCCAAGCGCTCGATGACATACATATATAGTATCATTAGTATCATTATAGGCATCGTGCTGCCTCTGCACATGGATTGATACCTCCCCTACCGCCTCAAAAGTCCGATCCCAGGTAAGAGGGCGTATATTCTTCGCAGCGTGTGATCATCAGGATTTCTCTGTGAACTGAAGCTGGTACATTGATGACAGCAGACGTACGGCTTACGATATCCTCACCTGTGAGAGTTCCCTGACCCATTTTATGGTGGGCTTGTGGCCTCCATGTATTTGGCATCCAGATGATATGTCGCGCTACTATAAGCTTATGTCGAACGGGGTTGAACACGCACACCCAGCACAGTACATACCGGTCGCAGGGCGTAGGAACAAATTGCTTTCAGAGCCTTTGAAAGCCTGCACACCGTTCACTTCACGGCAGGGACTCTGAGATAAAATAGGCTCAGCGAAGGTTCTCTGATCATAACAGGAGTTCCGGCCAACGTTGATTCTGTGGTCAGGTGGTCCACAGTCACAACAACGCCTCGTACAGTGAAGATTGCTCAACCTTTGCCAGGTCTTCTCCTATAAATTTGCAAGCACCGGTTGAAGCGTGTAGATATCGCAGGATAGTTGAAGCATATCATGGGGAACGCCCCTCAACGCGGAGACAAGAAACCATCACATGACCGTGGCACTCCAAGACGCGTCGTACTATCGCCTTCGCTATGCTTGCTCTCTTCCTTCCACTATCAAACATCGCATATTCATCCCTGTTTTCATACTCAATCGCTTCGGCATGCATGCGAGGACATCCAGCAAGGTCGGACACAGTAGTGGCACTAACAAGCAACTCTCTCGACTGACCCCACCCCCGACGTAGGCTCAGCAAGCCCGCATCGAGGCCCTCCAGGCTGAGGTCGATGAGCTGCAGAAGGTTATAGGGTGTGTATGCCATTCCTCCATCTTTCGGTGAGGGTTCAAGACAGACCATGTGCGCATACAGTGAGGACGAGAACGCCGAACGCATCGTGTCGCGGCATATCAAGCTCTTGCATCAGTACAACGAAGCCAAAGACGCCGCTCAGGTATCCGCTGTTGTCGTTATACTCACTGGGGGCTTTGTTTGATGTATTGTTCATCACAGATTTTGATAGGAAGGGTGAGCGTGCAATCCCCCATTCCCACCATGCAACTCTTGCAAGACTATGAATGCGCATACACCAGCTCGCTGCCTATCGTCAGACCACAATTCGACAGGTTCATTCGGATTTTGGGCTCACTGACGAGGACTGATGGACTTCGGGGGGGAGGGGGCGGCACACTATGATGTTCAACTCAGCGGACTACTTCTCGTGGCCTGCTTTCCTGTGCGCGCTTTTCATTTGTATGTACGACTAGTCACAGTACTTCCGGAGAGTTAGTGGGTAGGTGTGGCACACATTAAATGGAAGCTAAGGATACAATGACAAATTGGAATCATGGTCCCGAAGCAATGCGAGCCAGATTGTCCACGAAAGATACACACTACTGGACAGACAAGGGATCGGCCAAGGTGCATATACGAAGAAGTAAGATTGTCCAAAGTCTTCATGCGATGAGGGATCCGCGATACCCATCTCCACGACGCGAGGCAGCGACGCCGCGTAAGAAGACGACAATGAGGGCAAAGGTCACGAAAATCCTGACGTTACCTCTTATGTTAGCACCCGACGCAACGATGAAAGAAAAAAAACGTACCATACTACCCAAGCGAACCCCTCTAGCGCGTTCAGCTGTCCACAATACGTGAAGTGCGCGCTAAAAGGGGGAATTAAGAACGTGAGCGAACGATGAGCAGATGATGTTACGCACCTGCAGTTCAATCCACCGCCGAGAGCAGCGGTGATCGCAGCGGCTCCTGCCGTCCAAAATATCCAAGTCAGGAATAAGCTATATCGAGATTTAGACAATATGTAACCGCAGCACACAGCATGCACACGCACAACACGGCATGACTCAGTACGCTGGTCATCATGCCTCCCGTGGGGGAGTGGATGAAGAGCGCAAAGTAGAAGAGGGAGAAGAATATCGTCCAGCACGAGGTGAAGAGCAGGAACCGTGTGCGGTCGCGCACGGCGAACGAGAGGAAGTCATGACGCAGGTTGAACCGACTGACGAGCCAGGCGGAGATGGCGAGCTGAGCGTATGCGCTTTCAGATGCATGAGAGATGTACGGAAGGTTTGGTCTGACATACCTCGATAATGCTGAAGAAGATGATGAAGCCAAATATGACTAGAGCAAAGCAAAAAAAAACTTGCGATGAGTCCACTCTTGAGGCACAACAGGGTGATGTGTACGCACTCGGGTGTCCACGGCGGATGTGCGTGTCGAAGTTCACCATGGTGAGTGCTCGTTGGGGTCGTAATCGTCGTCACCTGCGAGGCGAATTGAGGGAGGGGATGGGGAGAGAGGCGGAGATGAGGGGCGGAAGCAGGGGAGGTGATGAGATTATGTACACGCAGTCTGAAATGAGACCACACGCGCGCTGGGAAGCCCAACCAGCCCTCCGCATGGCTGACGCTCGAGGAGCGCGTGACGTCATACCTCTCACGATCGGACGCGGCTCTCTCGGATGCAGATCTGGACGGTGATCCTGGCGTCATGTAATGGCCTACTCAACGGCAGGGGCGAGTCTAGACTCTACATAGCCTTTGCTCCAGCCGTATCTCTATTCCTATAGTCAATTCCTAGTCGTGTTGATGTTGAACACTCATGAACAGTCTAAATCGTAAACCCAGTACCAAGTCATAAGCCCATCATGCACAGTTACCGACCCACAAAATCAAATTGAACTTCTGCGCAAGGTTCTCGGTAGTCCACCTCGATAACATTGAGACCAGCTTTGCACCTACAACATCAAGTCCTGCTGCAGATATAACGTTCATGGTCTTCGATCTCGCATGCATGGTCAATTACGTAGTCCTACAGTACTACACTTTCATGGCCATTACAATCTTAGAAATCACGAATTTCATATCATTCTGCGCCCTCGCAATCCGATGAGGCATAACGCAATCGCTTCCTCGATCAGCCCGAGGCAACCGATACAAGCCGACTCAGCCTGAGTTGACGCGGTATAGTCTTCATGGTGGCAGTGATTGTTACATCCATTAATGTCGTCATAAGTCATCCGTGCTCAGCACTTGCGCGACGGCTGCGAGTGCTCGCGCAGAACCAGCATGAATCGGTGTAAGTGCCGCGGCGCACGCAAACTCGATTATCGCACAACGCCGCCCGCTGCGGTTAGCACAAGGATGATGATGCATGATGTGAAGCCGCCGCCCATGTATGTGCGCGCGCGCCCCTCGCGACACGCTCTGGGAGAACGCTGCGCAGGTTGCAAGCCTAGATGGATGTTGGAGGCAGCATGTTGGGCCGCTGAGGCCTGAGGAGAGAGACCGGGACCGCTGATGTTCTGATACCCCGACGACCATTTCGGTCATATGTATAAGAGCTCAGACAGAGACTCAGAGCCTCTGAAACGGTACCCGTCCCTTATACCCTCGTGGGAGACGCTGCGCATCCCCGTCCTCTTCCTCTTCCCCGTTTATGAAGACCGCCGCCTCCCAGTGACCGCACGGACGCCTCCCCTCTGCCAAGATTAGACCACGCTTTCCTCTTCGACTTCGGACCCGGACGCGCAGAATTGATCGTGTGTGCCTTGTCGCCACGCCGCCTAAAGCTCTGCAAAGCCTTCACTTTGACGGGAACTTGAAAGCATCCGGCGGAGTCTCACAGACGGAGGACGCAGGAGGCATAGAGAGATCACAGTTCGTTCATTGCTCGAGGTATCGTCTAGTCCAGATATCTACGAGGAATAAGAGCGAGCATGGCCCCAAGCTTCTTCTCGAAGTTGGTGAAGTCGTCCTCGGGCAACAGCAACTCCCGCTCGCGCAGCTCAAGCGCAGCGTCCTCCCCCACCGCGACCTCGCCGAGCAGTCGCAACCCGTCGATCAGCATCAGTCCTGCGAGCTCCTCAAAAGCATCATACGAAAACCGCAATGCGAGCGCAGGATCACATTCTGCGAGCGGCAGACCCCAGCTGGCGGCGCTCGCGGGGCCGGGGGGCTATGAGAGTTCGGACTCGGGTCCCAACGTCACAGTCGTTCCTCCCTCGCCCAACGTGAGCGAGAACAGTATCCCACTCCCAGACCCCCTTTCCTCCCACAACCACCACAATCCCGCCCGCCCGCGCACTGCGTCTGGTACGACTGCCGGTCCCCGTCCAATCACGAACGACGCCAGTGCAGACGGTGAGCAAGAGAGTACGGCAGCGTATCACAGGCGTCTCCAATCACTCCCTTCGATATCACCGGCCACCACAACGGCTAGCTCGACCTCGCGCGTAAGCCCCGTGCCAAGCTCGACAGGCCCATCCGCGCCGTTAAACACGCTTGCCCCTGCTTCGCCTACGATGTCCCCTTCACCCACAGATGACGGTCTGGCCACGCCCACTCCTTTGGGACGCACCACATTCATTCCCACTCTCCCTTCAGCTCCCTCCAACTCCAACGCCTCCTCATACGACCCTCGCGTGGCAGACAATATGTCTAGTAGTGAGCAAAGTCGTTCTCGAGATGGCTCGCTCTCCTCCAAGCAGAAGCAAGCCGCCAAACTACGCGCGGCGACCGTCGCCGAGGGCCCAGCGCAGCATCTTCAGGCTCCCAAGGAGCTGCGCCATTCGCCATCGAAGGGGTCTATCCGGAGCAAGCTGAGTATCATGCTTCCTTCTCGCGAGAATACCCTTTCGCCATCCCAGGCTTCGTCCCGCCACGATCGCACGCTTTCTGCCCCCGCCTCTCCCCCTCGGTCCGGCGAGAACGGCGTCATTCTGGTCGAGTCTCCAACCGGACTGAGCCATCCCACCGACTTCCCTTCCTTCTCTCATACGATCTCTCCCAATGTGGGTACGCCGTCCATGAGCTCTAGTACCCTTCATGTGCCCGACAATTCGGACGCCGCCTCCATCCGCTCAGTGGGAAGCACAACCAGCAAAAAGGGTCGTCCATGGCGGCGGAGCTCCACTTCAAAGTCCAATCAGGCTCGTGCGGCTACGGTCGGCCCTGCGTTGAGCTCGGGTTCAAGCAAGACCACACCGCGCAAGACCGGACCTGCAGGTGGGCTCGCATCGGCGCTGGCGGCGTCCGGGCTCGCCATGGCAAATCCAGGCATGACCCTACCACCCATAACGCCTACGGACATGTCCACTAATGGTGGTGTAGGCACGCCGGGGCGGCCTCGACGGTCGCTTGACACGCCCAAGACACCCCCAGGGACGCGCTCGCGCGGCGCGTCAATCAACTACGGCGCGAGCGATTATTCGGACCGAGACTCGTTCCACTCAGGCAAGGACGCTTACTCGGACGATGAGGGCTCGGAAGATAGTGACGAGTTAGACCTCGACCCGGACGACATCCCGGTAACCGGTTTTGCAGTGGCGAGCAATAAGCGGAACCAAGATTTCCATGAACTCTTCCCCACTGTCCCGGAGGGCGATTACCTCATAGAGGGTGCGCACATACAATAGTTGCCCGCCTACGAGGGACCTGTGCTGACCGATGACGCCAGACTACGGGTGTGCGCTGCAGCGGGAGATTCTCATCCAAGGTCGGCTGTACATCTCGGAGAACCACGTCTGTTTCCACGCGAACATATTCGGATGGATCACCGATGTAAGTCTATGCAAAGCTGTGCCTCCAGCGAGCGACGTGCGCGCGTCATGATGTGTCTGATACCCGTGCCACGCCCCGCAGCTGTCAATTCCAATGTCCGAAGTCATCTCCCTCGAGAAGCGGATGACCGCCTTCGTCATCCCCAACGCGATCCAGCTCTCAACCCGCACTGCAAAGTACACGTTCACCTCCTTCCTCTCGCGCGACACCACCTTCGACGTCCTCTACAACGTCTGGCGCCTCGCACGCCCAGAAAACTCGTCCGCAGGCTCGCTTGGCATCAGTCCCCGTGGTTCCCTCGATAACGGCGACCCAGGATCAGAGGAGACCTCGGAGGGTAGCCAGCAAATGAATGGAAAGGCGATGGTGAATGGTGGCGCGAGGGCTGTGGTCAAGCAGAAGGTCACGCAATGTGAGTGCGGGAAGGCAGGCCAGCACTATTCCGAGATCGCGATGGAGGCCATTTTCCCGGGCACGCCAGAGAAAATCTACAACCTCATGTTCACAAGCGGGTTCATCAAGGACTTCATGCGAGTGGACCAGAAACTTATTGGTGGGTCCCTGTTATCGGTGTCATGACGTCATGTTCACCTCGCCGTAGACATTCAGATCTCGGACTGGATGCCGATGGAGAACAAGCAACTGCTTGCGCGGAACATGTCGTACATCAAGCCGCTCTACGCCAGTATCGGGCCGAGGCAGACCAAGTGCGAGTTGCGCGACGAGACTGTGTTTTGCGACTATGACAAGTACGTGACTATGCTTACGACAACTCGGACACCGGATGTGCCCAGCGGTGGGGTGTTTTCGGTGAAGACGAAAACATGCCTTACGTGGGCGAGTAGTGTCACTACGAAAGTGCTGGTGACGAGCCAGGTGGAATGGACAGGACGAAGCTTCATAAAGGGTGAGTCAACCTGCCCTACTTTATGAATGTTACGGCTCACGGCCGAGCAGGCATCATTGAAAAGTCTGCGCTCGACGGCCAGAGGCAGTACCATGTCGAGCTTGAAAAGGCCATGCGCTCCTACATCCACGAGCACTCGTCAGAGTTTATTCCGGAAGGAGTTGACGTCGCCGTCGTCGAGGAGGCCGAGACGAAGCAGCAAGCCGAGGTCCCGCACACCCCTGTCCCGCACACGCCCAGTGAAGACGAGACGCGCAAGGCGCGCGAGAGCGAGCGCAACCAGCGCTCGCTGCAATGGGCGTACGACACGTTTGAGGGCGCATACACCGTCGCGTGCCGCTCTACCGAAGGCGCGCTCGAGCTGATCCGCGACGCGTGGGACCAGTCCTCGTCCACGACAATACTCTACTTCGCGATCGTCTTCCTCGTCGCGTCCAACATCTGGACGCTCACGCTCATGAACTCGCGCGAAGAGGTCGGGCGCCGGAAGGAGATGCGCAAGACGGAGGAGCGCGAGAAGTGGGTGCAGGGCGTTGTCACCGCGCTCTGGGAGGAGCTCCTCACTACTCGCGGAAACCTGGGAATTGTCGGCCCCGCGGGCGGTCCGCCGCTCATGCGCTCTGCCAACCCCGACTGGCGAGAGGAGCTCGGACAGATCACCGGCCAACTGGATGTCATCGAGCATCGCGTGCGCGAAATTCGGGAAGGGTTGAATCAGCTGGAGCGGATGGATCAGCTGGACTGATGCGCAAGAAATAGTACCCCGCACTCGGACGTCTTTGGATGGACTCGTTCTCTCTTGGCCATTATGGCGCACCTCTACCGTTCGCTTTCGCTTTCGATCTAGTTTTCTTTGGCATTTGGCAGTGCTGTGAGGAGGGCTGTGGATCGGGCGCGTGGGTTTGCGCGCTGTATTATTATATCTTGCTATTTCACTTTTCTTGTAGTACACATGAGGCAGATCCGAATAACCATAGTGAGATACACACGAGCGCGATCTTGACAGTTGGGGATACGTGAGGCAGAAATTGAGGCCTCCGAAAAACAAATTTAACCTTGATTTACACGGCCGTTATCGGTGACTAGTATGGCGTCCGAAGAGTTCGTGAATACACACTGACAACAAGTATATCAAGCTATACGTGAGTCCTTTCCGGGCGGTACAGCACGTACGTCTCTATAGCACGAAGGAATGTCCTGCTCCGCGCCTGGCAGGACGTCTTTCTGCTTGATAGCTTGCACCTGGGGTCGATCGACCGTGCAGTATCTTGTTGCCGTAACAGCCTGGCGGAATATTTGGAGTCGGTCTATCACTACGGCTCCATCTTGACAACCAGTCTCTTATATCTTCAAACTCACCGCGTCGTGCTCATACGGGTGCAAATTAACGAGGCTGACTCGGAAGTGCAATGTTATTCAACTACACTCGTGCAGCAGCCATCGATGTATAAACGTCGCCGATGGGAATGCGATAACCTGCCACATCAAACTAGTATGCGCCCAGCGCCAAGAACCAGAGTAACGCCTAGTCAAACAAACACACTGACATATGCTACAAAAACACCAGTACCATCATCGCCGCAAATCTGGATATCAACACAGTCGGTGGTATAGTACGATGGTAGGGTCAAACAAGGCCCCCACTGCAGAGGACTCAGAAGCCGCCCAGGCAGCCCTCGTCCGTGTCGGGGGGAAACGAAGCTGTCCGCTGCCCGAGCCGAGTCTTCTTGCGCACGAGATTCGGCCTGCGCGTTCGCGCGCCCCGATCCGAGCCGAGCGGAGACCGCATAGCGGCCTGCGGACAATCGACGTCGCCCTCATCGACGGGAGGAAGGCGTCGCGGGTCTTTGCCTGCGGGACTAAGTGGAAGGCGGAGCGAGATGGGACAGCGCGCGATCGCCGCCAATGTATTCGGGTCGGGGGGCGTCGTGGCCGTGTTGTCCGACTCATCGGACGGTGACAGGTCCTGAACAAGCGGGGGAGTGGACGGGATCCCGAATGCGGTCGAGTGCGCGGGCTCCGGCATGCACGCCTCATACGCGCGTGGGTGGAAGTAACTCCCCTTCACGTTCTCGCTGCGTTTGCCGCGCGTGCGACTGCGCCCCCGACGGTCGTGCTCGGGATCGGCTGCCGGTGAGTGGAGGATGCGCTCACCACGGCGTGGAAGCTGGCACACGTTCGGAGAGACAGCGATGGGGGCGCGGTCGTAGGTGGTGGGCGAGTGCGCTGGAAATGTCTCGGCGACGAGCCGTGGAGTGGGAGGAAAGTGGACGTGGGGGGAGAAGAGGGGCCCACAGGTGGAGAAGGGGAGGATAGGTGTCCTGAACGGAGACGAGTCCCGCTTGAGAATCGGGTGTGGGCGGTGAGACATCGTTGCAGAGCTCGGAGTACGAGTAGGATGGCGTTGGCAGGTGAGGGATAGCGCAGGGTACTGTATACGTACGGGCTGCCGCGCAGCAAATTGCGTACGATGCAGCCTGTGAGTTCTGCGATGCCTGATGTCGAACGGCTACAGCGTGGGGGTCCGTGTCTCTTATACAAGGCAAATTTTGTCCTGTCCCATGTTGAGTGTGAAATCATGGGCATGCAGCATACATACCTGTGCATTGCGCTCCACTCCCCGAATTGTGAGAGATAGGAGATCTGGGGGGAGATGCTTCGCGCTCCTCTGCGCTAATCTGCATGCTGCACCCTGGATCGCCACCGACTGTCACTCGCAAGGCAGCGCTGCAGCCTATAGGCTGCTACGAGTCCCGCGCTCGCTAGAAGCTTCAAACTTTCAGCAGGTGACGAGCGCGGGTGTTAAACATGAAATGAGATGTGATCGTGCGTTGCAGAAAGTGAAGGGAAAATCGGACGCTGCGGTCCGCATCGCGAGTCAGATAAACAGCATCTGACCAGTTCTACTAGCTTGCGCCGATTCACATGTTTCCGCGATAACAACCAGCTCGAAGCAGCTACAGCGGACGACGCGACCGTGAACATGGAATGACAGCCGATGTCGTGCAGGTCGGTCGTTGCACGCCATAGCTTGTAAGGACGTCCGCATGCCAACCGCGGTAGCGCGGGCGGGAGCTGGTATAAACACTGCCCAGCGGAGTCGAAGTTCTCACCTGACGCAATACGTCTTAGAACAGCAAGCGTTATCGATCATCTCGGTTCTCCCGGTGCCAGTTTTTCCAAGTATTGCTGCCTCAGGGAGAGATTCGTACATGCCTGCTAGTCTAAATCGATGTATGTCGGGCGCGAGAACGAGGAGCGGGGAGCACGCGGCGTGGTAGCGGACCCACCTAGCATCAGAGGTGTGGTCCCCCGCGTATGTAAGTGCGCAGATCGTATGGGGTAGAAGGATATGGAATGTGGAATGGTGCGGGATGAATGTCGGCGCGCTCAGCTCTGCCATGGGTTGAGGTCCAGCGTGCTTGATCCCTTCTTACCGCCCTTGTACGGCCCACCGATGTCCCACGGACTGCGACCGAGCTGCAGAGAAGACGACGTGGACGGAGCAAAGCTGATCGATCCGTCCATGTTGCCAAAAGATAGCGAGGGCCCACTGGAGGAAATCGCAAGGGGATTGCTGGGAGGTGCTGGCAGCCCATCCGGACGTAGTCCGCTTGACCCCCCACTTGCGAAGGGGTTTGCGAGAACGTCTGCTGAGCGGAGAGGTGAGAAGCCTGAAGGCATTGGGTAAGCACCGAACGTGGTGGATATGGAATCGGGATTCTGGGACGGCCATATCGATCCATCGCTCTCACCAAACGATAGAACGGGTGGACGGGAGGAGGCGTTCCGCCCATATGACGTCATTCCATCCTCGAAATCATTGTGCACATTGTTGAGAGAGAGGGATCGTGATAACGAGGACGGTAGATCAACGCAGGAGCTTGAGCTTGAGCCTGCTACCGGTTCGTCCTCGTGTTCGGGGAGAACAGGAGGAAGATTAAGGGAGGGTCGTCCCTTGGGAGTAGAGGGAGGCGGCGAATCCGGCACGTGTGGGGGAGCTGATTCAGTGCGAAGCGTTGGAGGGTGAGGCGGGGCTGCCGGGAACTTGCTAGGAGCAGGCGAGTGTAGATCATTTGGGTTGGAATCGCTCTTGCCAATGACTTCTTTGATCGCAGCAAAGTCGAACCCGGCATGCGTAGGAATTTGGGAGGTAGCAACGTCGCCGTCGTCATGAGGGTTAGAAGGGGAAGGAGATTGAACAGAGGGTTTAGGCACAGGTGGCACTGGCGTAGACGAGCCTTCTCGTGGAGGTAGGTCGTCATCAGCCACACTGTGTTGCGACCCCGACTTCCGTGTGTGACCAAACGTGGCAGTAGACGGTGGCCGAGAAATGGACTGTGACGGCGTGGATGTTTTCTTCTTTCGACCAAACCAGCCTTTCTTCTCGGTCTCTTCGCCCTCTCGGATCACAACGCGATCCCCTTCGAAATCGGGCTCCTGTGATCAAAACCATATGCTTTCAGCCGCACGATCTGACCAAACAACCATCGATACGCACCACCGGCTCGTCAAAGTAATCGGCAGAGACAGGAAAACCAAGCTGATCAAGGATGAGGGGCATGAATGTGCGATAGCTCATGTGTCCAGCGATCTTGTCCGTGACATCGACATTCTCCAACCCCGGAACGTTCTGTACCGGTCGAAGCCCGGCGACTGTGTTCAGACCGCCACTTGTTGCACGGAACAGGTAATTAAGGACCCAATCATTGCGAGCGTAGCCGTTTACGAAGCGTCCGGATACCACCGATCGCACTTCAAGCCATGTGCGCAGTGGTGCAGTGACGGTGGCACCCAACAGAATGACGTCCTGTACGATCCCGTACGCGCCTTTCTTCGCTAGCTCGCAAAGAGCGTAGAAGATCACCCTGGCGCCCAAGGAGAATCCAATGAGGGTGATTGGGCGGACCCCAAGGTGTCTGTTGAGCAGGATTTCAGCAAGGACGCCGCCAGCTCCCTTAGCGCGATCCAACGCATTCGACCAGGGATTGTCGATAAGATATCCCAGCTTCGTTAGGACTACATGTGTGCACTGGTCAGCACGCCTGCGCCAAGCTAAAACACGCGCTCACTGACTGATGGGCCATTGTAAAGCACTCATAAGCGCCGTCATAACGGTGGCCTGCAGAGCCGTCTGCGCAAGCTGCGTCAACACCTCGCTCGTAAGGATCTTGAGCGCGCTTCCTGTCTCTCTGATCATCTCAGGCTCCCAAAGGACACTGAAGACGTCTCCAACGACAGGGTCCAAGACACTGAAGGGAAGCCGGACATCATCGTGAGGCCCGTTCATGAATCTGCGCAAACAATTGGTGTTAGTAACCGGTCGCTCACAACATGACGCAGAAGCGCACACACCCCGGAACAGTAAGGATACAGTTCACCCGCTTGTGGTTGTGCAACGGTAGAATCTCGAATGTGCGGACATGTTGGGTTCGACGCGCCATACCGCGAGCAGCGATGCCAGATCCCGTGAGGACACCGCCAGTAGTGATCACCGCGGCGCCACCTGTGCCAGCTAGGAATCCAGTTGTACCCGTGATACCGATGGTCGTAAAAGCAGCGCCCAGACCAGCTCCGATGACTGGGGCAAGGAGACCAGCGGACAGACCGATAACAAGACCACCGCCTGCCGAGATGGCGTTGAGCTACAAGCGTTCAAGGTGGTCTACATTACTCACCCAGAGTGGCGAGGCCCAGCATCATGTACCGTCGTTTCTTCGAATTCTTCTGGGCTTCTTGGATGGACTCCTGCTGCTCGAGCTTCTCGACGCCTTCCTGTATTTCTAAAGCCTCCGTCACACGACTCTCAAACTTGACCATGTCGAGCCATCCCAGGCCAAGCTTGAGCGCAACACTCTCCAGCAAGACTCGAGAACGTGCA
The DNA here is from genome assembly GCA_022606055.1 of Trametes gibbosa. Taxonomy (NCBI): domain Eukaryota; kingdom Fungi; phylum Basidiomycota; class Agaricomycetes; order Polyporales; family Polyporaceae; genus Trametes; species Trametes gibbosa. The sequence continues at coordinate 1,055,568 of JABYQJ010000005.1, forward strand.
TCGTACACGCTATCCGCTATGAGGACCAGAAAGAGGTCACAAAGCACAGTCCATCGGATATCGAGGGTAACATCCTTGTCCGCAGCCGAGAGATGGGTACTAACGCCGGGCATGGCTGGCGCTGACGTCCCCTCAAGAACCTTGGAAGTGGTCTGCTGAGGCTTTGGTGGAGGTGGAGGCGCGGCTGCGGAGTATGTTGGAGGAGGCGTAGATGGTGGGGATGTGCTCTCCGAGATGTCGAATGACTCCTTCGCAGCTTCTGCCTCACGCTGCTTCTCCTGTTTCCGGGCTTCCACAGGGTCGTATTCGGGATTAGCGACGGTGTGTGTGGTCATGAGAGGAGGGACGAGATCCCAGGGTTTGATGCCATGCTGCCCGAGACTTTCAATCATCTTCTGCTCTAACCGGCTTGTTCAGCGTGAGCTCTACCTGGATGGGATGCGAGGGACAGCAATGCTTCACCTTCAGTAGCAAGCTCCATATGATAGTACAACCGACCCATGATCTTGAGTGCCCACAGCTCCATGTTCTGTATCGCCTTCTTCAGCTCTTTCTTATTGACCGCCTTGAGCGTGTCGATCATCTCCTTCGTGGTCAGCGCGCACAACCCGACGTAAGCAATGCGCTGCGCCTCCGTGAGCATATCTTTGGTCTGCTGCATCTGACTGAGCGGTGTCATCGCCTTGTCTTCGTCAAAAAGGTATCTGGTGCGCAGGTGGACTTCATCAGACTCGTCCTCCTCGATCATCCGTAGCCGGGTATATTCGCTCTCGTTCTGGTCCGCCTTCGCTCGCCACTCATTGCCTTCAAAGTCTACATCGAGGACGTTACCAGTAGCATTCCCCGCGCTGGCGGCGGAGTCTTCCTTCTTCGGAGGGGGCATGTAGTGATACTTCTTCTGATCCTCCTCGTCGAGACCCAAAGCAGCATCGTCGTCGTTGCGGACGACTGGCATGTCCTGCCAGCCCTCGTCATCATCGTCAAACACATCAGGTTCGATGGGGGCTATTGGCGGTGCTGAAACGACAGGCATGGCGGGAAGCGAGAGAGACGGGCGGAGGGGGTAATGGAACGAGGCAATAGACGCAATGTACAGTAAGCGCCCATATGCACTAATGATCCGAGATCGACTGTGGGTGGCGGAAGCTGCGCGCGCGTGCTGCACGCGGAATGCGACTTTCGAGAGAATTGCGTCCCGAGAGAGAGCATTCATATATGAGACAAGGATAGGAGTACGCGAATGCGATGTAGAGCGATTCTGGTAATACAGCAGCATGTCTAGCAGAACAGAAGACGAACCCGCAAGATCAGGAAGCTTTTGCTCGAGCCTTCGCCTCCTCCCTCTCCTGCGCCTTTTTCTTAGATTCCTCCAACTTCGAAGCGGCTTTGATCTTTCTCTGCCGCTTGCGTCGGCCGCTCCCTCTCTTGGGGCCCTCGATAGCTATTTCCTCCTGCAAACGGCGTTTCTTACGCGTAGCTTCCTCTGCACGTTGCTTTTCGCGTTTCTTGTCGCGCTTCCGTAGGGAGTTCATGGCGGATTTGAGGATGTTGCCGTATAAAGCGTGGAATTTCACCAGCTCGGATGGTTGTACCTTTACCGGTGCCGTGAATAGGTCAGACGACCGTGATGAAGGAAGTTGTGCGTACGACTGTGGAGAACTTCGTTTCGTTGCCGTTGGTTACTCGCACTAAACAAGGCCATTCCTTCGTATCATCCGGCTCGGATGACATATGGGCATCGCCGTCCTCATATGTCACTACGGGACAACAGGTTTGCAAGCTGCAGTGCTTTCGGGGTTTTATTGAGACGTACATCGCTTATGGGTTAACCATATCGACCCAGATTTTGCGCTCGAATCGAAAAGTGCCGATAGTTGCGTCAGAAACTTGTCCTAATGGTCAATTTCTAATTGTACGGCATGTTGAGAGAGGAAACGCACGGTCTCGTTATCGACCAGCTGCATTGAAGCTGGTGAAAGGGACCCAAGGGCACATATTACGTAATGTAAACACACAATTTGTGACAATATCCTCGTGATGCGTAACCGTCACTTCATTGTCACGACTCAGAGTCACTATGTCGAAAACGAATGAATTTAGCGCTGGTGGCGATTGCTCATCCTTGCGCGCAACCCGAAGCGCTGTGGCTGATGCCGCAGAATTTCACTATGTGCGCATTGGCTCACGAAAATATAACATTGGGCGTTCTCTCGACTCCTTTTTATCCTTCTTAATCTCGTTCTCTTCCCAGTCCACCCTTTCTTGCCCTCTGAGCCGAGCCCCACCCGCATGGACGCTTTTCCAACACCCGTCCTGGGAGCCTCCCTTCTGCTAGCATTCAAGCCCACACAGAAGAACGTCCTCATCGTCGGTGGAAATGGACTAGCAGCGAAGCGCGCATTTGCGGCTCTCGAAGCCGAGGCGAGGGTCCTGGTACTCGTGAACGGCGGCGTCGATGCCGCCTGCGAAGAGCTGCGGTGGCGGGCCAATAAGGCTCAGATTGAACTCTTCAACCTAGAGACTCTTCCATGCGCCTCCGCCACGCCCTCAGACGACTGGAGGGACGCTAAAGCAATCGACACCTTTATCTTCACGCGGTCCGCCAAGGTTCACCTAGTCTGTATCACCGACACTGTCTCCACGAATGCAGGGTACCGGCGCACCTACGCTTCAGCACGGGAGATCGCCAGAGAATGCCGCCACCGTAGCATCCCCATCAACGTGACTGACATGCCGGATCTCTGCGACTTCACCTTTATGTCGACCCAACGCTTTGTCGACGCGGAGACAGGACAGCCGTCCCCTCTACAGATAGGCGTCACTACGAATGGGCATGGGTGCAGGCTCGCTGGTCGTGTACGCCGGGACATTATCGTGAGCTTGCCGAAGGAAGTTGGGGCTGCGGTAACGAAGGTGGGACGACTGAGGGAACTCGCGCACAACCCTGTAGGCCCGGAAGGCGCTGCTGGGCTGAGCGAGGATGGCGCGCCCGTTACCCCGAACGAGCCTGTACCTCAGCGAACACAAGGGGAGACCGACACGGAGCGCGCGCGCCGGCGCATGAAATGGGTTGCGCAAGTCAGCGAGTATTGGTCCATCCGCAGACTAGCCCACTTAACCGGCAGGGAAATGGACGCTATTCTCGACGGCCAGGAAGGTCTCGGTGTCCTTACCCCATCTGCTCCAGATGCGTCTTCGCCAACGCCCTCTATCATTGATAGTGATATCTCCGTGCATGATCTCAATCTCGAACCATCCCGCCGAGGTCGCATCTTTCTAGTCGGTTCAGGACCTGGACACCCTTCGCTGCTCACTGTAGCTACCCATTCCGCCCTCACCAAACATGCAGACCTCGTGCTCTCAGACAAGCTCGTCCCAGAGGCTGTGCTTGCCCTGATACCGGCTGGTGTTGAAGTGCGCATCGCGAGGAAGTTCCCTGGGAACGCAGAAGGTGCACAGATAGAACTTATGGAGGCTGCCGTCGAGGCAGCAAGCCGTGGCTTGACAGTAGTCCGGGTATGTCCCCTCTCAGACTCGGTCTCGTCAGGGGACTAAATCCAGTCACAGCTGAAACAAGGTGATCCGACAGTCTACGGCCGCGCAGGCGAAGAGGTCATCTACTTCCGGGCGCGCGGTTTTGAGCCCGTAGTTGTTCCAGGCGTCAGCTCCGTGCTCGCAGGCCCCATCTTTGCCGGTATCCCTGTGACCCAGAGAGGAGCTGCGGAGTCCTTCATCGTTTGTACCGGCGTCGGACGACAGGGCAAAGAAGTCAAGCTGCCGGGGTACGAACGCGGACGTACGCTTGTCATCCTCATGGGTGTCGCGCGGTTACACCAGGTGCTGGATGCGCTCCAAAGCGTGGATGCGGATTCAGACCTGCGCCGCAATGGCCCCGCGTTCCCCTCAAACACACCCATTGCGCTGATAGAGCGTGCTTCGATGCCGGATCAACGTGCTATCTGCTCGACATTGAAAGATATCTCGGCCGCCTTGGAGAGCGTTGGCGAGCAGCGGCCTCCGGGGATGCTTGTGATCGGATGGTCCGTGCTTTCATTGTGGGACAAAGGCGATATGACCATTCTGGAGGATGGCGCAGAAGCACACGATGGAAAACGGCTGAAGTCGTGGCTGGGAGAGAAGCTCTGGCGAGTGACTGAAGGTCTGAACGCGGAGTGGGAGGGCTGGTAAGGCAAGCAACCAAGCATGTATCGATGGCCCTTGACTACTAGCATTGTTGTATCGTTTTGGTGCTGTATTATTGTTGTCTGTAACGCAAGTATCCACGAATGTCTAGTCTTGAAGTCCCCCGAAGCCTCGTTTAGGAGGTTCAGCTCGACCTCAGTTCGAGCCAGATATTATACTCAGGCCTCAGAATCAGGCACGGACACGCGTGTCACGTGTGACACACGCGCGACGCGTTAATGTGGTCTGTTCGAGCTCAGCTTGAACCCGACGTCCATCTCGTGCAAACCCCTCAAGCAACTTACATCCACCTTCGCCCCATCTTCACGACGTGAATCACAATATGCAGCCTCGCCGGTCATCTCGCACGCGTGCGTCTGTTGAACCGTCGGCACCTCCGAGCAAACGCAAGCGCAACGAGTCCCAGAAGGTCGTAGATGTTGACGAAGAAGTGGAAGCCAAGCCCGCACCCAGGACGCGTCGGTCTGCTTCCGCACAACCTCAGCCGAAAGCGCGTGTATCTACGCGCGCCAGGAAATCCTTAGAGGAAGTACAAGAAGAGGAAGAGGACCCAGAGGCAAGCTCGCCCCCTGCAAAGAAGTCGCGCCCGTCCCTGGAGACCGAAGATGGAGAGAATGAGGAGCGGGAGGCCCCGAAGACCAGGTCTCGTAAGCCGCCGCCTAAAACAACAGGCTCTTCTGCTGCACCCGCCAGGAAGACGAGGGCCTCCTCAGCAGCCGTGAAGAGTGAGCCCTCTGGCGAGCTCGTCCTTCCTCGGAGAAAGACAGTGGCCGCATCAGCAGCCTCTAAGAGCACCCGCTCTTCGAGACGTATCTCAACTATCGTTCTCGATTCTGACAACGATGAGATGTACGAAGTCGATGAGAGTGGCGAGAGGCTCGACATCAAGCCCACGAAGTCGGTGCGGGCAGCCAAAGGGAAGAGAAACCCGAAGGCGAAGGTCGTATACGTGATCGACGACTCGGATGATGAGGCGAAGGCAGGTCCTTCAGGACAGCAAGTGAAGTCACCAACCCCCGTTAAGGAAGAGCTCAATGGCGATGTGGCTCAGGATGATGTGGAGGAGGACGCTGATGAGGCAGTGAAGGAGGAGGCATCGGAGATGATATCTGCCGGAACCCAGTCTGCAGGTATCGCCAAGGATGACGAGGAAGATGAAGCCGAGGCCGAAGCGACGGTCAACGCAGTGGTTCTGGAAGAAGTCGAAATCCCGAATCCGCCTCAAGTGGAGGAGGAGTTCGAAGAGGAACATTCACTCTTAGATCCTCCGCCCTCCTCTCTTCCTCGGCACCAGCCGTCCCAATCTGCTATCCCAGAGGAACCCCAGAGTCCCAAACCACGTCTAGTTATTCATAAGATGGCCCTCATCAACTTCAAGAGTTACGCAGGCAGGCAAGAGATTGGGCCCTTTCACAAGGTACGCTCGTATGCGATCATCTAGCTATTAGCAGCTTATTTTTATCCTATTCAGTCTTTCTCGGCAATCGTGGGCCCCAACGGCTCTGGCAAGTCGAACACCATCGATGCGCTGCTCTTTGTCTTCGGTTACCGAGCATCGAAGATGCGGCAGGGGAAGCTATCAGAACTAATCCACAATTCAGCCAAGTTCCCCAACTTGACCGAGTGCAGCGTGGAGGTACACTTCAGAGAGATTCTCGATTTAGTATGTGTTGTTTGTTTCCCCAGTTTCGGCGCATGATGGTGCTCATTATGTGAAAGCCTGGCCCAGATGCTTTCGAGGTCATACCCGGCTCGAAGCTTGCTGTCTCACGTACGGCATACAAGAACAACAGTAGCAAATACACGATCAACGGCAGAGCTAGTACCTACAGCGAGGTGCAGACTTTGCTCAAGGGCCGTGGAATTGATCTGGATCACAATCGGTTCCTCATCCTCCAGGTATGCCTTTCCACCAATTGTGACATTTCTGTACCGTTGACCTAAGTAACAGGGTGAAGTTGAGTCTATAGCTCAGATGAAGGCCAAGGCTGCCAACGAGAACGACGAGGGACTCTTGGAATATCTGGAAGATATCATTGGGACATCCCAGTACAAGGAGCCTATTGACAGATCGCTTATCGAGGTCGAGCGGCTCACAGAGGATCGCCAGGAGAAGCTGAACCGTCTCCGCATCGTTGACAAGGACCGCAAGGCGCTCGAAGCCAAGAAGAGAGAGGCGGAGGACTACCTTCGGATGGTGAATGACCTTGTACGGGCCAGGTCACGGCTGTGGCAGTGGTATATCTGGAAGTGTTTAGTGAATGAGGCGCAACTCGAGGAGAAAATCGTGAGTCTGCTACTAACACATTATGGGTTGTCATCCGTTGACAATCTGGACGTCTGTAGGCCAGCATCGAGCACGACCTGGAGGAGGAGCGTGAGCGCAATCGGGATGACATTGATCATCTGGAGGCACTTCAAAAGCACTATGACGACCAGTGTGAAGCTTACGAGGTACTGCGTTATGGCCATTCCACTTTGAATGCGCGCACGGTGCTCATAATATGGGACAGGCAGTACAGAAGGCCGCAGCTGAAGCGGTCAAGGATCTTGCTGCTCGCGAGAAGACTCAGATCAGCCTTGAAGAGAAACGTAAGCATGCGAACACGAAGGCGAAGAAGCTGAAGAAGTCCATTCACGACGTACGTTTCCTTTGCATACCGCGGGATAGAACTTTACATGACAGTCAACAGGATGAGCACGCGAAGCTTGAAGCTGATCGTACTGTCGACGACAGTGATGCTAAGATCGAGCAGAAGAAGGAGGAGCTAGAGAACCTTGAGAGAGACCTTGCTCAAGCAGAGAAGGCGCTGGAAGAGATTCGTGACAGCTTGAAAGGTGAACTACTCTCATGTCCTAACTTAGAGTATTCTCTGACCCACATCGAATCAGATAAGACGCAGGTTTTCCATGATCAGATTGAGGTCAAACAGAAGGATCTCCAGCCGTGGATGGCCAAGATCGACAAGAAGCAGGCCGATATTGACGTTGCCACCAGCGAACGGGATGCCCTCAAGAAGAAGGCCGACGCTGCCAGAGAAGCCAGGGAGAACGCCGAAGCCGAGCTCCGACAGTTGCGCGACGACCACAAGACTAAGAAGGCCGAACTTCAGGAGCTCGATGCTGAGAGGACTGGATGTCAGCACGAGATTCGCACCGCCGAGGCAGAGCTGCAGGCAAGTTTTGTTGTTCTAAATTTCGTTCAATATAAATCAACCAAAAATGTAGGCTGCGCAAGCGAACATCCAGCAACTCCGTGCGAAGGCCTCTGCTTCTCGTCAAAAGGCAGATGAAGCAAGGTCATCTCAGGAGCAGAGCCGCAGCAATAACAGGGTTCTTGACACTCTCATTCGTCTCAAAACCGCTGGGCGAATTCAAGGATTCCATGTATGTCAAAGGTTTCGGCGTCGTATCCCTATCACTCACACACAGGCGTAGGGACGTCTTGGGAGTCTTGGAACGATCCCTGACAAGTACGATGTCGCGGTCTCGACAGCCTGTGGCCAACTCGGCCACATGGTTGTCGACACTGTCGAGCAAGGCCAAGCGTGTATCGAGTACCTCCGCAACCAGAACGTCGGGCGCGCATCTTTCATGGTTCTTGAGAAGATTACAAACTCGGGCATGCAGCGGATTCAGACCCCAGAGAATGTGCCTCGTCTCTACGACCTCATCAAGCCTAAGGAACCACGTTTTGCTCCTGCATTCTACAAGGCACTACGGGACACGCTCGTTGTGGATACTCTCGACCAGGCCAACCGCATCGCCTTCGGTGGACACAAGCGGTGGCGCGTTGTCACTCTAGCAGGGCAGCTCATCGACGCCTCGGGCACGATGTCCGGTGGAGGTACCAATGTCCAGCGAGGCGGCATGAGCTCAAAACTTGCGGCAGATGCCGTATCTCCAGATGTGATTCGCAAGTACCAGCAGGATAGCGAGGAGGATGCTCGTGCTCTTGACGAAGCCGTGCGCGAAGTACGGGAGCTCGAAGCCAAGGTGGATGCTCTGAAGCAGTCGCTACCCAGACTGGACCTCGCCTTCGACAAGGTCAACCTGGACATTCGCAACGCAGCCAAGCGAATTGTCGATACGGAGAACCGTGCTCGAGAGCTCAAGTATGTCTCTACAGCCCAAGCATTTTTACATACTAATCCGCCCCAGATCGCAGAGCAAACCTGATGCAGGCGATGTGTCCCGCATCGCTACGCTTGACCGTGACATCGCCTCTGCTACCGCAGAGCTAGAGAAGCTTCAAGGGAAAGCTAACGCGATCGAGGCTGAGATCAAGGCTCTCGAGAAGAAAATCCTCGAGATCGGCGGCGCCCGCCTCCTCTCGCAGAAGTCCAAGGTTGACGGCCTCCGCTTGCACATCAACCTTGCGAACGACGAGATTACCAAAGCGGAGGTCGCAAAGGCCAAGGCCGAGAAGGATCGCGTCAAGCACCAGAGCGCGGTTGAGAGCAACACGGCCGAGCTCGAGGACGTGCAGGGCGAGCTTGAGGACCTCGAAGGTCAGCTTGAGGAGTGCGCGGGGTACATGACGGCACTGCGCCAGAAGGTCGACGTCGCCCAGGCAGCTGCTGACCAGTCCTCTGAGGCTCTGGCGACACTCAAAGGGGAGCTGGACGACAAGAACGAGCAGATCCAGGCCTTCCGGCAGACGGAGGTGAGCTTTAACTGACCACATGAATTATGTGTAAAGCTGAATATCTTTGTAGATGAAGCTCGAGCAAGAACTCGGCGATAACAAGAAGGCCCATGCGGAAAACAAGGGAACATTGGAGCACTGGAGTATTGAGCATGACAAGCTTCAACTCGAAGATATCGAGTAAGCGAGCCTTCGGACGATAGTAGGCCGTGATGACTGAACGCCTTCCTATCCATATAGCGAGGAGGAGGAGGAGGATGAAGGGGCCTCTAAAGGCCGTGCGAGTGTGGAAGGTGAAGGAGGGGATGCGGAGGGCGGCGAGAGCAACGCAGCCCCTGTCAAGAAAGAGCCTAGTGGTAAGAAGCTCAGGGCCCGCACGCCGTCCAACGAGCTGCATACGTACACGGAGCAAGAACTCATCACGTTCAAGAAACGCGAGCTGCTCGCTGACGCTGAATTGCTTGATGGTGTGTGCTTCCCTTACTTCTGGAAGTCACTGCAAACGCTGACGGGCTTCGCAGAGAAGGTCAAGAACGCGAAGCCAGATCTCAGTGTGCTGAAGGACTATCAAAAGCGCGAGGAGGAATTCCTGCGGCGTGCTGCAGAGTACGACGAGATCACAAGGGCCCGCGACACAAAGAAGGAAGAGTATGAGGCGCTGCGGAAACGGCGGCTGGACGAGTTCATGGCCGGCTTCAGCGCAATCTCACTGAAGCTTAAGGAGATGTACCAGGTAAGGTTCCGTGGGTGTGTTCATACGCGATGTACTCATCTTCTTACGTAGATGATCACACTCGGTGGAAATGCCGAGCTTGAGCTGGTCGATAGTATGGATCCTTTCTCGGAGGGCATCCTCTTCAGCGTGATGCCTCCCAAGAAGAGTTGGAAGAATATATCCAACCTCTCTGGTGGTGAGAAGACGCTGAGCTCTCTCGCTCTTGTCTTTGCCCTGCACGTCTACAAGGTATGCGTGCTAAACTTCACCTGCAGAGCCCGTGCTGATGGACATGTAGCCTACACCTCTATACTTCATGGACGAGATTGACGCCGCCCTTGACTTCCGCAACGTCTCCATCGTAGCGAACTACATCAAAGACCGCACGAAGAATGCACAATTCATCATCATCTCCTTGCGGTATGCTATATTCCCCTCGTCACAGACGGAGAGTCCTGATCATCTTTTAGGAATGACATGTTTGAGCTGAGCCATCGGCTCATCGGCATTTACAAGACTTCCAATGCAACTCGGAGTACGTCTCTTTACCTTCCGTCCCTGTTGAGATCCACACTGACTCAAGCATACAGGTATCGCTATCGACAACCACACTTTGCAGGCTATGCCCGCGCCTACCGCAGTGGCAGGCTGATCGACAGCCCACCCTATCACCCAACATTCCGTATCGTAATGTATTTGTGGTCTTGCTGGTCGCCCCTTACTCCCGTATATCGTAGTTCATGTTGTATTTTCTACCGTACGCTATTCAGTCTCTTGGTTCCCCTTGTCTTCCTCTGAATCCTGGCGGGCATCATGGATCTGCGGTAGGTATAACGCCAGAACGTCCATGAGAGCACGATGTTCCCATTTTTCTGTGGCGCTTTCGGGCAAGCCGTCTCTAGGATATCCTGGGGGCAGGAGAAGAGGTAAGCCCCGCTGAAACAGTGTGTGCCCCAGCGCCTGGGAGACGCGGATCCGCGACTCAGGGGGATATACCAGGAACCTCGAGATAAGATCGAGACAGTTCTTGCGCTCCGACTCAGGACCTTCCGGAGGAAGATTCGGCAGCAGCTTCGCGATGTCAACCGGGGGAACCTGCACGAAGTTCACCTTCGTCGCATCCGGCAGCTGTTTGAAGGTCTATAGTCGCGCAGTGCATCAGTGGCGTGGGTGCAGGCGTTGGGGAATACGTACTGGCCAAGTCACCTCCGTTGGTGTCCCGTGGACTTTGAATATGCTGAAAGCGAGACCGATTGACCCTCTGCTTGCGTCATAGAGAGCGTCTCGCGTCCACTCCACGTCCGGGCTCTTCAGATCCAATTTCTTCGGAAGGATGAAAGGCGGCTGCGCGGGTGGGTCGCCCGCATCGACGCTTTCGTGGATGTCGTCTTCATCACCATCAGATTCGGAGTCTGAGTTCTCGTAGGCGCGGCATAGGCGCAACGGAGTGAAGAACTCAGCGAGGACTGCGCCTAGACTCCAGAGATCGGTCGCGCCAGCGTTGTAGGTCGTCGGTCCGAAAAGCAGCTCGGGTGCGCGATATGGTCTAACGTGATAATGATCAGCACATCCTGGCTCCATATTGACAACATGGGAAGATGCGAACCCTGTGGCGACATCGAAGCACATGCTACACTGAGGTTCTGGCCAAAGGTCGCGCACGTTGGGGGTTTCTGACCAAGAGACACCGAAGTCGATGAGCTTTACGCAGCCGTCCGCTGCTAATAGGATGTTTCTTGGCTTGATATCGCGGTGGGCGATGCCGTGGCTGTGGACGTATGCAAGCGCAGATATCGTTTGATATAGGATGGACTTGACGGTGATCATAAATGGGAATATGCGCGACGGGGATGATGCCCAATGGCTTCCAATGGCTTCCGGGAAGTACGGGGAGAGTTTTGGGCTTAATAACACGTCGTAGACGTGGTATGGGACAAAAGGCATCCAGAAGTGTAGTGTATTGGAGGGGGTTTCATAGATGTATCCAATAATATCTATGACCTAACAGTGTTCAGAATCATTGTAATGTGAAGGCTTGCGTATGTACCCACGTTTATATGGATGAGGTCAGTAAGGAGCCGCAACTCCTTTCCGATGTCATGAGGCTGCTTCGAAAACTTGCGGAGGACCGACGCGCTCTTGACAGCAACAGGGGCCGCTTGCTGAAGGTCTCGAAGATGTCCTCGCGAAACATATGAGACGATGCTCTCCGCTATGGTCTCGAATGTATCCTTTCAAACACATGAGCTACATACACTGACGCCATATGAATCATACAGCACGTACCGTATCGAAAAGCTCTCCCAAAGACCACCCCTGGTGATAGTCCATTGAGACGTCTAGTCAGAAGCCCCTACAAGGCTATTGCAAAGATGCGAGAAACACTGAGCGCTAGTACAAATCTCAAGCAAGAGGCAAATACACCCGCCGTATTAGGTGCACCTGAACCGGGCACTCGGGCCGGGTGTATCAAGGTGTATGGTATCGAGGATTGTTCCGAAAATATCGGAAAGCTACCCGGAGCTGCGGAATAGAAATAGCTTCAACGACGCTCATCTTTCATCTGCCATTCATACGTATCTGCCCTCCCTCCCCACGCCCCTTCCACTCTCTCGCTCTGTACAACACCCACTCTCTTTTGAATAACCACACTGAAAGCGTAAGATGATGGACGGAGGATGGGAAGACCACCTTCACTGGAAGTTCCTCGGCGAGCACGTCCTCGTCTTCGGCCTTCGCCTTGACTCTCCCTGGTCCTTCTTCGTGGCTTCATGCTTGACGGCCTGCATATGTCTTTCGGAAAGGTGTGTTGTACTGAAGTCGATCGTGTTCGTCTTACTCAAGTCTTTGTATTCAGATTGTTGACCTATGCAGTGAGCAAGAAATGGAACCCTTTCAACTCTCATGGCCACCGTGGCTCTCGTCTGGGCACCGCTTTGTGGCGGACCTGTCTGTACTGGCTTGTCACCTTCGACAGATTGTACGTACTACGTACAACATCTCTTTGGTCAATATACTCCGTCGCTCATCAAATCCATACCCAGGTTGTACATGCTCATCGGGATGACGTTTAGCTTCGGGTGAGTGCGACGCCCCGAATCATCGATTGCAGCATAAATGAACATATCTATCTATCCTACCCAGACTTATCGTCGTGGCTGTGAGTAGACCTTGAACTCAGCGCCCGACATATCTGAACCTTTCATTCCAGGTGACTTGTCTCGCGATAGGCCAGTTTGTGATAGAATATTTGGAATGCGCCCCTGGGTCTGAACATCGCTCACAAGAGTATGCTCTTTCGCTCTCCCTTTATAGCTCCCCACTCACTCCGCCTAGCTCTGAAAATATGAAAGAGCCCCTGCTACGTGATTCCTTCGAGGACGCTGGCCCTTTCTCTCACGAAATTTCCACGTCCACATATACATCAACATCTATCCCCTCTTCATCCTACCCCCCGGCGCGTCCCATCACCACGGCGACACGCCCGCGCTCGAAATCAAAGCCGGAGAGCATCTTTATCCACCCCAACCACTCGAACCTTGCTCGCGCAGACGCCGCCGCCGTCGAACTTGGGCTCGCAGGGGATACCGAACGCGTAAAGTCGAACGTGTACCCTGCTGAGGAGGACCCCTGGGCGCACGGCAAGGGCAGGGACGTCGCGCGCGAGCTCCTCCTGGGCCAGTGACTGTCTGTATTCAGTCAGTCGCCGTCCGCTTGGGCAATTCGGCCTTCGGGCATCGTGCCCTTGTCGGTGATTGCGGCACTGTTAGTATAACGCTCTCGCGCGGGTTGTGGGCATCAACTCTCCTTGCGACGGGATGACATTAGCTGTACAGTGGCGTTGACAACTTCATCTTTCCTCAGCAGACCCCAGGGGCGGGCACTCCCGCGGCGCCGTTCATTGTCTACATACGCAATACGCACTGGACGGGAAGCTGGCCTATCTTGCGACGCGGATGTCTTGCTGCTTTCAGACTGGTTGCTTTCAAATTCTATAGATACTCTATCTAATTTATCCATACATGTATCACCACTCCTATACAGCAGCGTGCACACTGCGCCCCTCGTTATACGCAAGTACGATTACGCGGACCTCTCCCCTCCTTTCCGCGCAGAGCACAGATAGATGTAGCACGCCTCGCCCCGAATCTGTTCCCGACGCTCGGTGCTCATATATTCATACACAATATCAGATTCCAAACTTGTGCGAAAGCTAAAGCCCACAGCATTGCGAGATTATGAAGATGGTCCGTCATGATCGCAAGAACAAGAGATCGTTTGCCCGCATCAGATACATACGATGGTGGTGGTGGTGGGTATTGCTTCCTCTCCTCTTCCTCTCTTCTTCTCAGCATCCAGCACTCCATTCTCAAACTCCAACGCCCAATCAAGATCACGACACAACGCCCCCTCCCCTTGCCACCGAACCTCCGACGCCCAGCACAGGGCCTCACTCGCGACCCGAACCGCCCGACACCATCCCTGCCCGACGCGCAGGCACACCCCCGCCGCGACGTGGAGCCCCCGGGTTCGTCTCGTCCACCGCACGGTTCCAACGGTCTATCAGCTTCGACACGCCCTGGAAAGGCTTCTCAGGGGATGGCGAACGGACCGGGAGTCCACTGCCCTCGACCAAGCCAGACGGTTTGCGCTCCATCCGCGGGGAGGGCGGGGGCGCCATGTCTGCCTTACCACCTGCCAGAGTCTGCAGTTGGGGATTGCCAACCAATGTGTGCGACGACGACTGCTGCTCGCGCGCGGGCTCTTGTGGGAGTGGGGATCGTCGCGACGGGAGACCGTTGATCGACGTGCCGGTGGTATTGCTCCCGAATGGTGGCATGTCGAACCGCCCGATGGGCGAGCTGCGCGGGGGCAGGCCGGTCGGTGAGGTCCTGTGCTTTGCGAATCCCCCTGCAGCAGCGGAGCGTCCTGTGTCCTCGGGTACAGCGAGTGCGGCCTTGCTCAGCACGGGAGACGTTGTCGGCGACAGGCGCGGGAAGCGGGTCGCCGCAGCGGACGGGGACATCGTGTCCGCCGTCAAGGTTGTCGAGGAGCTGTTCGTGCTCTGGTGTGTCTTAAGCGTAAGTCCGGCGGGCTTTGTGGGTGGACCGGGGCCAGGGCCGGGGCCTTGGCTCTTCGTTTTACTGATGAGGGAGCTGCCGATGGCCTCGTAGTGCTGCACCATATCCGAGATAGAGCTCCGGCGCGCCGTGCGTCGGGTGCGCGAGGTATCGGCCGGCGGGGAGAGCGCTTGCTGTGTGAGGGATGCAGCTGCCTCGGACGAGAGACCTATCTCGCCTGGGGTGGACCTAGATGCAGAAACGGGAGAGATGAACATCGATGCGGGACGCGAGCGACCGGTGGAAGGTTCAAAGGAGGGAGAAGGGGAGGGCGGGATTGGCAAGCGGCGAGCGGAGGCGGGAATAGACGGTTGCTTGGAATGCTTAGTTGGTGAGGGGAGCGGCCTCGACGAGTTGAGCCCAGTCCCAGCTGTCAAGAGTGGTTGCGGAGAAGACGAGCGTGGCATGTTCGTCAGCGCAGGCGGCTTCATCGTTGCAGTAGAGACGATGGTCGAGCTCCTTTTCCCTGGAGGTGGTCCCATGGTGCCTTTCGGCTTCTCTTTCTCTTTCTCGAGCCCTCCACCCCACAGGTCAACGAGATCATGTACGGAGCTCTGTCGGCCCTTGCTCCTCGTTCTCCGTCGACGCCCACCCTCCTTCGGGGGAACCATCGCGCCAAAGCCCATGACATCCCTGACAGAACTTTTGTCCTGGTCGCGGGAACGGTTTGAAGCACCAGTGCTAGACTGGTGGTTAAATCCATTCACGTCCTCCGGACCACCGTCGCTACTGGACCCAGGAGATGGCACGGGGCTCCAGTTATCCGTGAGACCGCTTGGGGACGGCGTCGTCCCGCTCTGCGTGCGCACGTCGAGCGGCGGAATCTGTAGACCAAGCCCACGTGTGTCCACGTCACCGCGCGTGATGAACGCCTTTGTCGTGGTGGCGGTGGTGGCAGGCGAACGTGAACGCGTCCTGCGTTTCTCGAGCTTACGCTGTGCATCGTCCCGTGCGGCCTGTACCCGCTCGCGCTCCGTTTTCCCTGCGGGGATATGATCTAGCCGGTCCAACGCGCGGTTCCACTCGCGCTCGAGCTCTGTCGTCGCAGATCTCGACATCTCCGGTGCGGGCGAGGGCACGACATTCTCTGCCTCGAGAGGTCTCTGGAGCGCGACGGGGCTGCGTTCGATGTAGCTGGCACGCTTACTAGGGGAGTCGCGCAGAACAGGTTGAGACTCTTGGGCAGGAGACGTAGACCTTTGCGCCCCGAAGTCATCATCAGCCCCGGTGAGCCAATCTCGAGGTTCGGTTCGGGGAGTCGCTACCGCCTGTTGTGTTTGTGCTGGTCGTGGAGGGAGCGCAGGGGCCGCAGAAGCCCTGGACATGAGATCGAGCGTATCCGCCTTCACTGACGTCGAGCTGCGATGCTTGCGCGACAGCGACGGCCTACTCTTCAATGTTGGTGGCGGCGCTCTGTTCGAACCGTCATCCAACTTCATCGACTCGACACTCCGCGTGAACGTTGACTGACGTGCTGCCGACGGACGTGTATCGCGCATCGTGGTGCCCGTAACATGCTGCGAACGGACGCCGTCATACCGACCCTTCGCAGCGGACACTCCAATGCCCTGGGTGTGGCTCACGCCGTTCGCTGTGTCTGTCCCAGTAGAGCCCATGTAGCTGCTCCGCGAAGGTGGCCGATCCGCGGTGCGTTGTGTAGCTTTATCGGTGGTTACAGGAGGGGAGGGGGGGCCGAAAGTACGGTCGAGATCTTCCAGGGAGGGGAAGCGCTCTTCTGCGGTCAGTGCCTCCTGGGAGGAAGTGGGCGTCTTAACGTGCTGCCGCCATGTTTGCGATGGCGGGGGGATGGGTGAAAGGTTCGATGACTGAGGTTGTGGTTGTGGAGAGGGCGTCGGCCGTGACGCGTGCACACTGGGAGGACGGTAGGTCGTGTTCGCTGTACCCAACCCGCTGGGAACCGGAACGTTGAGACCGCTGGAACTGGATGTTGTACTGAAGCTTGCCATCCCTGTTCGGCTCTTCCGTGCTTCGCCAAGAGTGGTGGGTGCCGGCTGCGGCGGAAGGCCAAGACCATCGAATGCGTCTTTGCCTATTCGACTTGTACGCGGATTCAACGGAGGCCGGGATGATGATGGTACCTTCGCTGGGTCGAAGGCATCACCAAACCCTGTGCTGAAGCCTGATGAAGGATTCTCCGCAGCCTTGTTAGACGGGGCTGTTCGACCAGATTGATGCGTTGTCGCCGTGAACTTGCTCCCGAAGCCAGTACTGAAGTCATTGTCGAACCCACGCTTTGAGCTCGCATTGGGCTTCTGCGCGGACTGTCGAGAGTCAATACTCCAGGCGTCTGCGTCCATTCGGCTGCCGAGCGAGGTCGAATCACTACCTGCTCTAGGCAAGCCTGACGTAGGTGGTCGAAGCCCCTTCCACGACGAGCGATCATCGTCATTGCCAAACTTCGTTTCGAAAGCCACAGGCTTCTCAGGGCTTCCTGGCCGAGAGGGGCCTCGAGAAGGAGCGTTCGGCTGCTGTGGACGACCGCGGCGCATCGGCGCAATGGCGTCAAGGACCTTGTCTCGTGCTTGGATACCCGCGTTCTTCGCCGGCGAAGTGGATAGCGGCTGCTGGGACTGGTATGAAACAAGGTCGGCAAGGGGATTTGGCGCGATGTTTGGTGACAGGGCTTGAAGAGGAGTCTGGAGAGATCGCGGCGAAAGAGGCACCTTCGCCGGGATGTTATACGTGTATCTTGACTTTGTCCCTCGCAGAGCGTGAACATGTAGGAGAATCTCGAACACGCTTGGTCGTTGTGTCCCATACTCCTTAAGCATAGAGGCTAACATCCACTTCACGGTCAGGACGCTGACTACTACTGATGTAAGTGTGCATGGTACGAACCAATGAGGCTATTCATCTGAGCCGAATAGACAGGATATGGAGGTATCTTGTACTGAACGTTCAGAATGGCCAGCTGGGTGTGTTCTTCAAAAGGGGTCGTGTAATAGCACAGCTTGTATAGGAGGACACCTAATGCCCAAACGTCGCTCTTCTCATCGATTGGTCGCCTGAGATGCACGTCGATCATCTCAGGCGCACGGTATTGCAATGTAGTGTAGCGGTTGAGCTCCTCTTCCAGCATTCGAAGCTCTTGGGTGTTTGAGGGCACCTTCTGCACTGGTGTAGCACTGCCGAAATCGCATAACTTGTATGACGTTGCAGATGCCTGAAGGATGTTCTCGACTTTGAGATCGCGGTGGAGGATGGGTGGCTTGAGCGCGTGCATGGCCGCCAAGCCTTCGCAGACGTCAACAAAAATAGTGAGGATTTCTGCTTCGGTGAGGCGTTCGCGCAGCCGTCGGTTCATCATGTCGATGATGCCGCCGCCAGGGCAGAACTCCATGAGGATGAAGACCTCAAACGTGCCGTTTGGTAGGCGATGCCAGGCGGCATCAATGAGAAAAACAATGTTGGGATGTCCCTTAAGAATCCTCTGCAGAACTCGAGTTGGCACGAAGTATCGTAGAGGCAAGTTGATGCTCATCACCATGATATCCACTTCCTTCTTGACTTCTGAGAGCATGGCTTCATTCGGCACAGCAATTCGCTTGAGGACATGGTGGGTGGTATTGTAAACAGGCTGCGCTGTCCTGACGAGGTATACGTGTGCGAAACCACCTATCGAGAGGTAAGTGTGAGATTATACCGACATAGCAACCCCACAGTGCATTGTGTATAACGGGATGATGAAACAGCATGGTTACACTTGTCTCCGGGACTGCATCCCCGCATCGGGATGCAGATACATCGCATGAGTGCATACATCGTGACCCAAAGCACGTATTGCACACTGGGGATGGAGGGGGGAATGATCTGAGATGAAGAGGATGCCTGACCTTGACTGAGGTAGCGCTCGACCACGACAGTATACTTGTTGACAGTGATCGACTGGCCAGGGATAAGCGTCCCCTGAGCGGGCTGAGCAAAAGCCTGCTGATAGGCCTGCATTGCAGGCAGATAGAGTGAAGCAGGCCCTGTGCGATATAGCAGAGGGGGAGATGGGAGAGAGCAAGGAGGTTAGCTGGCCACGACCGACCACAACCAGACACTTGCCTCAGCCGGCGTGTGCCGGCCATGGGCGCCTGTGCTGCTAACGCGTCAACAGAGCGAAACAACGCGTGGACAGACCCTAGTGTAGGGTTCGCCCTCGACATGGGCCACGTGCAGATGATAATGACGTCCTGGGTGAATTCCCCGTTTGGCCATTTATGGTGGCTAGGCTTGGATCTCGCCATCGCTCTCAACGCGCACACGCACCCCTCTAGATCTCTCAGCGACCACTACAGCAGCCAGCCATGGACAGGGCAATCGCGGACAGGCCAGGACATGTTCACCTCCTCCATGCCCAGGCCACAGAATCCAACCCCTTCTCCCGCCCAGCTACTCCTGGCCAACAGACCTTGCAGATCGGCTTCTGCGGGCTCGGCGCAATGGGCTACCCCATGGCCCGCAATCTCGCAAAATGGCGCGGCTCACATGTTCCAGGATCTCTCCCCCTCTATGTCTGGAATCGTACCGCGGCCAAGGCAGATGCCCTTCTGAAGGAGCTGGGAGACGATGCTATAATGATTGCGGAGTCTTTAGAGCAACTCGCTACTGAGTGCGACGTCGTCTTCACTAACTTGGCCGAAGATGCTGTTGTCAAGAGCGTCTATGAGACCTTTTCCAAAGCTCTCGACGTGCGTGTACCTCTCATGTGTCCTGGATCAAGTCTTACACGCTCTACCAGGCTTCCAAGCCCACTAAGAATAAGATCTTTGTAGAAACCAGCACTATCTATCCTACTCTTGCCGGTCTGTCAACTAACATCTCTGATAAATAATTCGGCTGACAAGTTTATATACTCAGCTGAACTCGATACCCTCCTCTCAAATCTCCCCCACACGCACTTCGTCACTTCCCCGGTCTTCGGCCCGCCCGCCGAGGCTACAACTGCTCAGCTCCTCATCGTCATGTCGGGTGACTACCGCTCGAAGAAAGAGGTTGCCCATCTTCTCATCCCCGCCGTTGGGCGCAAGGCTCTGGACCTTGGTGGCAATATCGAAAAGGGTGCGACATCTCTAACCCCGAATTATTGCCGTTATCTGAATGCCTCCCTTTCAGCTCCAACCTTCAAGCTTATCGGGAACTCTCTCATCCTTGGTTCTCTCGAACTGTTGGCGGAAGTCTTCACGCTCTCCGAGAAGGCAGGAATCGGCGCGGGCTTAGTGCACCAGTTTATCAAGGACAGTATGCCTGCGCCGCCCTTGATTAACTACGGCGAGAAGATGCTCCACGATCAATTCGACGGCAGCAAGGGCTTTGCGATTGACGGCGGACTCAAGGACTCAACCCACATACGGAAACTGGCCACGGAGCTCGATTCACCCATGCCTGCCTTGGTACGTTTATTGTTCAGATGAGATGATAATATGAAACTGACAACTCAGCGATTCAGGATGCGGCTCATCAACACATGCTTACAGCGAGAGCCATATATGCGAATCAGGCGCGCCGTGGCCATACGCGCTTCGATGTTCTTGACTGGAGT
This sequence comes from Trametes gibbosa, assembly GCA_022606055.1. Taxonomy (NCBI): domain Eukaryota; kingdom Fungi; phylum Basidiomycota; class Agaricomycetes; order Polyporales; family Polyporaceae; genus Trametes; species Trametes gibbosa. Next base: position 1,075,802 of record JABYQJ010000005.1, read on the forward strand.
TCTCTGGTAGCTGGCGCACGCGTTGCCGCAGGTCTAGATGGCTTTGACAGTAACAAGGTTCGTTTTTATCGCCATTTTCCATCGCAAAAATTGATGGTAAATGCATGGGATACAGCACTCTGGCAAGGTCGTCCCAGAAACCGATGATTGAAGGAGCTCGTAGTATATAGATGAAGAAAGAAAGAAAGTTTGTATGCAGTGTACCCAGCGATGTTGTACTCGTACTCTTATTAAGCCAACCGACAAGGCGCTACCAGGCTACTGACAATAGGATACTTCCTTCCACCCGTTACATGTAGTGTATGCTGGTAACGTGAACTCGATATGCATCGAGATTTGAATGACCCATGGCCATAAACGTGAGTTGCCTTCCAAAGGTGGAAAAGAATGTTTAAATTTCAGAGGCGCCCATGCCGGCCTGCCAAGCGCTCTTCGTCACTGAATCCTTGCTGTAACTTGCTCGGGCTGCCTATCCTCGACATCGACCATGTTGGGCGCAACGTCCCGTCTTCTGCCCAGCTCACGGCCGGCTTTTGTCCAATCACGGACATACGCCGTCTCGCTCAAACCCCCAGTCGTGCATCCGCGCAAGACTGTTCCACGGCGGTACTCAGAGCGCAAGACGTATCTCTACAACCAGTACACCCGCCTCCTCCAGTCCTCGCTCGACCGGCCCCTTATCCTCTTCGAGCACGCCGACTTCTCCGCGAACCGCCTCATTCAGCTACGTGCTGAGATCGCCACGGCCGTCACGAAGCACGCGAAGACGCTGGCGCCCTCCCTTTCCTCGCAGACTCCTGCGCCCGCGACGGTTCCCGAGGACGCGCTACCGACACTCACCATCCTCCGCACGTCCCTCTTCGGCGTCGCTCTCCGCGATATCGGTGGGCTCGACATCCGCACCCGCCGCCAGCTCGCCAAGGCCGTGCCCGGCACGCTCGCCGCGCTCTCCTTCCCCGCGCTGAACCCGCCCCAGCTCAAGGCCGTGCTGCATGTTCTCGCGCGGTCTGTGCCCCCGCGCAAACCGAAGACACAGCAGGAGATTGACGACGCGAAGAAGGCCGCAGAGGCCGCATTCGTGCCCGGGCGGCGGCCCAAGCGGCAGCGCCCGACACCCGTCCCCGACCTCAAGCTCCTGGGGGCGCTCATTGAAGGCAGGTTGTTCAAGACGGAGGGTGTGCAGAGTGTGGCGGAGCTCCCGACCTTGGACGGGCTTCGGGCACAGCTTGTGGGACTTCTCAGTGCGCCGGCGTCGCAGTTGGCGATGGTGCTGAGCGAGGCGAGTGGAGGAAGATTGGCAAGGACGCTCGAGGGGTTCAAAAAGAGCTTGGAGCCGGAGGGCCAGGAGGGCGTGGAACCGCCTTCATAGTGGTTGGACTGTTAGCTCCGTCTGTAGTACATGTCTTCTACGTAATCGCACATGCCTACTCGGGAATGCTTAGCCATGAAGATGTGCGTAGAATAAGGGAACAAAACGTAGGAGTATGCAATATGAAACATGACATACACAGACAATGATGACAAAGAGGGATGTGAAAGTGCCGGAGAACAGTAGCTATCTCCGTTTTGAGCTTCTACTCTCCTCGCGATCCGGTGAAGTTCCCCTCCTTTTCCTACGAAGCGGTGGTAAGGACCTTACTATATTTTGACCAGCAACGAGGACTACGCACCTGCTGGTTCTCTCCCTTTCGTCCCCGTCGGGCGTCCCGCGGTCCTTTCTCTCGCCTCGGTTGCTGTGTTCCCTGTCGCGTTCCCGAGACTCGCCATTACCGCCGCCGCCGCCACCTCCTCCATAGTCGAGGCCATCTACTGCCGGGGCGCTGCCGTCGATATCTTTGTACTTGTTTTTGTTGCGCGGCCCAGTTGGTACATTAGGCGGAAGTGGTGAGGCTGGCCGTACGGGCACTCCTGTAAAAAGAGCAGTCAATACCCCAAAAATAAGTGTTGATCGACACATGATGCCGCGACAGACCTCTGCCACGTCCCGCAAATCCAGCGGCACGTCCGCCTCGCACCCCCAAACCCTGAGGAATACCCCGACCTCGGAACTGTCCTTGTTGTCCTCCACGCACTAAAGCAGGGGCAACAGGCGTAGGTGTCCCACTGCCCTCCATACTGGGATACATCTGCTGGCCCATCGCTGACGGGTCCTACGCCAGCCACATGTCATGAGTTACACCCAACCCGGGGCAACCTCCATGACACAAGATGAGATCGCTCACCTGCATTCCTCCATATTCGTTCATCCCCATTCCCATCATGCCCTGCACTTGCCCACCGTTCTCGGGCCCAAAGCCGCCACCAACGCCTGACATGCCCATACCATCCTGGCCGCCCTGGCCGCCCCCCTGTGGCCCGCCCTGACCGCCCGAACCATCTTGCATCATGCCCATGTCGCCCATGTTCACACCCATGTCCATCATAGGGTTCATCATCGGACCCATGCCCATCATCTGATTCATCATTGGGTTGCCGTTCATGTTCATGCCCGCGCCGGGGGGGATCATGCCGCCGCCGCCTGGTCCGCCGCCTCCATTGGCCATGACTGCAGTCGCACCTGCCATGACCATGGTGCGGACTTCTGGTGGGAGGGCAATAAGCTGGTCTTCGGGCATACCTGCGAAGTTCTGCGGAGGGCAATGAGCATACATGTATGCGCACGCAATGACTAGATGACATACGAGAACATTGCCCTTTAGCATAGACGCAACCTCGCCCAGCTCTCGTCGCCTGTAACAATACGCTTCCCATGAAATCTCGTCGAAACCGTAGTTGAACCAGTCGCTCAAGTCCGACCCGGGCCGCCTCCAGGGCTTTTCCGCAATCGCGTTGAGGTCGTACTCGAGTATTGAGCGTCCATCAATAGCACCAGGCGCGGTCGGATTGATGGAGGGGTGCGAAGGAGGTGCCTTCGCAGGGGGGAGTGTGTTTGGGTCTGGCCCAGCATCCTTTGCGACCTCTCCCTGCTCTTCTTGCGCCTTTTCTGTAGCCCCTGGGGTAACCGACAGGGCAGGCAAGGGAGGCTGAGTGGACTGCAAGGTTGATAGGGGTGTTGCTGTGGGCTTAGTGACAGAACTTCGTTCTCGAGGCGTATACTCAGTCGTTAATGAAGGTTGCTGCTGTGGTGGCGCTGCGGCATATTGCATTTCAGAGTACACAGGATAGATGTGACCCTCACTTACGTCGTTGTGGTGTAGCAAATGTTGCGCTGGTTGACCGAGGAGCTTGTGGGCGATTTCTGAACGGAAGAGAGTCAAAGGGGGAGCCATTTGTAGAAAATCCCAAATATACCGGAAGTCCAAAGAACGCGGCTGAGCTTCCATAATGATTTCGATATCCTATAAAGCATGATCAGATCGTGCGCAGGTGCTCGCGTTCAGGGGTTCGAGGGCATACATCGTCTTCACTTTCTTCGTCCTCCTCATCCTCCTCCTCCTGCCCACCGTCGTCACCATTATCCCCAAGTGTGTCTTCTCCGTCAGCACCATTGGTGGACCCGTCGCCATTGGTGACTTCAGTTGCGGCTACCTGCTCTTCCAGTTTTGCAACCAGCCCTTCTGAGACAGAACGCGTCTGCTCCAGCGATATTCTACCGCCGCGCCTGGGTGTGAGGGCGTGCGACTAGGTTCAGTGTATATGCGACTCACGGTTGTGGAACTGAATATCATACATTGTGGAGGAAAGATCATGAGATTTTCATTGCACTCGGAATATGAAGTACAGAGATGGTGGAGGCGAGTTCCCCATTGCTGTCCGACTGGACTCTCACCAGATGTCTGCACTGCTGGCTTCGCTACCTCCTCCATGGTTGAGTCGCCGTAAAGGAAACTGTCATCGTCGTCCATGCTGAGTACAAGTTAGTACACGCCGTATTTTGACTTGGACACAGGTTTACACACGCTTTTGCTGGATGATAGCTGCTTTGGCAAAGTCGAGTGAGACGGACCAGGGACACGGAGACAAGTTCGCGAACAAGAACGGTCGGCGCATGGGCGTCTACCAGGGATTCACTCCGCACTGCTGCACGTGATACCGATCACAGAAATTTCAGACATCTCCAGGTCCGAAGTCTTTCGCGCATAACACTAGCACTTATTCTTGACTGTGGAGGTCTGAGTTGCCTACAGCGCCGCTACTCTTTCCTACTCAAACTTTGCTTGACTGCATACTATTGAACCTCTCAGAAAGCAATAGCTAGTAGAGTTAACTCCCAGAAGAACAACTACTACATCCGGTCAAATCGTAGAATCAAAGCATACGCTCTCTAGATACATTCCCCTCACTGATCAAACGCAATGGGAAAGTCGCAGAAGAAGCGGTCTATGCGCAGGCATAACCCTATGAGGGTACCGGACTCGCATCTTCCCCAGGGACTCGCGTCCGCTTCCGCTTCGTCCTCGAAGACAGAAGTCATTCTACCTATCATCCAAAAGGTCAGTGTTATGTATGCACCAATTCCCTCAGTTATTGAGTCGAATACACACTAGCTAGAGAGCATCGACCCAGCAGAACGCAAATGGGCCTGCGTAGCTGTGTCTAACCTTATCCAAAACGACCCATCCACCAGGCGGTTGCTCCAGGGAAAGAACATTGTGGGCAAGCTCATCACGCGCTTGTCAGACAGCGAGGAAGAGGTGGTGATAGAAGCTGCGGGTTCTCTACGGTAAGTATAACCGTTGAATGAGAGCCATTCGTGGAAGGGTTTCATGCCGAACACAGAAATCTTTGCATCGATGGCGGTTTCGACATCTGTGCTGAGATGTTCAACAAGAACATCCTCGCACCCCTGAAAACGTTTGTACCAAAAGTACGTTTCCCATCTACATTTTGGTAGCTGATAAGACTTATTCCTGATGGTAATGAGTAGATATCTACCACTTTGTCGCAGTTCATTGCTTCGCCCAAAGATGCACCCGAAAATGCCCAACAACTCGTCTATGAGTTCGCCGACAACGTAATAACAATACTATGGTGTCTCTCGTACGTGTTTCGTTGCTACACAGCACTGCGATGCGTCCCTTAAACTGATCAAGACCAGAGAGACCTCGAACAAGGCTTTGAACTCCATCAACGAAGTATCGCTGGTGCCGTTCCTGATGTCCTTCTTGGCCGCCAGGGATAAGCTGCCGCTGTCTACTGTTACATCTGCCGGTAGGGAGGCTCAGCCCCGATGTGAATTTATACCAGATACTCACATCGTCTCCATGGGAATAGCACAGTGCTTGTACGTTCTCACTGACGAGAATCGTCCTGTCATAGAGGAAGTAAGGACCAACGCAGAGTATACCGCTTGCCTTCTCGCGATCGTGAGGCCCGATGGTGCAGCAACGAAACCCAACGGCAAGGGCAAGGATACGTCTGATGCAAAGTCCACGGCAATCCGTGTGCTCGCCTGCGGTACATATCTGCGTCGCTTCGGTCACCATCTACAACTAACGGCACAACACAGGCATTCTGAGAAACGTCTCACCTATATCGCCCCCTTCTGTTGCTGCTACTGTGGACCTAGACCGGGATGTCGTTCTGCCAACACTCGAGCCGGTGCTATCGTCAGCGGACTTGCAGGAGACCGCACAAGCGGCTCAGCAGGCCATCGACCAACAGGTACACCGTCCCGCGCCGCTAAAAACTGCACTTTCTGACGCATCTGTAGGAGTCAATCCCATTGCTCGAGAACCTGTCGCTCAAACATACGCCAAAGTCGGATCACAAAACACCGTCCGAGCTCGAGCTGGAACGACTGGAGACACAACTGCGCACGGTCCAGCTCGCTCTAGAGATCTTCACTGGCATGTGTGCGACGCTCCCCGATCCGGAGGTATTCGGCGGTGCGCCCGGTATCGACGGCCAGGATGGCAACGAAGGTGCGTTGCCATGTGTTGAGGCATCCATCCCCGGGACTGACCGCATGCCCATATCGCCCGCTAGACGAGGACGACGAAGGGACGGAAGACGCCCAGGACATCGATATGGCGATCGACGAGTCCGCGGGAGTGAAAGCATCGCAGCCGCCGGCGTTCTTCACAACGCTCGTCGCGCCGCTCCTGAAGTTCGTGAATCCCACCGCACTCTCCTTCCCTCCCCTGGGCGCACCGTCGCCACATCCACCGACCACTTCGGCGCTCGGCGCGATACATGTAAGCGCGCTGGAATGTCTTAATAACATATTCCTTTCCATGGCGACGTCCTCACGCAGCCAGCCGTCTAAGCTCGGCCTCGACGCCGCCAGCGGCCGTACGGTGTTCGATGCCGTCTGGGGTGCACTACGCCTTGTGGGCACGGAGATCACAGGTGCAGGTCAGGAGCGGCGGCGGGAGATGTGGGACATTGGCGTGGGCGTGCTCTGGGGCGTGGGCACACTGTTCAAGGGGGCGCTCGCACCGACCGAGGAGCAAATTCAGGTGCTATCGCATTTCAACAACGTAACGCCGGATGCGCAGGTGAAGGTAAAGACGACCGGGACACTGGAGTGCCTCGCTCAGCATCCCGAGTCGGTAGATGCGAACCGGGTACGTCGTTGTCTACGTATCCACATGCCTCCGAATGCGTCTGCGGCGCGCTGATGCCTTGTGCCGACGTTTCCCCCGATCAGATCATTTCATCGTATTTCCTGTCGTTGCTCCCACCGACTGCGAACCCGCCGACGCCCACCGAGCCGCTGCTGCAAGTGGTGTCTGCGATCATCGATATCTACTCAGACGAGGGCCTGCCGTACGACATCAACTTCCGTCACGGCCGCTACCTCGACGCGCTCGTGCAAAGTGTCGAGGGCGTGCGGAAGGCGGTGCGTAGTATCGACAAGAAAAAGGAGCGCGAGCTGCGCATCCGTGGGGAGGAGGTGCGCGATAACCTCGTGGCGTTTATCCAGTACCGGAGAGGACTCAGGCTCTGAGCCTGATACACGGTGACGACGATGGCGATGGTGAGACTGATAGTGAAGAATCGTGATTAGTAGTGATTGTGCGAATGATCTGTGGTGTTTCACTCTTCGGTATTCAAACTACTCACCAACGAGGACCATGCCGTATTTGGCCAGGATTTAGATGCTCGATATAGTGAGCTTTGTGGGTCCGTCACGGTGCGAGGTGGAGACTGTCAGCCGGACCGGACAGATAGTCGGCAGGTCCCAGCTCGCTGGCCTCCCTGACCGTCCCGTCCCGACGCTAGTGTAAGCTTGAAGGAAACGTGCGGCTGTGAGGGCGGCCAGATGTGCGTTGACAGACGCTGACCAGCGGAAAGGTCATGAGGACCGAAAAATTGTGAGGCGCATGCATACTTGTGTGCTTCCGAGGCCACCGGAACTTCCATCACCGACAAAGTATATGCACTGTGTAGCAATGACGTCGACGATGAGCTGTCCCTGAGGGTCGCCATGTCTCGAGACTGCCCTCGGTGTCCGGAGGGAAGTCTCGATCAGCGCGAGAGCTTCGCCCGTGCATTGCCCGCAGGCCACGCTGCCCAAGACCATCTTCGATGAGGGCGCATGGACGGCGAGCCGCCCCTTGGCAAGTCATGCTGTGGAGCCAGTGTCAGTGTCATGGGATGCCGAAGTTCGCTGGACATACCGAGTACTCCGAGAAGGGGTCGTAATTTCGTATAGTACGCGTAGTTCAGCTGATTCCGCACGCGCTAGCTCATTCAGAGTGGGACGAGATCGTGCTGGGAGCGTCATATCATTTGTATGGACCACCACAAATGCCGTGCGCATGCCCCTGCGTGGTGAAAGTCTGGGATCGGCGGGAGGCAAGAGCCTATGCCGCTCTACGTATGCCGGACAGATGCCTATCGTTAATCATACTAAGTGATTAGGAAGGGATCGGATGTTGTTTACTTAAATTGTCGTTCTTTACCCATATCGTTTGTAGTGGCATCATTTGGGTATAACACCGTGGGTCAGCGGTTTTCTGGGCTGCGACGTAGGCGTGTCGCGAACAAACAAGTACTGGCAGACGATAATCATATATGGCAATGAGACGGGGCCACGTGACCGCAAGACGCGACGGGAGGTTCCAACTTCTCACGGTTTGCAAGGCACGCGTCGTGAGCCACCGTCGCGACTCTTCCTCCTCGTTTCTTCCCAACGGCGTAGCACGCCCTATACTTGCCAGCGTCTGCGGTAGGCAACGCAGAGAACATCTGCAGGACATCAATCTACTGGACTCGCACCGTCTACGACATAGTTCTGAAATCACATCTTGCCTCCCACTCCGACATCATCATGGGCGACCTCAGCCTCCGTCATCTCCCTGACCTATCCGACTTCTCCGCCTCCGCAGACCTCTCGGATGCTTCTTTTCAGATCCCTCGTGCTGCCAACACCGCGGATGACCTCCTTGCCGACGATCCCATGGACTTCTTCGCAAATGATGCCCTGGCCACCCCCGCGGCACCACCTCGCTCGCCTGCGCAACCGCCGCTTACCCTTGCAGACCTTACGCCCCGTTCGAAGCCTGTGCGGTCCTCTCTTCGTCCGCGTCCTGGGATTACAACCCCATACAAGGCTATCGTTGCGAGTGGTCTTTCTGTCGCGCTGTCGGAAGACATCTCGCCCTGCCATCAGCAGGACCCCAGTTTCCAGATACCTTCGTACTCAGAGAATGGCGATGACCTCCTGGTCGCTGACGATGGGCAAATTTTCTTTCAAGATGGTCCTTCGCTTGATGTCCTCCCAACACGCGCGCATGGCCCATTGACTTTGAGTCAGCTCAGTCCTGCACCCAGGTTCATGCCACCGCTCCCCAGCGCTTCGCACAGTGGCCCCCTTTTGCGTTCTCCTAATGTCCAATCCCCCACTTTCGCTGCACATGACAATATGCAGGTGGAAAACGAGCCTGACAACATCGCACCAGAATTGCATGCAATGTCTTCGGCTGTGATACATAACATCCCGACCATAGCAGCCGCTGTAGACACAACATGCTCTACCGTATCCTCTCTCGGTCAGTCCGCCGAGAAGGGCATAGTCAAGGCACATCCTACCTGCCATGCAGAAAGAAAGAAGAAGCTCACTGGCGGCGACAAAGCGAAGCGAAAGAAAGTACGTAACCATTCAATGTGTATGTTTGAATCATAGTTCACCCCTTCGCCACCGGCCATCTTCCAGGTGACACCCGCTGCAGCAATCACCAAACCCGCCAAACTCAAATCGTCGACTGTATCCTTGGCGCGCAGGATCTCAATGGGGGGTAAGACGTCTGTGCGCGGAATGCGGCACAAACCCCTTCTAGCACCATCAACGACGATTCTGACAGGCACGTGCATTCGACGTACTGAGAACACCATCCAGCCCAAACCCTCAGCTATTCGCACAGATGTCAAACCTGCCCGCACAGGTGGTCTGGCTGATATGCTTTTATCCTTTGGGCAGAAGCTCATAGCAAGTGCTGTTGGGTAAGCGACATTGTACTGACTGGAAATGTGCATCTCGACTCAAACTAACAATCCCTGTAGCCCAGACCACAATCGAGCGGCGGACGCGGTGACAGGCATTGCGAATTCTGCAGTACTTGGCGAAGACGACCCTGCGTCGATAGCTCCTAATCGACATTCTGGCGTGAAGCCCGACGCCGACGAAGGGCGCGACCTCCGAGCAGTCTTTGGCCCGAGCTACTCCGCATCCCCTCGGGAACCTGGGGATTACAACGCGTCGTCGGCCACGCTAGCATCAGGGTCGGGTATTGCCGCAGGGGCGCCCACGGACGACCTCGATCAGCGGGCAACCGAACCCCAGGTCGAACAGACGGAATGCCTTCTCCCGATGCGCCGTTCGATCAAACGTGCAGGGTCACCTGCGCGCGAGCCTCCTGCACAACAGCGCAAACGTCCCAAGACCACATCTGGACATCCGGCACCGCCCTCGAAAGAGAGCGCGCCACGGAAACCTACGCTACAACCCTCGCGCTCGAAGAATGCACCAGCGCCTGCGTCCAGCACGAACGCCGCGCGTGCGCGACGTATAGCGTCTGCTAGTGCCAGCAGTACGAATTTGTATACGAAGGCGAAAGTGGCCCAGAAGCCTGACGCCGCCGCTCCCATGTCGCTGTCACTTAGCGGCCCTGACATGAAAGGCATCGGGGCGCAGGCGAGAGGCCCAGTGCGGGGCAAGATTCCCGACGGTGACAGCGGTGCTCACGCCGTTTTGTCGAAATCCGGGGGAGGCAGATCAGGGGATGCAAGCCGGTCACAAAAGGAAAATCTGGCCGACACAGAGGAGCGTCAACCACCCGAACATCGTGACGGGCAGACATCCAGGGACAGGCCCATGCGGGCAGTGACCTCCGTTGACCGACCGGTACGTTCGCGTTTCTATCGGGATTTACTAAGGACATCCATGTCGTCTTCCCTCCGCCCGCTGCGGGCTGCCTGAGGTGCCGTCGGGCATCGAGCGGCTCTTCTGCCCCGCCTTCTAGTGATGGGTGCTCATAGCCGAGCACTACGCCATTCAGTCGCTCGTTCGTGCCCGCAGGATAGAACTATGCATTGAAATAGACTCTGCGCCGGCCGTGATCCATTGCTAACGCGCCCTGCTTCTAGCCAACGATTTTACCTTCCGCGAAGCCCACGCGCCCCCTGGAATTCCGGTTCGCTACTTCGACTCGTCTCGAGGCACGCAAAGCGGAGCTCGAGAAGTCGGCGAGCGGATCCAGCATGGGCACGAGCACGAATAGCCACGCCATGTCCCTCCGCCGGTCGAAGGCGCACACTGCTGCGCATCCCATCCCAGACTTCAAGGCGCTACACGCGTTGCAAGAGTCCATGCTGGCCCAGCGCAGGGCTGAGATCACGCCAGTCGTCCCGCTGCCGATCGAGCTCTCAACTGAGGCTCGTTCGCACGAGCGCGAGCGGTACGAAGAGGCCCGTCATGCGCGTGAGGCAGAGCTCGAGAAGCAACGGGAGGAAAGACGAAGGCAGCAGGAGCTCGAGGAGGAGCAGGAGATCAAGGAGCTCCGGCGGCGTGCCGTGCCCAAGGCGAACGAGGTCCCGGAGTGGTATGCATTTGCGCCAAAGAAGTCCAAGGCGGACATCGGAAATTGAGCTGCTTCCACCGTGGTCGACGGGTAGGACCCTGGACGAGTGGCAGACCGACAGGCTGAAGGTTCCGAGGAGCGGGTGGACACGCAGAACGAGGGTTGTGGCGCACTGCGGTCGCGCCCGCCCGCTGCGGGCGGATGGGAGGGAGGTGAGGTGAAGGGCGGGGATGCACGCTATGATTATGGCATGAGAGTCATCTGTACGTTATTCCTCGCGACGTGTTCTGTACATTCACGCACCCCTTTGGTGCCATGTATTTTTGTCCGTGATTCTTCTGCTCATCCTCATCTTCGTGCACGGTGGAGCAGCGTCACCCTCGGGGCATCGGCCAACGCTAGGCATGCTGCTAGAACTCCTCGTGGCGGTACCTGGCACGTCGGGGTCTCCTATACAGTCCCCGGGCCCGGCGGACAAGCCGTGCTATAACCTGTATGGGTAACTACACAGGCGCGCGCATATTCTGGTGAGTCCCGGCCCGCGTTCGTCATACGCTGACACTGCACGTATGGCCTGTGCAGCTGATGCACAACACCCATGTCTCCAGACGCGCATCTAAGAAGGCAAGTTCGAGAGCATGCGTACATGCACGATCACGTACATAGGCCCTGATCTTCCGAGCACACCGGACGGCAGGGGGAGGCTTCTTCCATGCGGTTCTGCGTTCTCATGTCGTTGCACCCCTCCCCTTCTTCCTCCGCGCCTGTCTCGGGCTGTGTGGCTTCTGGGGGCCTGGCATGCCGTTATCCTCTTGCTGCGCGCAGTGGCACGCTCCTGCGGGCCTCGAGGGACCTGCATGCGCGCGCGCACAGGACGAGAGTTACGTCCGGAGGCTGTGCTTCCTCCTCGACCTGCGGCCGGGCTCTCTATAGCAGGGCGCGAGTGACGCCTGCCACCGTACGTGGGCCCGGCACGCCCGCAAGTGAAATCACCGTACACGTTCTGTCGTACGTGCTCGGGCTGGCCTCACCGCATCCTCCGTCTGTGTCAGACTGTCTGTCCGTTACTGGCGCGCGCGCGACAGACGATCGTGTCGAGTGGCACGGTTCGCGTAGCGCGCGCCGTGAGTTCGACGTTCGAGTTGTACGTGTCCGAGGCGTGCACGATGATGCATCGCACCGAGAAGCACCAGGAAGCCGTACGCGGGTGGCAAGGGATTCACAGACTGCGCCCGCGCCCGTCCCGCGCCTGTCTCTGCCGCCACCACCGCCTTCCTGCCCTGTCCCACTTTTCTGTGGCCACGGCCTCTCGGAGCGCGGGCGTGTTCGCGTCCACCTCGAGGCGGGCCCGATACGTGTCAGACCAGCGTGGACGGGTCCCGGTGCTGTCTCAAGCTCTCACCGTCGTCGCAGAGTTCGCCGCCCCGCGACGAAGCCAGGCAGCTGGTCCCTCCGATCCAGCCCACCCACACCAACACCAACACCAACACCGCGACCGCGACTGCGAGCTGCGCCCGCTCCTCCGGTACGCGTGCCTGGCCCTGCCTGCCGCAAATATCCGCAGCACGAATCCAGATACGCCGCACCTGCTGCATCCGGCCGTCTGGTGCACCCCATCCCCCTTGCCAGTGCTTGCCCCCCCCCCCTCCTACCCTCTTCCCTCTTCCCCCTTCCTCCCCGAATCCGTTTGCGTGATCCCAAAAGATCGGGCGAGGTTCCGACGCTTTCCTTGGCGCTCACGCGCAACCAGCCCCCCCCCCCTCCCCCCATCGAAAGCATCCGCGGCGGCCACGTTGTCTGATCGCGCGGGTGGGCATCACCACGGCAGCTGGCAGCGCGCGGACTAGTGCGCTCAGGTGCGCGCCCCGCAGCGGGCGGTGCACTCCGCGGCGGTGACAGCGTGGCGCGGGCGGATGATGTCGAGGGGAAGGGCAAGGGGAAGAGGGAGGGGAAGAGGGGGAAGGGGAAGGGGGTGCCACGCCCTGCAGGCCCACGTTGCATGATACATTGGGCAAACGTTGGGCGGATGGCGCGGTGTCGCGGTATTGCGACGTTTTGACGTTTACGTGCAGGACGGGCCCGAGCGGCGGGCACCGTCCGCCCGTCCACCGTCCACCGTCCACGTCGGAGGGAGAGACCTGGGGGGCCCCGGGCCTCCCGAGAGCCGCAGGTGGTCCCGGTGGGCGGCGACGGTGGAGACGGACTCACATCGTCGCAAGTACCTGCTGTGTAGTGCCGCCCCCCCCCCTCCCCCGTTCCTGGCCGCCGCGCACAGCGCACGGCGTTCATGTGCAGCGACGCGTCCTCGCGTCGGCGTGTGCGCGCCTCTGCAGCGCGCTATTAGCTCACGATGACCCGCTCCATGACGCACGTCGCACGCACTGCACGAACACGAAAGCCATCATCCAGGGTGATCGCTCTCGGGCGCGCACGCCCGAGTGTCGATGAATGCGCGGGCCCGGGACAGGCGCGGGGCAGCGTCCCGGCGTCCAGTCCGCGTTCCAGTTCCAAGGCCTGCCATTAGCGGGTAGGACGGGATTCGTTGATGATGATGATGGGGGTGATGGTGCTGCTGGTGCTGCGTCGAGCGCGGAGTCGGAGTCCTCGTCGACGTCTGCCACCCCTTGCAGCCGCCGTCGCCCTTCTTCGCCCCCCCCCCTCACCCCCGCCCTGGCTTCCGGCGAGTGTGGGGGCGGTGCTAACCCGCTCGAGGAAGGTCCCTCCCGGCCGCGGGGGCAATAATGTTGATTGTATTCTTCGCTCGCTCGCGTGAAGACGCTCGTCTGTCCGTCCGTCTGTCTGTCTGTCTGTCTGTCAGTGCACCCGTCCGTCCGTCCGTCCGTTCGTTCGTTCGCCCATCTCCCTCTCTGGGGCGATCGAGATCGCGCGTTATCAAGACGGGGCTGCGCTGCGCTGCGCTGCGCTGCGCGCACGCGCACGCGCCTGACTGGGCGTGCTGGGCGAGTGGTCCCGAGTGCGCGTCCCAAGACCGCGGGCGGTACCGGCGGTGAAGGGGGCAAGGGCCAAGGGGCGAGGGGGAGCAAGGAGGGGGGAGGGAAATATGGGATATGGATGCATTTGCATACATGTTGTGAACACCGCGACGCTGCCGCCGGTGCTATTGTTGCTGCAGAGGATGCACGCCCGGGAGGGAGCGCGGCTCTTTGCTGCCCGGGCTGCGGCTGCTCGCATGGAGGATCGCTCTCTCCGGCCCTCGCGGGGCGCGCCATATCGGGTATGAACCCAGTTTAGAGGGGGAGGGAGGGAGGGGGGGGGTCGTGACGTTTGGACACGGGACGGGATATCCAGATGTCGGCAGGCGCGCGCGGGAGCCTGTGCGTATGTTTTTTTTTCTTTTCTTTTTTTGCGGGGGGGGGGGGGGAGACATATGATGATCGCGCAGGCGCAGGGAACTCCGCCGCGCGTAGTAGGCAAGTCCTAGTCTCGCGAGTCACTCACAGTGCTAGAACGCTGACTCTGGCGATTGCGTTGCCGTGCGCTACTAACAAGGACCACGGCCAGCTACTAGGCGGGGCTGGGGGCAGCTGCATGCATAAGCGGGGCGCGCGATGACTACTGGGAGCCTTCGTGCGAACGGACGCGCGGGGAGGGGGGGGGGGGGGCGATCGATGACGGCAGTACATTCCCGCCATATGCGGTGTCGTCGTGTATGTTTAGCACAGCGCAGCAACGCGGGGAGCGCGCGGGACGACGTTTCGCATCGCGAGGCCGCTCTGCGTTGCGTTGCGTTGCGTTGCAGTGTCGTGGAGGGCGACCGGGGTGCGGCGTGGGCCCTGCTGTTACCAAGGTTCTGCGATGCCATGGGTGTGTGTGTGCGCGCTCGAGGCAAACTTTGCGGGAGCAGTGACGAAGGCTATAGGACGCGTCGAACGGATGGGCGGCAGACGACGCGTGCTCTGGCCGTGAGCATGGCGGAGCAGGGCGTGCGCCTAGTGCGGGGGGTACCGCCCCGGTGATGATCGATGAGCTCAGTCGTGTATCTCAAGCTTGTAAGAAGACGAGGGTGGTGGAGCGTGGCGTGCGCTACGCTCGCCGGCCCAGCAGACGCGCTGCAGACTGGGAAGCCCGGCGTGGAGTTGGTTGTGTTGGCGCGCCCGGTCGCTGCTCGAGATGAGATTGGGGGCGGTGAATGCAGACGAGCACACCGTTGACGGCACGGCTACTGTGCGCATCTAGTACGCACCACGCACACACACCTCCGGGCGTAATAGACGTGCTCGTGCGGGACGAGATGGATCGGACGCTGGCCCCTCGAAGACAATCTCCTGATGTGAGCTCGGAAGACGGCTCGCGACTTATTCGGCCGCGGTTCCTGGCGAGATCTGCCTTTGTTACGTTACTGCGGGCAGCGCACCAACAGCCCGGGCGACGGTCGAGTTCTGCTGCTGCTGCTGCTGCTGCTCTGGCCCGGAGATCGACCAAGTGTTTCGCAGTGGGCGAGCAATGTCCGTCTCCGCCGTCCGCACCGCTCTACCAGACATGCCGCGGAGACACGCCCCGCGTGAGCCTCTGCTCAGCGACGCACCACGCCCGCGCGCGTCTCCGGGTTCTCTGCCTTCGCCCGGAGGCCCAGAGCGGCCTGGGCAGCGAGGGGGACCTGCCTGGCCCGTGTCGGGATGGAGACGAGATGTGTGCGTTCGGCCGTGAGGGGGGTGGGGGGGTGTTTTGAGCGGGACGGCGTATACGAAAGCAGCCACGCTTGGCGCGCGCCGTCGCCGCCTCCGCCGCCAGGGGGAAGACCTGAGAGTGGTGGTCTCGTACCGTGTTAGGCGGCCGGTGCGAGCAGAAACGGATCGTCCGAGGTGGAGACGCGAAGAAGCGATGGTGGAAGGCTGGACGGGCGTGGAAGGAGGGCTGCGGGAGACGAGCTGGAGAAGCGGAGACGGAGCGCGGCGCGTTGGAGCGAGACCGTGGGGGCGACAGCCTGGAGAGCCCTAGAGGCAGCGAGGGCGGGTCGACGTGCGTGCTCAGCGCTCAGCGCTCCGGTTGTGCGCGACGCTGGCAGCGAGAGGACGAGGTGGAGGGCGCGAGTTGGAAGCGAGGCATCACATCGGGCGCACCTCGCACCTCGCACCTCCTCCCCACGGGCTGGCGCAGGTGAAGCGTCTGTGCGCTGCTCGGGAGAGCGACGTCCGCGGGTGAAGACCGGCGAAGCTCGCACGCGGACGGCGGCTGCGATGACCCTCGTCTTCGCTCTGTCGTGCTCGACATGGGCGTGGGCGTGGGCGTGGGTGCGGGCGTCGTCGACGGCGTGGCCCTCTTTGGCGCCACAATCCTCCTCCGGTGCCTCCTTCGGGCACAGGCGCCCTGTGGCTAAAGGGCGATGGGCACACACGCGCGTTGCCGGTGCATGGGCGGAGCCCGCCATCGCGCACCGGGCTTTGTTCGCGACGCCATGATCAACGGCAGCGACAGCGAGGATTATCGCAGACCGGGTCTCGGATTAAACGATTACACTAGGGGCAGGCAGACGCACAATCAGGGCGTGACACAATAGCGTACATAGGCTTTCTCGCTCGATCGAGGACAGAACGGCCACAAAGGGACTCGGCGGCACCTCGAGGCAGACGGCGCGCCTCGGGGACACGGATGTCGGGCCAAAGGCGCGAGCAGACAAAGGACCGCCAGTGGCACGGAGCCACGGCCCCAGCCGTGGGGCGGCGGGCGGGAGTGTGTGTGGGAATGCGGACGATACGCGACGGCAGCGATGGCGGGAGGGAGGAGGACAAAGGGTATTCTGCGAGGAGGAGGAGGAGGAGAATGAGAATGAGAACGAGAATGAGAACGAGAATGACGGGCGACCCCATCACTGTGGCCGGATCCCTTTCGGGGCCTAGCGTCCTCCTCCGATCGTGTTCAGGACACTATGCCCCTTTGGGTTTCCCCGATCCCATCGTCCCCATTATGTCCTTGTTTTTGATTCCCATTATTATCGGTTGGCAAGTGCCGTGCCTTCTTGCCCATTACCGCATTCGGCCGGTATTGAAAGACTAAACGCTGGGTCGTTGCCGGACGAGCGGAATATGTGGGCCCTCGACGGGATGCATAAAAGGTGCTCTCCTCCTCCGAGCCCCTCACCAACATCTTCCCTGCTCACTTCTGCATCCCATCCCACCCTCCGCTGCTCTCTCGTCCTCGCCATCCTCTTCTAGCACTCATCCTCTCTGCTCCGCTACCCACCACCCCACCACCACCCGTCCACCATGCACGCTCTCGCGCCCATCAACCCCACCTCCGCGCGCTCCGTCCTCTCTTCCTCGCATCCGCACACCTCCGCACCCTCATCAACCACCGCCGCGCCCTCCTGCGCCGCTCAGTGCTCCGTCGCGGACTCGCACTCATGCGTTCTCTCCGCATCCGCGCCCCAGTGTTGCCACTGTGGCTGGCGCGGCGCGCACGCGCCGTCGTGCCCCTTCAAGTGAACGTGCATCCGCATTGTGTATCATAGCTCAGTCTTCGTCGTTCACCATGTGAGTACCCCGCCGCTCTCTCCATTCCCCCACCCCCGTCGCTCCCATCCCACTCCACCCCTCCGGCGCTCCTGCCCGCTCCGTTTCGGCACGCCGGAATGCATGCTGACGCTCGCGGCTTAGCTGTCTCCTACTCTACTCGATCACTGCTGTCGCAACCTCGATCATCGCAAGCCTGTATCACCACCGTAGAGCATGCCAAGCCCCATGCTCCTATTCGTATTTCGACCACGTATTCTTCCCAGTCCGCCCCCCCCCCCTTACCCCCCACCCACCCACCGCCGCCGCAGCGCTGTACGAATGATATCCCGTAATGGAGGAGGGAAGGAGAGAGTCGCTGTGGGGAAGTTGAAGGAAGGGTTGTTGTTACCGCCGCTGCTGCTGCTGCTATCGATTGTACATACCCCCCATCATCGCCCTGTGTCTTGTATTCTGTCGCACACACACACACACACACACCACGGATCCGTTGACGCATCTGCCCGAGTGTGCCGCGCAATGCATCTGTTATGTTCTGCCCCGAAGGTTCTGCCCACGGGACCCGCGCGAAGGACGGGAGCCGCGATGGGCGGGGGGGGGGAGCGTGATGCATGGGATTGTGCGCTTTGCCGTGGTCGGCAGTGCCGAAATGTGAGACTCTGGCGTCGCGTGCGACGGGCGAGGAAGAGATGACAGATGCGTGCGATCTTATCTGGGCGAGCATCATCACATCAGGGGAGGATAACGTTATCATGACGCACGCCCTCCCTCTTTCCCCGCATTCCGAGTCCGAATCCGAATCCGCGCGCGTCCTCCACCTCGCTCGCTGCTCCTCCTCCTCCTCGCCCCCCGTCCGTGTCATTCCATGTGGGCATCGTGTACCGCGTGCCGTGCGCAGACGATCCGCCTCGATGGATACGGCATCCTCCTCCTCCTCCTCCTCCTGCCCGTGCACGTCCGCCGCCCCTCGATCTCAATCTCCCTGCGGCAATCCACCCACTTACCCCCCCACCCCCACCGCTTCGCACGCGCTTCCCGTGCCGCCCGCCCGCTCGCTCGCTCGCTCGCAGCGCTGTGTCGCCCGCCTGCCGACCACGCTCAGCTGATGCCGCTCCTGCCCCCGCTCCCGGCGCAATCGCCCATCGGGCCCCATCGATAATGATGAACGAGGCGCCAAGGCGCCACGGCTCAGCTGCGTGCACGCTCCGCCGCCGCCGCCGTCCTCCGAGACCCAGCTGGCATCACTCTGAAGCTTCAGGCCCGACGGCATGATATGATACCATAACGGGGCGGTGCGCGCGCACCACCCTCGCACCCCCTCGCACCCCGTCAAACGCGTCCGCGGCACGTCCCCCGGAACGCACATGTGACCCCGCACGTCGCCATAACAATTGGAGTCTGTGGAGAGAGAGAGAGGCGGCGGCGGGGGGGCGTGGTGAAACGTTTCACGTGGGCTAGCGCGACGCTTTGAACGTAGGCGAGAAGACGCGCTCAAAAAAAATGAAAAATTACAAGGCAGGGCGGCGGGTTGGACTGGACGTACTGTGGCCGTCGGAGCGCGGAAAAAGAAAAAAAAAAAAGTTGGCGCGTTGTGAAACTAATTGTGTTCGGCCTCCAGCTGGCGGGGGTCGTGGTACAGTATAGAACGCCGTTCGTCGACCATCATCGACATCATCATCGACATCATCATCGGGACCCGGCGCTCGGCGCTATACCGCGTCGCGCGTCGCGCCGCTCTCCGGTGCGTGCTTCCGGTGCGGCACAGCGAGCCTGACGGCGAGGACCAGGGTCGTGGGACGGACGCACAGACGGACTGACGGATTATCGGTGTGTGTGTGCTACGCCGGCGTCGCGCGTACGGTGTGGGGAGGGGGGGGGCAACCTTGTCCGCGTCGCTATCGGTATCGTCGTCCACCCACCCACCCACCCCCACATCCCGCGCGCGGCCGCGTGGACGCAGGCGTGACCCGGTCAGGACACGCAGAAGGAGGAGGACAGGCGAAGAGAACCCCCTCCTGCGCTTGGATCCCCGAGTCCCGTGGCTCGCGCGGAGGGCGGCTCGCGCGAGTGCGGTACAGTGGTATTGTGTGGCATTTGCATGGATCGAGCACACCGCTGCCGACGCATCCGCGGCTGGCAGCTGCGCGTTCGCGAGTCGGACCCGGGCCTGTTCGCCGGCGGCGTGTCTTTTGTGGCCGGCGCTCAGCCAGACGCGACCTCCGACCACGACTTTAATCTGCGCGCGATCTGTTTCCGGGTGGCAGGAGGTGAGGCGGGTGTGCGATGATGATGGATGATGGTGGAAATGATGGAAAGGAGGAGGACTTGGAATGCAGGGGCCTGCACAGGCTCGCGCGTTTCCCGTCTTGATCTGTGGGCGGTGCAAATAATGTTGACGTCGACGGCTAGCTGTATACACGATACTACAGGACCCGCGTGTCTGAGCAGGACACGCCAGAGACGCGTGTGCATGTCCACGCACGAGATATGGCTGGCTATACAACGCTATCGCCCCCCGCGCGCGGTCCCGTGCTCGCGCAGCGTTTGCCCGGTGGCCAAGTGATGTGCGTCTCCGCGTCTCGTTCGCGCGCATGCCCCAGCACAGCTCCGCCTGCTATCGTCCCCTCCCGTTCCGAATAGACTTTTCCGCCGCCGAGCACCGTCTCGCCTGCAGCCCCTTGGCCTTCCGTTCCTCCTCCGAGTCTCGCAAACACGCCCCCCTCCTCCCTCCTCGCCCGGCCGTCCTGCCGCAATTTCCGTCCGCATCTCCCGGCCACAGTCTGCTCTGCCAGTCGTCCCAACTCCGACGGCATCCCTTTAAACCGCCCTCCCCCCTGGCCTGCCGTGCTGCCGCGGCCGTGCAACGCCTATTTTTTCCTACTTATCCAGATATATACATATATAGATATATAATCTACCAGCCATCCCATCGACATCCGATCCCATCTGTCTTATCTATCAGCAAACAGCAACAGCAGGAGCAACAGCAGGACAGCAGGAGCAGCAGGAGCAGCAGCCTCACGGCACCGTCCATCCGCAGGCCGCCGGCGGCGCCCGAGCGTCCGGTCGCGCGGTGCCCGTCTTACTACCAGCGCCAGTGCCAATGCGCGCCACCGCCCTGCCTCTCTCTCTCTCTCTCTCCCACTCCGAGTCTGGCTGTCTCCTCTCGAGCCTGGTTTGCTTCCGTGCGGCGCCAGCTGATCGCTGATCCCATCAGCTGTGCCGCCTCGTTGCCCGGCGTGGGTGTACCAAGGGGAAGGGGCTCAGCGGCCGAGTCCCGACGTCTGACGTCCGAACGAACGCTCGAGCGCCCGGTGGTGAGCGACGTCCCTCCTCATGTCTTGTTCGACTCCGCCTCCCCCCCTCCCCTTCCCCTTCCCCGCGACTCGCATGGCCAGGGACACGGCGGCGAGGAAGAGCGACCGGAAGTGCTGTACTGATCGAGTGAGCGAGCATGTGGACGGGCGGAGGTGCATCATTGACAGTACTCAGTGCTCAGCACGCGGCGCGGCGCGAAATGCCCCCGCGAGCCTTTCCTCGACTGGGCGAGAAGGAAAGAATGAACGCGCCGAACGCTCAGCTGATGACCGAGCACTGAGCTTCTTCTGCAGAAGCCCCCGAGCGACGGACGTCTCGGACGGCGATCCCCCCCTCCCTTTTTCCTTGGCGAGCGCGTTTCTGACTTTCCAGAGAGAGAGAGATGGATAGAGATAGACTGGGCTCAGGCTCGGCGCGCGCGCGGGGGGCTCTGTGCATCAGCACCAGGGACGGACCGCTCCGTTCTTGGAGGATCAGTACTTTACTCCAGACGGTGTCGTGACCGCCCAGCGCTCGGAACCGGTACGAGCTAGGCGCGCTGGGCAGGCCGCCAGGCCCCGGGCCAGAGCCAGATGAGGATGAGAGCTCGGGCGCAGACGATGGCGAGCTAAATTGGCTATAGAGATAGAGATAGAGAGAGAAAGTGTATGTGTGTGTGTGTGCGCGCACGCGCGCGAGCGCGAGCGCGAGCGGCAAGTATGTTACAGCACCCAGCCGAAGCGTTCAGTATGCGGCTTGGGCGTGATCAGGATCTGCCTCGGGCACGCCTTGCGACCACTCTAACCCACCTCCGTGATGCCCCAACTTTGAACGAGCCCGTAGGTCTGGCGAGCAGCATTCGCGGACGACGACAACAACAACAACAACGGCATCGACGACATGGACGCCTCAGCAGACTCCGAGTCTGAGTCTAGCGTATCACGGCTGCCGGGCAGTTGAGACGAGACGTTCTACTCCGGGTCCGACCCTTGCGGCCCCGCTCGTGGTCACGCTCTCGATGGAGCACTGTACCGCACGGCGAGCGCACGCGCCGCCGGCGCCCGCCTGCCCCTCCTGGGAGGTATTGCTGACTGGATCGCGCAGGTACGGACGTGCGGACGCCAAGTAGCACGCAGTCGCCGTCGCCGTCGCCGTCGCAGGGCGCGGGAATGAGGGCAGCTCTACATATCACCGGACTCGAGCATCGACGTGCACGTACGTAAAAGTCGCCTCCGCCATGTCTGTGTGTGTGTGTGTGCCCTTTGGGTTCCCTCACTAATACGTGGGCTGGCTAGCTCCAAAGCTGAGCGCTGAGCCGCAGGGCTTCTCGGGATCCAGATGGGCAGAGGTGCGGATGTTTGCTCGCCGGCCTTCCAGCACTGTGCCACCCACCCGCCTACCACCATCTGTTGCCTGCGATGGAAACTCGGGCCCCCCAGGAGGGCCGCGGCCGCTCATCAAGGAGATGAGCTCGACGCTGCTGATGCGCGGCGCGCACGCGCCCTCGTGGATGGGCATATCGCCATATCGCGGATTTTGCCCCCGGGGGGAAGGGGGATGGCAAGGGCTGGTGCTAGTACCCGGCGGGCTGCCAGATACTCATCTGATGGCTGCTGTGGGTGCGGGCGCGTTCTGCTGGGAATGCGCTCCCGCGCGGCTGCTGCTGCTGCTGCTGCCGCAGCCGCCGCCATCTGAGCACCCTAGCATCGAGATCAAGTAGTAGCCGGGCAGCAGCAGCCACCACGTCCACAACTCGGCCCCGTGTCCGGGAAGGCGGGGTTGGGTTGGACCGTGGACGGAGACGCGTCCACCCCACCCCACGCTCGATTTCTCGAACGCGCTAGGGCGTGTGTATGGTGACCGTGTGGCACTAGTGCGTGCTGTTGTTGACAGGTGCAGGGCCGGGCTGGCCAGGTACGCCCTCTATGTCCGCGCGGCTCGACGCGGACAGTTGGACGGCTTGGGGTCCCCAGACCCACCCGCGTTCGCGTTTTCGCACCCGTTATGTGTGCATCGAGGTGATTCCTTCGCGGTGTGGGGCAGAGCTGTGCCGTGGGACATGCTCGTGCAGCACATTGCTTTCTCGACCGGGGCGCGTTGATGGTCATGAGCATGTGCGAGGTGTCAGGAGGCAGGTACTTGCTCGTGGGGGGCGCGGTGCGTGCTTGTGCCCGAGCTGTGGATCTCCTCGCATGGCACGGCGGGACTCGAGCCCGGTGAATGCTTGGCTGAGGGCGTGTCCGTCGTCGATGCACCATGCTCGCGCTGGGGCACACCATCGACGCCAAGCCATCGTGACCGCGTACGCATGCATGACTTGACCGTACACTCCGCCCTGCGTGTCTGCTCGGTCTCTGGGTGTCGCTCGCACCGCGCCTTCTTGGGCTTTGTGGGGCTCGTGACGGTGCGTGCATTGAAGAAGCCGCGGGATGCTGCACTGTGTATTCCCGATCTGGGCTGTGCGTGCAGCCAACAGGAGACGTGCACTAGTACTGCTGCCCCCCTGTTCACGGCTAGTGCGCTGTCTCCGATTGCATGGACCCACCCCCAAGTCCGTGTGGCTAACACCAATGTCTCTAGTGTGGCCCCATTGTGTGGCTGTGCATGCCTAGTGCGGCAAGATTAGCTGCGAGTGTCTGCCTGCAGCGCACGCTAAAGCCAACTAGGACAGCATCTAGCGACCGATAGCCTTTCCTCCTCCTCCCCCCCTCCTCCTTTTCTCTGATGGGTTCTCATTTGGTAGACGGCATGATCCCGTGCCTCCTCCTCCCCTCTGCCAGTCAAGTTGCCGTTGTAAGATTTCGCTCGACGGGCGCTTAGCGCGGGGAGTAGCGCGGTTGGCTTGAGACCGACGCGGGATGCGAGCGAGGGCGACAAGGGAGACGGACGAGAGAGCGGGCGCGGGGGTCTCGTTGCAAACACGTAGGGTACATGGAATCCGGATGCTACGTATATATCATAGATGTGTTATCATCCGGCTATTGTACGGACCGAGTGGAGACAGGATCCCCGATTATGGTAGGTGAACCTGGATCTTGACACCCCCCATTTAGGTAAAAATGTCTGCAATTTTGTGCCCAAAATGTCCGTGAAAAATCTAGGTTCGGCCCCCTTCAGGGGCCGATTGTCCGGGCAAAAGATCTGGGTTGTGTCCAAGGCGTATTTGTCTGAAAATTTGTATGTAGGTTCACCTAGGCAGAAAAATGTCCAGAAATAATATCACAGATCACGAAAAAAGAGAGAGAAAAGCATTACAAGCATGAGAAGTGAGATAGGATCTGCAGATACAGTACACAAAGTACCTGGGCTATACTATGAGTCCTCTCTACCTCATCTCCCATCCTCAAAACCAGACCGCTCCCCAGCAAATGACTTGTTCTTCTTGTAGTGAGTGCGCTCAGTCGTCATGGTGCAAGACTGAGGTTGTAGCTCTAGCTACCTGTAGTGAGTGCGCTAATGTACAAGGTGAGAAACAGCACGAAACGGTGATGAGCACCACCGGCGTACCACACCAGAAAACCCCGCTTCTCACCTCTTTGCTCGCGCGCGCGCACTGCGCGCGTTATCTCTTCAAGACGCGCGCACCTCCACGCATCCCCAAGTCACTGTCAGAGTCCTTCCCCCAGTGTAAGGAGCGCGTATCCTGCGCTCCTACAGGGTCCTTTAGTTGTGCGAAACGCACAACTAAAATATACGGAATCGGACAATACGTACACGCGCGCATATTAGCGCGCGGATAGCCGCATGTATGTAATGCCACCGCGTACGGTGTCCCGAGTGTTCGGAACTCGGGCGCCTGGTGGAGGGCAAGTCCTTACTACCCTCCACCATCCCTACGAGTACGCCGAGCCCAAATACGAGCCCGGACCAGAGTACCCAAGGGATAGGAGCCCAGTAAGGCACCTACCCCGTCATTCTTACACTTTTTTACTCTCCGTGATACTTACACGCCCATATTTGGGGCTCGACGTTACCACGTCATCAATCATCAACAACATCTGCCATAAACAACTCGACATCCTTCCAAATGGAAGAATCCGCGCCAGGTTCCGGAAGCAAGCGGCCGAGTAGGCCTAATTCCCCCCCGCGAGCTTCTTCCCTCCCGCCACGCACTGATATCGGTGCTGGCGTGCCACGTCGCAACACCCCCCCCGTGCCAGTGTACTCACACCCGCATGCGGGCGCGCGACGGACTCGGAACGTAACTTCGCGTTCCGAGAATGTAAACGTGCCGGTCGAGACGACCGTACGCCCCGCAGCGAACGTTTCTCGTGCACCGTCAAGAGCTCACTCGCATACGAGTGTTATGCCCCCTCCAGTGACTCGGACAGGCCCGCCGTCTATGCGCGCGGATTCCCCGTCGTTGGAATACGTCAGCCAACCACGTAGTATCGTGGTTGGCTCAGTACGAGAACCGGAATCGCCGCGGCCAGCGGCGAGTCAATTGCCGAGGT
Organism: Trametes gibbosa; assembly: GCA_022606055.1. Taxonomy (NCBI): domain Eukaryota; kingdom Fungi; phylum Basidiomycota; class Agaricomycetes; order Polyporales; family Polyporaceae; genus Trametes; species Trametes gibbosa. The sequence continues at coordinate 1,100,990 of JABYQJ010000005.1, forward strand.
CAGCAAGTAGGAGTTCCCAGCTGTCGCTAGACTCGAAAGGTCTAGCGAAGGTCAGCAAACGGTGGCAAGGCGTTCGCGACCGACATCGTCGCGACTCCATTGCCCCATCAACCTCGCTCGAGCTGCTCAGCGCACTGCAGCGGTCTGCAACCCGGTTCCGCGAATTACGGAACCAGATATTGGACGCAGAAGACGAGCTGGCTGGCCACATTACAGGCCTGACCATATTACATGGATCCGACGGGCATGGACCGAATAGGTCCGAAATGGACAGCGATGTCGAGCTGCCAGCAGGTGAAGCTGCTGGCGACGAACACGAGGTCGAAGACGAGCTACTCGGATACGAGTCAGCCCCCGATCTCGAGGCGGAAATGGACGAACAGCGTCGCTGGGAAGCCGGCCGGCGCGAACGACTGAAGAGGGCTGGACTCAGTGAATCCGACATAGAACGTAGACGTTCGCAGCCGGCGTTTGAATCGACACCGAGACCTATCGGTCAAGGCGGAGCATCGAATGCGATGCCTCGCAGGAACGTAGTGTTCGACCCGGAGGAACCGCGTTACGGTTCCATATCCAGGGCGAACGCCTGGCCCGACGCGGCCGCGCCTCTTACCAGAGGCCTGAATGCCGCGGGAGTTACGGGCCCTACGCTTCCTCCTGCAATGCCAGGACTACGACCTCGTCGGTCGATGGCCCCATCAGCCATGGGCGGGATGCACTACGCCCGCCCCGATAATGAGCGCGATGCCAACACGGCACATGATGTACCCGAGTTGGCGTATACGGGTCCCAGTCCTATCGCGCGAGATAGTTTTGGCGTCCAGCGATTGCTGGACATGATTGAGGAGATGGTAAGCGAGGAGGCTACCTCTCCTCCCCCAGCCTATCTCAAGATGTCCAAGTTGCCGCCGCCGAAATCGTACGACGGCAAAGACAATCTGGACGAGTTCGAGCTGTGGCTCCGCGGGCTACTGGAGTATTTCCATACTCTCCGCATCACCGGAGACAGCATGGATGCAGACAGGTTACGTCTGCTCAGCTCGAGTCTCACGGACGAGGCGGCGCTGTGGTTTTACAACACGGTGCAGTCCACTTCTCGCGAGAAGAGAAACTGGCTCTTCTCCGAGGCCGTAATCGGGCTGTTCCGCCGGTTTATCCATCGGGATAATTACCTCTACGCGGCCCAGCAATTTGAACGTCTGAAATACGACGCTAGCAAGGGAGGAGTAGCCGCTCTGTATGAACGGCTACTATACATATCCGACAGGATGTGGGAGCGCCCTTCACGATACCAGATGAGGACCAAGTTCCTTGACGCATTTCCCGAGAGTTTCGAGCATGTGATAGCGGTAGTTAACGGCTTATCCGTTAAATACAATACCTTGACCGACCTGTACCATGCTGCTCTGGATATCGAGCAGAATACGCGCGCTATGCAGATGCGCAGGCGTGCCCGTGAAGGCCATAATACGGTCGCTTCAACTACGGTGACGCGCCCTACGAAGGACCTCTCCACTCGGAGGAAGCAAACTGCTCCTCCGAGTAAACCGACGCAACCTACGTCGGTCTCACGGCCTGCGCACTACGCGGCTAAGCCTGCCGAACAAGGACGGCCTCGCACCGGAGGTCCGTCTGGGGACAAGACACGTAACGTGCCTCACCCAAACAATCGTCCCAACGGAAAGCAGGCCGCCACCAAAGCAGCGCAGACTTGCTATTCGTGTGGACAGATCGGACATTTCGCGTCCGATCCAGTCTGTCCGAATGCGGGCAAACACGACCACTCCGGTCCTCGCATGTTTGCTCAACGAGTATTGGACGATACGTCCGACCATGAACAGGCCGCGCACGACGAGCAAGTCGGCGTGGCTGATGACCATGTACCCGAACCAGAGGAGGATGAAGCTCTGGTAGAGGACGAAACCGACCTGCAAGTCGTAGGGGATTACCCTCAGTCAGAATATGGCTGGGGAGGATCTCAGTATGAATCAGAGCACGAAGAAGTGTTCGACACCAATGATCACTACGATCAATTGGAGTTCGCAGGAATGCGCATAGAACCTTTGGCCGATGAAGTATCGGATACGATACACATCCACAGCATGGCAGTAGGGCAAGACCGTGCTGCGAGACATGCGTGGATGTATGACACCAAAGTACGGCGCATCGAGGATCCGCAGGCACAACCAGCACGTACGCTGGATACGCAACGCACGTTATGTGCCGAGCTCCCGATCAACGGAGTCAAGGGCTTAGTGCTCTTTGACTCCGGATGCACCACGGACTCTATCACTCCGGAGTTCGCATATTTGTGCAAGGCAAGTCGTATCGACTTGAAGGAGCCAATGGGCCTACAGTTGGGCACCAAAGGCAGCCGCACGAAGATAAACTTCGGGGCTCAAGCGTCAATAGCGCTCGGAAATATATGCGAAACGCATTATTTCGACGTCGTGGATATTGACAAATACGATGCCATATTAGGCACCGTATTCTGTCATCAATATGGCGTTGTTCTCGACTTCGCGAAGAACCGAGTAGTGATGAATGGGAAGGAGATCCCGTTATTCATTGAAGGAGGCAAATACGCCAGCCAGCGTGCGGCGTATTAGCACAGCGTAGTGGAATCCACCAAGGTGGAGCCTCCCCAAACCCGCTACGCGATGACTAGTATGTCACCGGAAGGGGGAGGGAACGACGGCGAAACCGTCGTAACTCCGGTACGACATCAAGGTCGGGCAGCGAATGCCGCTGTTCCCGACATACGAGAACGTAGTGTACCTACCGTACACTCACAATCGAGACCGAAATTGGTCAACAACTATGGCAAAGACCCATTCGGCATCCACGAGATGCTCGACCAGATAGCGAAAGAGCAACTGGAGGATGAAATAATCCGACGGACACACGTCGGATTTGTCATAGATGAATCAGAAGAAGAGCTGAATAGGCTCCGAGAACGGTGGTATAAAGAGACGGAGGACATAATGCGTCCTGCGCCTGAGACCCTACCCCCGTATAGGGAGATCAATCATCGTATTCCGCTGATTGATGAGAAAAAACTATACAAGTATCATCTGCCGCGATGCGCGGAGGCGATCAAGGATGAGCTTCTCACGAAGATCAACCGGTATGTAAAGGCCGGCTGGTGGAGACCTGCTACGGTCACACAAGCCGCTCCGCTACTATGCGTAGCGAAGAAAAATGGCAAACTCCGAACTGTCATTGACGCAAGACAGCGCAATGACAATACTGTACATGATCTTACGCCATTTCCGGATCAAGATCAGATCCGGATGGACGTGGCACGAGCGAAATACCGTTCGAAGATCGACTTATCCGACGCGTACGAGCAAATACGCATCGTAGCGGAGGATATCTGGAAAACCGCATTTTCCACTCCTTTCGGAACCTTCGTGAGCGAAGTAATGCAGCAGGGCGACACAAATGCACCCTCTACATTCCAAAGGCTAATGACCACGATATTTCGTGAATTCATAGGCCGATTCGTTCACGTATACCTCGATGACATATTCGTCTTCTCGGATACTATCGAAGATCACGAGAAACACCTGAAATTGGTATTTAACGAGCTTCGAAAGGCACAACTATTCCTTAGCAAGTCGAAATGCGACTTGTATTCTAAGGATCTGGACTGTTTAGGTCATCGCATAGATGACCGCGGCTTGCACGCCGATACAGACAAGATGAGCCGTATCCGTAACTGGAGAACCCCGCAGTCTTACAATGAAGTCCAGCGGTTTCTGGGACTAGTGAATTATCTAGCCCATTTCATGCCAGATATATCGGCATACACATCTCCGCTTTCGGAGATGGTACACAACGATAGACCTTTCGTATGGCGAGCCTTGCACGAGAAATGCTTCGAGTCCATTAAGACTCTAGCGTGCAAGGTCCCCATACTGAGACCAATAGACCCGCGCCGCAGTGAGCCATATGGCTCATATGCGACGCCTCACTGTTTGGAATCGGAGCCTTATACGGCCAAGGCGAGGACTGGCAATCATGCCGTCCCGCTGGATTTCTATCGAAGAAGTTCACCAGTGCTCAGCGTGCATATCACACGTATGAGCAAGAGACGCTTGCAATAATGGAAGGACTCCTGAAATGGGAGGATAAACTTCTCGGCCGCAAGTTACGTATCGTAACTGACCATAAGGCCTTAGAATTTATGAAAGGGGTCAAGAATCCGAATCGTCGCCAGATTCGCTGGTACGAATACCTAGCCAGATTTGACTACGATATTACCTACGTACCTGGGCGACTCAACAAAGTCGCGGACTGTCTATCTCGATACTACGAGATGGACTCCTTGCATGACACGACGCCGGAATACGACGTCGTGAACGCTGACGCGCGATTAGATCCTGAGGGAGACGATCTACCTCAGAGTCGTCTGCTCGAGATACGAGCTGGACGAGTTATTCGGAAACCTGCTCGTTATCGTGACTCCGATGACGAGGCGCCAGTAGCACGCCCGAAGAACAAGGTCGTTCTCCCGGCAAAAGCGAAGCCGACAGCTACCACGCTGCCGGAGCCAGTGGAGGAGCGAGTCATAGAGAGCGCACGGTATGCCACACACGCTCCAGCGGCTGAGGTTACATCTGAACCAACGTCGCCTGACGACCCTACGCTAGCGATGTCGCTAGCGTCCGGCCCCTCACTGCGCACCCACTTCGAAAACGAAGATGGGTTCATGAAAGCCGTCCGTAACGGATATGTTACGGACAAGACGTTTGGCAAAATTATGGCTAAACCATCTCAGTTTAGCGCATTCGCCACTCACGATGGGTTGATTTTCTCCAAGAACCGCGAAGGCGAGGCTGTGTTATGCCTACCCCGGGTTCTATTGAACAAACGATCACTACACGAGATCGTGATTGATCGCGCGCACAGTACGTTGGGACATCTCGGTCCGCAACGCACGTCTGAGTATCTCAGACGTTGGTTTTGGTGGCCGACTCTACGCAAAGACGTAGATAAATTTTGTATAACTTGCGGTACATGTCATACAGCAAAGTCGTCCACTCAACTACCTATGGGGCTACTACATAGCTTACCCCTGGCCCTGGCCCCATGGGTCTCGATCTCCATGGACTTTGTCGGTCCATTTCCATTGTCACACGGATACGACTACGTATGGGTAGTCGTATGCCGCATGACGTCTATGGTACACCTAATACCTGTACGAACGACCGACACGGCCGCGGAACTATCTCTCGTATATCTGCGAGAGGTAGTACGACTCCACGGGTTGCCTGAATCTATCGTATCTGATAGAGACAGCAAGTTCACGTCGAAGTTCTGGCGTGAGCTTCATAGACTCATGGGCGCGAAGCTGCTCATGTCCACTTCTTTCCACCCGCAAACGGATGGACTGAGTGAGCGAACTATTCGTTCAATTACTCAGATTCTCCGTGCTATAGTATCGCCCAATCAACTCGATTGGTACGAGAAACTACCCTTGGCAGAATTCGCATTGAATTCTGCCGCCAGCTCTT